>JAGTXR010000136.1:600000-1175944 GCA_022606575.1 Glossosoma conforme
ACATTATAAACAACTTGTTTCTGTTTCACGATACATGTTTATTTGTCAATAACGTCGCCCGTTAAGGGGCCGCCCTTAGGGACGGTCCTACCACGAGGACGGGCGAGTTGCGACTGCCTGCCCGCTCTCACATTTCGGTGGTACCAGCCGCCAAGATGACAGTTCTACCAACTGACAATCGGCCAACTGTCATAACAATTATTTTTGGCGTATGCAAACACCGTTTAACATTCGATGTAGATGTCACGCAAGCGAACCAAAATAATAGACAAAAGATCGTTTGTTGAGGCTTTACGGCATCGGCCTTAAGGAGCTATATCAAGCTTATATCAAAGTGTATTAACATCAATTGGTCAGCCTTTATTCGAAAGCCGTTTCAAAGAAAACGAAAGGTTGCACATTATATCGCAATTCTCAATTTCCGTACAGCAAAACAATTCGAAGTGTTTATTCATTTTTGTCAAAACTAAATCAAAATTGACAATTCAATTAAAAACAAGAAAAGTTCTCCATTAAATGTGTTATAAAACTTATAGTAATAATAAAACCTAGGGCTACAGGGACTTCAAAATTGTTTTCAGTGGACTTATTTTAAATAGCGTTGTTCAATATTTATTTTCTTATATTCGTACATTTTTCGCTATATTAGACTAAAATCTTATCTATTTTTACCACACACAGAAGAACATCACAATAAATATTTGGCATCTGTAGATTCTTTAACACCTTTTTTTTTAAATATAATCTTTAGTGTGGATACGCCAAATATTTCTACTGATTATACGCGTCCACACGAATCAAATGTTTTGACCCTTTCGCATCGTTGTCGGCATATGCCATCATAGATTCCCCGACCGTTAACATCGGTTGACGTGATATATTGTTTTGCTACTTTCAGTACTCATTGTCACATCATCGGTAGGAAATTGGAAGTGCAGTCATTCCCTTTATCAATCTACATATATTATTTACAGGAATCTGTAAAGCATATAAATAAATATCGTTAGGTTTCGTCACAGGAGCGATTTTTCTGTAAACCACATGTGTCAACGCTACCACATGTTTAGAGTTACATAATGAACGTTTGCTAAATATAATAGTGTTTTATGCATCATCTGATAGCTAAAGGATAAAAGAACCAATGTGATATATGAAAATAGGTCAGATAAGTACATTTATGCTTCAAATACTAGTTTTAAGCAAAATAAATGTTTAAAAAATTCACACCGTATTGACAGTATAATTTGTATGCCACCGAGCCGTAACGAAAGGTTTTAGAGGTTTCACTATAAAATACGTTTTGTTCATATAACAGTTTTCTGGCAATATCGTCTTTTTTTAATATCAAACACTTAAAAGCAATAACAAGCATTTCAAGTCAACATTTGTATACAATTTTATTATTTAATTTTGTTTGATAAATTTCAGATGGAACTATTCTGATTTCTCGCCTTGCACAATGTCGTGTGGTCTGGGTATTCAAACTCGAGAAGTAAGCTGTATTCACGAGGTAAATAATGTTCTAATTTAACCTTAATGGCTTAATGTTATCATTGAAATACACCTTATTCTGAGTAAATGATTTTATGGTGCTTTTTCTACTTGCAGGTAACCAGTGGAGGTGGTAACACGGTGACTATTCCCAACCACTTGTGTCCTCAACCACCGCCTATTGACCGCAAGCACTGCAATGTTCTGGATTGTCCGGTACGCTGGCATACGGGAGAGTGGTCCAAGTGCAGCAAGCCTTGCGGTGGTGGAATCAAGGAGAGGAAGGTAAATAAAAAACCTGCGATATTCAAAAGAATTATTTTTAAAATGAGTATTATTTTTGTATATTAAACCGATCGTAACCGTCTTATTGCATCGATCGGCATCGTTCTTTAGAAGTGCCAGTAATTATCAGTGGCCGAATAAAAAATATCGTGCCCCGGAAACGCCACCAAGAGAAACAACGGTAAACCGAGGTACCACTCACCGTCTACCGCACTTGCGAATTGGTCAAGGTTGATTCGTTTCTTTAAATTAAATTCGTTGCTTTAGTCTTTAGTCAATTTACACCTCACAATATATACTCGTATCGAAATATTATGAATGTTATTGATTTGCTGGTATGATTCAGTCATATTATTATTATATTAGTATTTGTACAGCGCTTTTTTATGACCGAATGGTCATTCCAAAAGCGATTCTTTGCCTCTTTGAGTAAAAAGGTGGGTCTTGAGTCTGCTTCTAAGGGATGCCTCCGCTTTAAGCTCTCTTATGCTTTCCGGTAGCGAGTTGTGCCGCGTAGCTGAAAGCACGATTGCCAAAGACCGTGCTAAGACTACCTCCTGTCAGGTGCAGGGTGCTTCTATTTGCTCTGGCTTAACTCAAAAGTCACAATACCAAATCAAATTTCAAAGTTCAAAATTATTCATTCACAGTTGAATTCAGAGTGTGTAAACTGGAGCGTAATTGGAAATGTGAAAATGGGGGCACCATACTGTCAGGAGCTATTTATACTCGTATAATTTATTTACGACCAAGAAATTATCATAATTTAATGGTTCACCTATATCTTCAGGTGGAGTGCCAACAAATGATGGCCCAGCTGCACGTGGTGGACCGTCCCGACTCTGCTTGCCCATCTGGCCGACCTCCCAGCACCAAGTCCTGCCACACCAAGGGTTGCGTGCTGGACACTTCGTCACCGGTCATCGCCATGTCCAACACTTCATACATACAGCACGATCACAACAAGAAGAAGGTTATAAAAGCTTTATCATAAAACAACTCAAACCTAAAACATTGTTATTTATCGTCGCTGGATAGAAAAGATTGGCTGGAGGTCTGAAATTCCTTTTCCAGGGGGCACCGTGTGGAGGTTTTTTTTAATGATTCCCAGTCACTGACACGAAGAATAAGATACCGTAATGATGTTATCAATCTTTAAGAAATCAAATGTATTTTTAAAAGCCTTGTATCTGAGTTTCCTGACGTTATTCATTTGATTCGTCGTGTTTTATGTGATTTTGTTTGTTTGTGAAAATCAAATTTTTTTACGATTTAGTCACCCAAAGTGAAAATCTCTCAAGATTTTCTGTGTATACATTTAATGAAGTATTGAAATCTTTTTTTTTTATGATGAATAAAAATTATTTTTTTCTCCTGTGGCAACTACTTCGTTGAATGGAATATAATTATAGACACCCTCCACCCTATGTTTGGGTATCAAAAAACCACACGGCTCAAATCAAGACGAAGTTTCCTACAGTCGACAACGAAACTGGTGATACCTGAGGCCGCCCTGCGGCTCAGCATGTAGAGAGGCGCAACTGAGGGAGTGCTTGAATTGCCCCGAAAGATGAATATATGGAGATCCCTTAACAAACTTTGGACCGGAGTATGCAAGACGAGGACACAAATGATAGCCTGGCAGTTTTACAGCGGACCGACTGAATGTGACTGCGGCGTGGAGCAGACCCTGTCACACCTTCTGGAGTATGCGCTGTGTCCAAATAGCTGCACCCAGGAAGACCTGATGATGGCTGAGAGTAACGCCATCGACGTCACCCATTTCTGGGCAGACAGGATCTGACCCTGTTGCTTCTGATACGATTATGTATATAATTATAGACAATATTAATGAAATTAACAGGATCACAGATTATACAGATGTTAATTTAAAACCTTAAAAAATACATATTTCTAATGTTATTTTAACCGTCAGATGTTTTTTGATTTCTTTTCCAGGTTACATTGAAGATTGGAGGATCAGCGACGGTTTTTTACGGAACTCAGATAAAGATAAAATGCCCCGTGAAGAGATTTAATCGCACCAGGATCCAGTGGGCTAAGGACAGAAACTTTCTCACCAAGTCCAAGAACTATAAGGTATCACAAAAGGTACGAGAATCCAGCTTATCATTTGCTTGCAAAATCATGTATAATTCTAAAAATATATTTTTAAATGGTTGTATTCCATTGAGATGGTGAAAAGTATAAGACATCTCGGTGTACAGGTGATTGAGGCCGATAATCTGCAAAAAGAGTTCGTTTCTCATCTTAGAAATGGTGAAGTGTTTTTTTAATTTCATGGCAATATTTGGGACTCCCAACATTCCTCGATCAAAAATGTGCTCACTTCAAATTTTAATTAACGTCCCATTTCTTCTTGACGTGGCATCAAACGCCAATACTGCCGGATAATGTATTTGAAAGCAGATGCCTGCTTAGAGTACTCGGGTTCGATAAATATACTAATAATTATAATTAATATTTTTAATAATTACATGATGAGGGAGTGGACGAGCTAGCCTTACATATTACAATCGGCTAAGTGACAAATATGTACAACTCCAAGACATGTTTTTAAAGCCTAAAAAGGCCGTCAAGAACTGGACTTTACCCGCCTCACACCCGCATCACACCGGAGGACAGTTAAGTCTCCTTGATGACGCGCTCATTCAGATTATGATCAGTTAGCAACTGATAAGTCCAGTGGTAGTCCCCTCTGAACAATTGTGGCCACTGCACAGAAGTACTAAAAGAAAGAATCCGTGAAAGAGATTAGAATCGCATTCACGGGTTGTAAAGAGATGGAGATGGAAGATAGATTCTCTCACCGAAAGTACGAGCAAAAATTGTAAATGCGTGAAAAAAAAAATCTAAAAGAAAAAAGTCAAGAACTGTGCATAGAATTTTATTGGTGACGCTCTTGTAAAACTGACGTGGGACGAGGACGCGGACCATAGCGGCTGATAGTGTTTTTTTGCGGCAGTTCTTAACAACTATATTCTTCAGTTAGGGAAGCGGATAAGGTGTATTTTTTTGTAACATGGACATCCTTTTAATGAACAAAAATTGCGTGAAGGTTACATTGAGTTTCGAATTTTTCCGTTATTTTTAGGGCGTTCTTCGCATCCAGGAGCTCCGTTACCAAGATGCTGGTGTTTACACTTGCGTGGCCGGCAAATCGTCAGCTAACCTGACCCTGACTGTGAAGCAGCGACCAGGAGAGTTCCTCAGTTCCGAAGAGATCGAGAGGCAGAAGGCCAACACTTATGGAGATCCGAACGATTCGGTGGATAGGTAAAGATACAAACCTATATTTATTAACTTATTTACTGAAGACAAATTGGAAAGCCACGGCACTAACCTAACCTAACCAAACTTTACCCAACCTATCCTAACTTAACTTGTTTCTGGCTGTAAAGTAGCGACCAATATAGTTACTCAGTTCCGAATAGATCGAGAAGCAGAAAGTCAATACTCAGGAAGACCCGAACGATTTGGTGGATAGGATACTAATATTAATTTACTTTTCAAACTGAAGCTAACGTTGAAAGCTACGGCACTAAGGTATGAAACAAATTTATTTGAAATAAATTGAATACAACTTTTAAACCTAAAAACTACTCAAACGATATTCGTAAGTAAAGTGCCTCGTTCAGGAACAGTGGTCCTAAGAAGAACCCACTCAATCCCGAGCACTTTCGAGTTAAGTTGCTGTAAAAAATACAGTTTCAATGGTAGTACTGTGGCTTATAAAAAATGAAGCTATAGAGAAGCGCAGTACTTATCTTGGGCCTAGCACTCTTCATGGAACAAAATTTTTGAACTGCAATGCTTTCGGGATCGTTTGAAACAACCGCCTATGCGCATGTGTAGTCACGTAGTTACAGATGAAGAGAATCGTGTTACTTAATTATTTTAACTTGTTGGTAATACTTCCAGAGACATCGGACCGTACGGCCCATTTGTGGGTGAGGAAGATCAATCTCACGAGCAGCGCCCCGGAGCCGACCAGGCGGCTCTCAACAAGCAGCGGGAGCGCGGGAGGGCGCGGGAGAGGGAGCGACAAGTGAGTAGGAAGCGGGAGTAGGAGAAGGTGAAAATTAGAGCAGGGAGCGGGAGCGACAATAGAAGTAAGGGAGTAGAAGAACGTGAGTGGGAAAGCTCAAGGGCGATTGAGAGCGGGAATGTATAATAGAGTGGTAATCCAGTTTAATTGAACTCAAAGACAATAAAAAGTAAGATACGGAACTTAATTGGTATAAAGAGTAAGAATAGTTGATGCATTAATAATAAGAAAGAGAGAAGAAAAATAGATACTAAGTAATGAATCCTCAACACAATTAAGGAGTAAAATAAGAGATATGTTACTGATAAATGACGTGAATATGTAAAAAATATACGTTATCAAAAACATAAAATTAAGGCATATTTTTTTACTAATATATATTTTTCACGTTCAGTCACAGACCACCACACAGATGCCCATGAGGTACTATCCCAGACCTGGTTCTGAAGACGACTATGGAGACAAAGAGATGGGTTCCGGGAACCATGCCGTGAGTATAAGTTACACAATTTATTACTTACTTACAAATTTTTAACTTGACGTACAACTGACAAGCAAAAATAATAAATAAATAGAATTTTGGATTTTATTGTGGATTCACATAGTGTCACATTTATAAAAAATTTCGTATCAACATCCCTTCTACTTAAGGAAAAGATGACTTCACCTCACCAGGATCGTTATTAGGATGCGTGGTGGATAGATGAGGAGCAGATGAGCAACGCAAAGACGCTTTGTAGAAGCACATTGACATATATTTTCGATAAACTTGACAAACTTTCGGTCCGGGGCGGAGCGCTTGCTTTCAAACCCCGGCCGGATGTGTATCATTGTGTTATTACTTTGTTATAACTAACATTTTACTGTCTCGCATTAACAAATGTATTATATTAAATATTTGTGCATTTTGTTTACTAACATTAAATATCATTCTAAAATACAATGTATCGCTAGATTTACTCTTTAACGGAGGATGTATTTAATCTTTTTTACGCTGCGTTCACTCGGAAATTGGTCCTATAAGGATGATGCTGTTCCATCGCAAATGTCCGTGGCTGGGGACATGACTGACGCCGCAAGTTCTGCCGCTCGCCCCATGCCTCACTTCCTGCGGCTTCTGTCAAACCTGCAGGTGAGTCAGGTCCATTATGTTCCCAAGCGGGAACATTCCTTTCTAGTCCTGCTATGTTAATGGAGACATACCGGGTGCGTCCATTTGGCCAACTATCAGGTTCTACAAAAAGTAATGACGTTTTTTTCCTAACAAAGTAATTGTATTTTTTTCAAAGCCAACTTATATATTTTCACTTGTATATTTTCATATTATTATATATATTATAATACTTTTTTTCTTTTGTAAGCACTTACAGGAGAATACTGATAGATGGTGAAAATAATTCTGAAGTCTCATCTATGGAATTATATGACGTCTACCATGCTGAATATGGCTAAGCCCTGCATTTGGAGTGTTGATCCGCCAAAGTTCACGAATCATCCTTATTATTGCAGTAGCTTAATATGAATGGGTGGTCTTCACGGAACGGCTTTCGTCTACCACCAATTTTAATGAATAAGCTATGACTGGAATTTTACGGATGAGGATCAAATTCACACCAGCCGGGGGTATTTTAAAGCTGAGAAATCGATTCAAAAATACATTTTTTAATCTCCGTCGAGGATCGAACCCACGTCCTTTGGCTTGCAAAGCAAACGCTTTGACCATTGAGCTATACCCGCCGACTGATATGTCAAGGAAATATCACAATATTACCTTGTGCTATTTTTGTTTAATTTGATGTACTTATGACGAACTTGTTACTGCTACAATTCATAACTATTAGCGCGCCGTATTGTGACTCCACTTGTCCTGAACGTGAGGTCGTTGACACTAAATATGTCAATACTTAAGCAACCTTGACTTTTACTTTCCATTATTTATTTATTATTAATTTACTTATAAAGCTAAAAAAAAAAAAATAAAGAAGAATAAAATATAAAAAAGGCTTGATTTTGCAAATTTTAGAACGATTCTACGCAGTGGTTTTTGATCGGCATTCATTCAAATACAGAATGTGAAAAACTGTATTTCCAATAATGTAACAATACTGTTCAATATAAAACATTGCGATACGCATGGAAAAGATGTATTTAGAGAACTTCAGTGATACTGGTTTACAAATTTCGATCTGGCAATTTTGATGTTGAAGATACACCACGTTTAAGAATCCTTTTTAATGTTGATGAAATGATTCTGTATAAAGGCATTAATTGATACAATCCAGCGTAAAACCACTTGTGAGATTGCTGAAAGATTAAATTTCTCTTATTTGACCGCTCTGAATCATTTCAAGCGCCTTGATCAAAAAAATTTGCGATAAAAAAAACTTTAAAAACAATGAAATTACTTTTTGAAGAATCTAATAGGTTGTGCCGTATTTGAAAGTCATGAGACATATATAGAGAAATATCAGGTGCGGCCATTTTTTCCAATTACTTCCTTCAGCAGCCTTCAGACTAACAGGTGAGTCATGTACAAAAAGAACTGCTACAATAGTTTTCCTTTTTGAGAAGAGAAGAGAATTCTATTTGACTACATTTCGTCTGACTTCCACAAAGATTTCATTTATTTTAGTTTATCAAAGAGTAGTTTTTCTTCATACCAGAATAAATCTCCGCATCTTTACGCAACAGGTGTACATCTAAAGGTAAGTCATGGTACAAGAAATAACAATAAAAGCAATTTATTTTCAGAATTCTGATGCTATAATATTCATAAACAGAGTACAAACCTGCATCAAAATACAACTGTTTTTTAAATGTCTCAAGCATTTTTCGATGATAAGTAGTAACATCCTCCTCTCTTTCATAAGGTTGTTATTCAGTCGCGTGATGTCAGGATAAGAAGCAGAATTATAACACACAGACTTTTTCTGAAGCACATTGACATATATGTACGATAAACTTTACAAACTTATGGTTCGACCTAGTCAAAGCATTCAGGCCGAGCCACAATACGGCGGCACACAACTACCGCGACTGTGATGGGCTGTCGAACAGCGACACCAATGACAATATATGTAACTAGTCCAAAATGCCAATATGACGGACACATTCATGTATGACAAGTGAACAGAAATAAGAAACGAAACATTGTACATTGAGGTTTTCGGTACAGTAAGCAAGGGCTATAACATGCTGATGTCAGTAGTAACAAATTTCATATTTATTTGTTACATAATATGGTAAATTTTACGCATTATACTAAAATTGCTTAAATTTAATGTGTTTAGAATAACACTTATGTTTTACACAAATAACAAATGTATTTTGTTTAGTTTTTTAGCACTTTTGTGTTAATCGTGTTTGTCTTTTTGTTTCTATTAATGCCTGGATGTTTATGCACCTTTCACTATATAGGTAATAATATTTGCACTCTTATTTAATTACACGTGCAAAAAATATTTCAAGAGAATTTTAGATACAAAATTATTAGAATCATAAAGAAAATGCAACGCATGGAGTAATTGTATATAGTTTTGTTGAAAGTGGAAATCCATTTTCATGAAATTAATATTTTTTACTTAAATGACAATATTTTTTGCATGAATACACTTAAGGCATTATTTTAAGATTAACATATTTAATTATAAAGTATATCTACTTACATTTTCATTCACTTTAAGTACACTACTTATTTTTTTATGAAAAACTTAAATAAATATCAATTCTATTTAACAAATGTTACTTTTAACAAATGTTTCAAAAACATTCTTACACAGGTGGCGCGCGACAGACGTATGGATTTTAACGTATTTTACGTATGAAAACATTCGTCTGCAGCGCGCCACCTATACATGAAGAAAATATAATATTACTAGCGTGTACCCGGCATGCGTTGCAATGCCACTCAAAAAAGAGAAACCGCGAGTTTATGAAAGCGCCTCGTCGGGAGCCTCTCGACTTTCGATTGGATAAGTCGGACGTGAGGCAAGGCCAAAGCCAATTAGAAGCTCAGGTTATTTATAAATAAACTTAGGTTATGTTTTTCTTACCTAAATTTGACCAAAATGGCAGTTCTGTATTGCAATAGTCTTGTATGAAAACATGTTGTACGTAAATATTCAATTAATTTTTGTAATCAAATCAAATTTTGAGTATCCTTTCTTCTTCCCGCTAGTCTAAGCAATAATTCTACAAAGTTTAATTTCAATCGGATTAATGGTGTAGGAATGCATAAAGGACAGACAGACATTAATTTTTATATATATAGATATATCAAAACTTCTAAATTTAATATTAAAATATATTTCAAATATTGAAGCTCATGAAATTTAGGTGAATTTCTTAAATAATCTTAGATTAATTATTTTACTGCTACAATTGATTGAAAATCTCTTAATATTTGATTTATAAGATATTGTCAATATGTTATGTATGGAGATGATGATGACGCGTTAAGTCATTATATAAATGTACTTTATCAATTTAAAAGCAATTATAATTTTAAATATAATATATTACTTTTTCAATTGTATCATGTGAGGTGTATATCAATTACTTTGCAAGATGGGTAGGATGACACAACATATTTTTTGTATTTCTCTTTAATTAATTCATTACACAACTCGTTTTACAAATTACATGTTATAATGATATTTGCAGTTGCTTTGGCCATTTCAGACATTCAGCAACTCGAGGGGACACCGCATGATCAGCAACCTCCATTACGCACCCTTGGGAGACGATCTAACTCCAACGGGGCACCGGAACACCATCAATAAAGCTTCCCAAACATCATCCAGCAAAGACGCAACCTTTACAGAAACATCGTGGAAGCATCACAACGAAGGGCATCTAACAACGGAAAAAGAAGAAAGCTACAAACACTCGCAAAGACCTAACGATGACGCTTATTCAAGCAGTACCAAAGATGACGCTTACACGCCAACGTGGAAGCTTAGCAATGAAGAACGCAAAACAACTGAACGCGATGAATTCAAAAATTATTCTAAAGAACCCAATTATGACGGTTCCACAACAGAAAAATATCTTAATACAAATTTCAAAGGATTATTCGGTGAATTTCAGTTTAATGATGAAGACAAAATTCCTACAACTGAAAAAAATAGTTTGTTCTCTAGTTCTAACAGATTTTTAAATGAAGATTCATTTACCACTGGAAAAGATATTGTTTTCGTAAGTTCTAAGAACCTTTTAAATGAAGGTACAACTGAAAATGACGGACTTTCAAATGAAGGTCAGAAAACATCTGAAAGCGACGATATTTCTACCGATTCTTCGGGAACTTTCAGTGAAGTTTCACATGCCAGTGAACATGAAGGTAGATCATCAAGTTTTGGTGAAGATACCAAAGGATCTGATGATGATGCAGATGCTAATGGAAATAAAAGCGACCTGGATACGAGTACGGTTGCTATGAGCAACAGTGTAGCGTTGGAAACGAATTCATTGCTTATTGAGCAAAATCGCTTCAGTGATAAGATGGGAGGATTCAGGCAAGTGTTACTTTAAACATTCTTTTTTATATCCATTATGTATGGGAACGTTTTTCTTAATGCCATCCACAATTTCAAATTGAATAATTAAAACTCTTTTTTATTTCCCTTTAAGAGTTTAAGCAAGCAATCATTAGAAACAATTTTTGAAAATTAATCAAAGGAATACAAATTATGTATTAAATAACATAATTTATTTGAAAATAATTTTCTATTGTGAGCTTTCACTTATTAACTTCTCAAATATAAGTAGATTTGATAATTACAGTGCCTTTTTTCAAGCCTCTTGGTTCTCTCCTTGTTATACATCAAAATCCATGTGCATGATTTAGTCAGAAAACGGATAGTAATATAATTATGATAAGTGTGAGAGTAGGGTTAATAATTTGTCCACATTTAGGAAATGTTGATTTTGATTCAAACTCAGAAGTCGGAACTTGAAACTGCTTAAATTGTTCTCTATGTAATGTACTAATCATCAGTCTTCAACTATAGAAAAATCGGCATAAAATATCATACAAAATGTTTATTTTTCACCAAATCCTTATGATTTCTATCCATAAGAAAATTATATCAAAATGGATAGTATATGTGTGAAAGATCAGATGTACGAAATGTTTTTGGTAATTGTAATAGTATGTAGTTGAAATGGGATTTTATACCTTCATTTCTTCATTTCGTATCTTGAACATTATCACCACAAATTTCTGCCTCTCGTTCTGTTAACTGTCCATTCCTCGTTTTAACACATATCTACGCTTGAAAGTCTAACGGGAGTCATATAGCTCATGACAATTTTCAAGGCAAAAGCCTGAAGACCTGAAATTGCAGAAGCTGAAGTTTCAGAGGCATATTTTTGGTGATTTGTAAATAAAAGACGTGGTATAGAGAAATTTTAATATTTTTGGTGTTTATGATAGGCTATCTACTCTGGATTCCCATGACGACGATGATGAAGACGTGGATAGGGTGACCATCCTGGGGCGGGGTAGAGCTGAGAGCCTCCAGTTTGACTGGGTCATTACCGACTGGTCCAAATGTTCAGTCAGCTGTGGGGGCACAGGGTTCCAGATGAGAGCTGCGCAATGCATGGTAAATAATTACAGCACACATGTCTTCTTATTCTCAAATGATAATATTAAAGGTCGAGAAGAGTGGAGATCGAGATGCAATATTTTGTTTCTGTAAACCAATTCACCAGATTGATACTACAAAGAAGAAATCATATTAGGAATAGCATGAGAAGTAGTTACAAACATACTAACATCCTCCTCTCTCTCAAAAAAAGGTGTTATTCTGTCGCGTGAGGGTAGGATGAGGAGCAGTTCAGCAAACAAATACTTTTTCAGAAGCACATTGACATATATTTACGTTAAAACTTTAGAAACTTCCGGCCGGGTGGAATGACATGCCGCCGGATGGAATGCGACCTTGTCTCGCTAAAGGGTGGGGACCGACTGGCGTGATGGGCTTGCCGGCGCTGTGGCTCTCTAACACACTTGTGAGCGAACCTGTCCAAAATGACAATATGGTGGACACATTAAATGTATGACAAGCGATCATAAATACGAGACGAAAGATTGTAAATCGAGGTTTTCGTTATCAGTCAGCAAGGGCTACATCGTGCTAATGTCAATACAATTTTCAAACAGGTATCGAATATGAGAGGACTCTATCAAGTAGTAATGTTAGCACTAGGATAGGTCAGGATAAGGTGATACAACTAGTTCGTTCTCTGTAGGAGTAATACTAACCTGTCAGAGACTATGCTCGGAAGTGGAATTGAACTGTTCAACCACATCGCCTCTAATTTTGAAATATTCCTGCGAGAGAAGCCCAGTTCAGACATGAACTCCACTTTTTTGCAGAAACAATAAATGAAGTCTTCTGTTTAGCAAGCTTCAGGACTTTCTAGTTTATACCTATAGATGTTTTCTCCTTTTTTCTTTAATGTGAAATGTTATTTTTAAATTAATTAAATTTTCTCATCGATTTAGGTTTTACTATTCTTTTAAAAACGAAATAGCAAAATCGTAATGTTTTCAAAAGTAAAAAAAAATGAATATGATAAATTTTATGAGTCTGAAATGGTGGCTCAAATAAAAGAAAAACATCCACGCCTCATAAGGCATCTTGTAATTTGAAATTTTTTAATTCAAATAACTGTTAAACTTTAAATGATAATTGTAATATATGAAGAAAAAGTCAAATTCATCGATGAGTGTACTTTTAGTTTAAACACATTAGAATATGCACCAAATTCAAAAAATATACATATTTAACTTGAAATTCAATAACTTTTCATAGGTTCGCCTTGGAAACTCTACTCAAAATGTGGAGCCCGTCCTTTGCGAAGACGCGGGACTTGCGACTCCTATCAACTTCCAGAAGTGCGGTCAGGACGAATGTCCCGGCTGGCTGGCCAAGGAGTGGTCACCCTGCAACAAGGCTAGGTGCTTTGAATGGAACACAGGTAGCATCAGATTTTTCTCTTATCGCATTACTTATTGCAAGAGTTTACTCCAATTTTTTAATTGGTGCGCGCGATAAAAACTAGTGATGTGTCTTTGCAATTATATACCGCATTTATTCGGTTTCCTTACAAAAGTAAGTAGAAATTTATGCTACATTTCAAATACGACATAGAATATTTGATCTTATTTGCATAAATCAATAAAAATTAATTGATTAAACTCGATGTGAGATCTATTTTTTTCCGGATACAATATAAATTAGAAGGATTGTCAGCAGACGGACGCTGTCAACATCTTTCAAAGTCGGGGTCATCGCAGCTTCGGTGGAGTCTTTCATGGAGCCTGAAGTGTGGTCTGAAAGGACCATCGTTCAAGCCTGGATACGCGTAAGACGAAAGAATCGCAGTGCACAGTGGTTGAAACCAACTTAATTGAATATATTGATACATTTAGTGTAATATTAGTTTGTGTATTAGGCTTCAAATTCAGTGCTGGTGTGAACGGATACAAAATGTTGGACGTTTTATTTTGTGACAATAATGCCGTGTTATTTGTGTGTAACCATGATATACTTATGACATGATTTTTGTTGTTACAAATCCTAACTATTTGCGCTGCGTATTCGACACTTGTTCTGCTGAGTGTGAGGTCATTGACACTAAATATGTCTATACATTTACATCATCACGTTTACGTTAGTGCTTCAATAAAGAATTAAAATTGTTTATTTTGTAATGTCATTGAAGGAAAAGAAATTAAAAAAAATTAAAAAATTAATAGAATTAAATTGAATAAAATTTATTCTTTATATAACGAAAGCATATTTTGAACGCTTTTACCAAACAGTGTCCGTAATGACACATTGCTTATTATTTAATTTTCTAGATTTTTTTTATCAGTAATTCTTGATGGAATTCTATAATATCAAATAAAAATAAAATATAGTAAAAATATATTCGACATTTTTTATGGGAGAGCGACATGTTTTGGCTACCCTTATTATTTATATTACTTTAGAAGTTTCGTTATCATAAAAACATGGCAAAGTGAATATTATACAACCCAACCAACCACCCAACCTATAAAAAATATTATGCTTACATTTAATATGTAATAATAATAATTAAGCTTTTATTCCAGCAGGATTGGGTGGGTTGTGCAATACCCATTCTGCTATATTTTGAGATACATATATATTCATATAGTACATACAAAATACTAATTATTTATAAACATAATAATTCATGATGGTCGCTGCATCATCTCCATCCAGCGATGGCTCAGGGAGAAGTTGAGCCATTCAGAAGCAGCCAGAATGATGGTGTTGTTGGACTTCCTTATCCTGCTCCAGAAGCCGGCAACACGGTGACGCAATAATGCCGAGAGCTAATGGATTCTGCCCTCCGCAAACATGTCAGATGTGCTACAAAATCTAGGAAGTTGCATAAGTTGTCGACATTAGTTATTATACGCAACTTTGAGCTTCTCCCACTCTCGTTTAAGATAGCTAGACCAGAGTTCTGAGGTATATAATGCCATACAGTGTGCTTTGAATAGCACTTTCCTGACAGCAAAACTACAATGGTAGAACCTCCGAGAAAGCATACTGCTCCAAACGCTTATTGCTCTTCTTTGCCGCTCTATGTCTTCAATGTCTGATGTTAAGGGTTCAGTGATTTAATGAAGTGATGTTTTTTTGTATTTCTTCAGCTATGCAGAGGCGAGAAGTTCAGTGCATCGGAGTCGGAGGAACTGAAGTTTCAGGAGATCACTGTGAAGCTGGTGAACGACCGCCACATCGCCAAGAGTGCTACAACGAGAAGTGCAAGGGCGTGTGGCGAACAGATCACTGGTCAGAGGTGAGTCCTAGCGAACACCATTTTACTTCATATGACTTCCTCTCATCAATTAATAGGAGAATTGTTTGATTAATATCTTTCACGTACATAAAATAAGTAGACATATATTATTTTTTACGTTTCTTTGAGCGCCATAGTAAATTCAAACGAAATGCAACTGCCTTTATACTATAAAATAACCGATTTCGGTTTGGGCTTATAAAGAAGCCCTAATTATACGTATTTTCATAATACATTTTCCTGTATAGATCGTATTTAGGTTATTTAGATAAACGTTAACATCCTCTTCTCAAAAAATATGGTTATTCTGTCGCATGGTAAAAGGTAAGGAGCAGATTAACAACAAAAAGACTTTTTCTGAAGCACATTGACGTACATATTTCGATAACTTTACAAACTTCTGGTCTGAACCTACGCACAGCATTCAGGCCAGACCAACTTCAATCGGACACTCGTCCCGGTCGGGGGACAACTACTGACTGACCCTGCGGTCAGTGACACTCAGCGTCGCAAGTGGCGATCTATATAACAAACGTTACACCCGTGACCGGACTTGTCCAAAATGCCAATATAATAACGAAAGATTGTTTATCGTGTTTTTCGGTACTAGTCAGCAAGGGCTATTTCATGCTGATGTCAACTTAAATCAAAGTTTCACTGTCTAACGTCCTTTACGTATTTTTTTAGTGTGGTGGTCAATGTGGCGAGCAAGGTGCCCGTTATCGCATTCTTCGTTGCGTGTGGTTCGGCACCAAGCGGCCCGCGGGCAGCGCTTGTCGCCACCGGCCGCGGCCCGCCGTTGTGCGCCCCTGCAACATGCCTCCCTGCCAGCGTGCAAGTAAGACCTTTTACTGACAACTTTTCTTATTCAGACATATATTTTTTTATGTAATCGCATGCAGGAGAGCACGCCCAATCAAGACCAGAGCACTCTATGACGCTCAGCCAGGTAGGCTGGACGCTGCATGAGGGAAACGTGTGTTGTGTTCGTGTTTGTGTGTGGGTTGGGGAGATTGCAAAAGGAGAAAGCACAGACGCTGGAAGAGCATTCCATAGCTTACCGGTGGCATTCATTAAGGATGGAGCTTTGGAAATTGCCAGTTCTTGGCCGACAAATATTAACCGTGTATAGATGTTCGGCAAGCTTAAGACGAGTTTGTTGGTTGTGGGTGGGTGCAGGAGGAATTAGTTCTTTAAGTTTCGAAGAGCATCGACCGTGGTAATAAAGATTCTACTGACATATTTGTGATAGATCTCTGAGGTGCACCTTAGCAACAAATGCACCACTACCGGTCCATACCGTTTTTTATGTAAACACATGAGAATACTGACAGATTTTGATAGTGACGCTGAAATCAAATCTGTGGACTCTGTGACGCTTATCATGCTACAAATGACTTTTTTTTTATTCTTTTTTTAATCTTAAAAAAATGTAGAAAAAAATATAGATGCATGTTGTACCCTGCATATTACACACAATGTTAGATTATTCGTCTGACAAATAGTTGAAGAACGTAGAAGCCTATTCCATGTATGCCTCGTTAACTGCGCGTGTAGCCCCGACGATTTCCTTGATGAAGTTTAACAGCAAGGGACGCTCAGAACTAAGCAGCAGTTCAGGAAAATCCTTCCAAGAGAGACTCCTCAGCGACAACACAGAATGCGTCTCCTATTCTCATGGATGATGCACTCCACGAGAGAGTGTCTCACCGCCTGTTGGAAAACAGTCGTAATGGGGTGTTGTGCTTAGTTTCCACCCCATTTTGGCCAATTCATCCGCTTTTACGTTACCCAGTATGCCGTTGTGTGCACGAAGCCAAATAAACTTGGCATATCCGCCCCTACAGCATGAATGTTTATCTTCCAATTTCTGATTACTCGAGATGCAACGTCTTCCCGAAAACACTCACAAGCCACGACGCTAGTGAACTATTAGTTACGAAAAGTAACTTATCTCTTTAAGTAATACAAAGTGTTATTTGTTATATTTATTAAATTTACTTTTTATTTTCAGAGGCAGAATGCAAGGACACGTCCAAGTTCTGCCAGAACGTCAGGGCAATGAACATGTGCCGAGTGCAGCGATATCAGCAGCACTGCTGCCACTCTTGCCAGATCCACTAACTACACTGGCACTTATTCTAGTTAGGTCACCACGTATTACATTAATTATTAATAATATTAAAATAAATATTACAATTACTACTACCGCATGAGGTGCGGGGTACGCCACTGGAATATAACTTAATCAATTCGATAAGCTTAAAAAATCTACTTAGTGATTGAATTATACTATTCACACTTATACTGTCAATTTTAAGAGTAAATTCATTTCGTTTAATAATACCTAATTACAACAACGGATTGGAATTTTTCAGTTATTTAATTGTTTTTTTAATACATTTACAAACTACTCCGCGGTATTTATTTACAATCGACATGTAAAGTTAATTCTTTTTATTCTTGATCACCCCCTCATTTTGTGTCAATGATTTCCAAATGATTGTAAAGATTCACGTCATTAAAATCACGGGAAAAGATAACGACTTGCATCAAAACACTTCAATACTAGAATATGTGACGCACGAGAACTAAGGTAACTCATAGGCTTCTTAAAGATGTTTTTTATCAGGATGCACTTTGTTTTCATTCGTTCATAATTTCTGTGGAGCGACGCAGTTATAAAAAGGGGATATTTTGATAGGCGATGTAAAACATCAAATTACTGATTCAAATCTTCCCTTATAGCCTGGGATACCATTATGTACATACATACATGTTGCTAATAAACGAAAATCTTTTAAATAAATACTTAATAATAGTATTCAAAATAATGTTGCATTCATATTGAAAAAAATCGTCGAGTAAAAATGTTTCTTATTTTTTCAATTTATATTATTTTAATACTATAATGCATATTGACTTGTGGTTGACGATACACGACATTGTTATTTATGTTATACTTAGTTATTTTCTATCTAAAAAATAACATTTTTGATGAAGATCAGTGAAGTGTGCTTATATGTATTTTATATTCTCGTACTTAATGAATCAAATAATTGATCATGCATTATGTCATTTCCAGTGATGTATTCCGCACTTATAATATATTAGCGAATATACATTCTGCTTACAAACGGGTACTCATACATCCATACTTAAATAATATTATATATATATATAAAAATATACTACGAAAAAATCAAGTTTACTAGTGAAAAATAAGAAGATGACACAGTGACATTTGACACTATTAGAAAAATCTATGTGGTTTGTTCCGAATTTAATTGTTTTTTATATAACCCACGTGACATAAAAGATGGTATATATTATAAGTCGTCATAAAATGTTTCTATACTAACATTGTTCTTTTAGTTGCTACAGTTGTATTCAAAAAAAATATTATTTTTTTCCTCACAGAAACACGAATTCGAACAACTCAATTCGTTTCTGAAGTACAATAAAAATTAATCATAAAATAAAAATATACCACATCTACAAATATTATATGATTAAGTATCAAGAGCAAAGCAATAAAGACAAGCAACAGAACGTCTCAATGCTCATCAAACAGACGACGCCAACAAATTATTCCTTTAAAGCAGCGGTCGGGGAACTGGGGTAAATTACCCCAAATGGGGTAAAAATATGTTTTTTGGGGTAATAAGGAATTTTTTCTAGTTTGCTATTTCATAAAACTTACTATTTTCATGTAACTTTTTTGTTTATTTTCCGTGTTAATTAATTCAATAAATAATGTTTATTTAAATAAACATTGATTGTCTTCTTTTCAAAATGGGGGGAAGGGGTAATATCGACATAAGCCAAAATATTTTGGGGTAATATCGATTCACGCAAAAATATTTTGGGGTAATGGTTAAAAAAAGTTCCCCGACCGCTGCTCTAAAGTATCTCGTGGAGTTCATGTCTGGATTGGGCTTCCTTTATGTGTAATATATCAACATCCAGGGCGATTTGGTCAAACAGTCTGATCCCTCTCCCAAGAGACATAGTCTCTGGCAGGTTATGTAAGCACTAGCGGCTTTTACACTCGATTCAGTTATTTCAGAGTGATCTGTAGTGGTTGTATGCGTAAAATATTTATGTCTCCATCAATCTGCTTCTTGATCAGCTTCAATTTTTCAATCATACTAAATTTACCCTGATTAATATTATCCGTTAGAAAGTTATTTTAAGGTTTTTTGAAATTATATTTTAAATAGAAGCTACATTTGATAAAAAGTACAGTTTTTAATCATTATTTTGTGAATATTTATAATATTAATTATCTTTATTACGAGGGTCATACGATTCGTGTTTTCTTATAATATAAATATTATAGTAAATAAAATGGGTATTTAATTATTTGATTATAGGTTTTATATAAACAAAATGTATTGTATATTAATGGATTACAATTACTTATCGTAATGCTTATAATAAGGCTTTGTGACCAATTATATACTTGTTATATTTTCGTAGATTTTCACAGCCAAATTTTGAATTCATGACTTTTAGATTGATATCTTGTCGTATGGCAGTTATTAAGAATATTTTGTGTCGAAAAAAATATCTAAAAAAGGAGCCCAGTCTATCATACGGCTTCCACCATTAGCGCAAGTTTAATAACGAACGGAAATACTATAAAATTTACATGTACTATAAATGTTTTGATATAAATACAGATCAAGCTTAACAGATCACATCCAAATCATGAAAAGACTACAACAATGGTCGAAATACAGGAGAAGAAAGCAATTTTTCGCAACGTCTTAATTCGAAATTCATGAATTATTATGACCTATTCTGATTCATTTCGACATTTAAAAATGTTGTTTTTGTGTCTTTATGTCAATGTCGGGCTTCGCAATTAAATTTGCTTAAATAATCGATAAAAAAAAATTCAGTATTTACAAACGATTATCAAATAAATTATTTTGTTAAAGATAAAATAAAAGGTTAAGATTCTTTGAATTGATTACTTATTTTGACCTTAGTGTCGAAATATAAACATAAGTGTTAAAGGAGTGTTAATGATTTCTCAAAACCCAATTGAAATATGCAAAATTCTAGACAAAAAAGAGTCTTAAAAACTGATCAAGTTGTGTTGTGTTTGGCTTGTATCAGAATCGAAAACTCTAATAAAAATATTATTTCGAAAATCAGTTCAATGTTTATACATATAAAAATTACATATCAATTGATGCAGTTGTTTTTCTTTGTTCAAACGAAATTTTATTTTAAAAGACTATTAAAATCGCAAATATTGCAATTATAAAACCAAGGTTTCCCATAAATGACATTGAAATTTGACATTCCTTTTTTCGACAATTAATTTTCTTAGTTGTGAAAGAAAACTTTAAAAAGAACGACAGAAAGAATTGTATTCACTTTCTAAACCGAAAATTACTGAAAAATTGTTGCACATATATTTATATTATTTTATTTCTCTTTTTCTTACAATCAATTGATATAACTATAATCTCAATTATAGTATTAACAATTGGCTCGTATTTATAATGATTATTATATTTATAAAATATGCCTATCCTATGTAGTTATCTCTTCTTAAGTATAAATATTTAACTGCGAAAACTTAAATACCCCCAACTTAATCCTAATCTAACCCAAACTTTATATAATAAATTTAAAATAGTTGTTAATATAAATATAATGACGAATAGTATATAAAACATTCAAATTATTTACTTAGAAATTTTTGGCGAAAAAACAACAGGATTCATTTATGTAATCCTACAAAATAATTTATTTACTTTTAATCGAAGTAAATATTTTATTTTTTAGAATTAAAATTATATTTCAAAATATCATTTACGTTTGCATAATTAAACATAATTATGTCACATGTCAGGTCATTAAGAGTACATGTTTTAAATATACTTTAAAAAGGTTTTTGTTTTTTTAGAATAGGGTTATTATATTTTATTTCGATTCATGCTTTCACTAAAAAATATATTATTGTCTTAAATTTCAAAATAATAAATATCAAAAAAAAAAATATTAATTTCATAAATGTCCTTTTTTTTTAATAATTTTCTTAAATTTTTAAGCACACTTTTGTATTATTTTAAGTTGTGTTTGAAATTTGTACAATGAAATGAAATCAATTCTACAAATAAAAATGCCATATTTTTCAAAAATGAAAACTAAATAGCTTATTTATTTATTCTGGAAATATGCGATAAATAAAGAGCAAACTTATAGAGAATTAACATTCTCATCTTAACTATTAGTAGGCGTAACAATTATTCTTCGAATTGGAATTATTATTTGAATTCGAATTCGAGCATTCGAATTATTTTGTTTTTGAACACTTTATGAATTCATTGATATTTTGGCAATATGATAACATCCAGTATCTCTACTACTTTTTATGTGAAAATAAAAATATGATTGAGCTTATATTTAAAAAGTATGCGGAATTAATTTCTGTATACAATATATACAAAATATTTAACAAAATAAAATTAATCAGTTTTCAATTAATAATTTATGTTTTTTCACTTGAAATTATAAATGGTGTTAATTAAAGTATTGTATAGATAAAAAATTCAATAGATAGGTTTAAATATTATAAAAAAAATGTATTTTATTTCGAAATCAATCGATAATTCGTTGTAAATATTAATTTTGATTTTCAAGAAACGTGTATTGAGTAAATCAGTATTACCTCCTCCTTTGATTTTTTCACATTATGATGTGTACTTTGTAAGTGTTGTGAAAAGCTCATGTAACTAAAAAATTTATGAAAAAAATATTTCCAACTAATATGATTATCAATAATGTCTATGCCTCTACTAATTTGTGTACAGATAACGAAAAGAGGAAAATAATAGACTCGCATGTAAGAAATCATTGATACTAGAACAACAGGGAACGGCAAAAAAAATCTGACGGTTTTCGTCGTTGTTTTGAATTACAACCGTCAGTTTTTTTTGCCGGTCCCTGTATCACCACGGTCATCTAAGAACAACAAGTAACGTAAAGTATTTTTAATATTTAAATTAAACTCAGAAAAAAAAACATTACAAGCAAATGATTACATAACTTTTTAGGCTTTCACGGCCAGATTTGAATTGTGGCTTTTGGGTTAAGCCGTGTGTGGAAAATTCTTTCGAACCAATATTTCGTCTGCCTCTGAGAAGGCATCTACACAAAAAAATTATTAAAGTACAGCAAATAGTAATTACGTGGAGGTTATATAGTTTTTTCACAACACTTTTCATTTATTTATTTTTTTCTTAGAACGTAATACCTTTGTAATAAATGCTTTAAAATCAAAAATGTAATAAATGTTCCTCGGTCAAAAATTGTACGTATTCACTTTTGATTAAAAAAATATACTAGAATAACATTCACCATAATTAAAATTATACATATATATATTAAATATATTATGATATACTTATTGATGTCCTTCTAAAGGGTACTTGCAATAATTACGTATTTAAATGCACAATTATAAATGTTACAACATTATTATGTAAAATATCTAATATGAAAGTATTGTTAAGCATAAGAAATAAAATAAAAAATATATAAGTCAATTTTTCAATATTACATACATTCATAGATGGCGCTTTTTATTTTTTTTGAAATTGTGAAAGTTCGATTCGATTGAAAATGTTAGAAAAATACATGTTATTGAAGTCAGGCATTGTTATGTATAAATATATATGATATATAAATATATTTAGATATATATTCACTTATGTTTGTGTTTTGTACTTTTTTAACCCTTTAGTTACGTACTAGGTTTGCTTTTAATAATTAAAACCGATAGTCTAACTACAGTTATAAATATATCCTTATTCAAGATACAAAAAATGATTGTAAAAATATATTTTAGTTTTAATTATTTTATTAAAATTTCAGATTTTAGTAAATTTCAATAACTTTTATGTAACCCAATATAATATTCATTGATACTTTGACATCAGCTCGATATAGCCCTTGCAGGCTGGTGCTGAAATATACAATCTTTCGTCTCTTATTTTTGTTCGCTCGTTGGACACGCATGTGTAGCCATTTTGGTTGTTTTGACAGACGATAATTCGTCAAAAGGCCGACAGGTGATAAAAGGGCGCTTAGTCAGTTCGGCTCAGCTCTCAATGGAGGTAGGTCGTTCATTATCCGTCACCTGAACCGAATACCAAAATTTGTCAATTTTTGTCTTGTAATATGTCAACGTGCTATGAATGTGCAGTGTTCACAGGACGACTTTCGTCGACCACCAATTTAAATTAATATACTATGACTGGCATTTTACGGTTGGGAGGTCATTCTCACACCAACTGCAATAGAGCTTAGAAAACAAGATAATAATATGTACGTTCATTGAAAATATATACTCGTATTACAATATTAAAAGTGAATCACAGAAAATATTTATTTTCTGATGTAATCTCAATTTTATAAAAAAAAAACTCTAAATATGTAACTAAAGGGTTAAGATTTTTAAGAAAACTCATTCTATACTTATTTTGCCGATTCAGACTGATTTTTTGTATACGAATACTTTATTGTTATCATGCTTCCTTATCGCTAATTTATATTTTCTAATGCTGAAAGTATTGAAAATATAGACTTTGAATTTCCATTTACAAAATTAAATTAAAATTTAAAAGTTAATTTAAAATTAATAAAAAATCTCAAAATTTGAAGAGAGCAAATATGATATGGTGTCACGACCTATCTTTCACAGACAATTTTTTAAGCGACTCATCAGTAACGACGTGAGGCGTACTGGAAGTCTGGTGCACAGGACATTTGGCTGGATGTCTCGCTAACCTAACCTCACCTAACCTAACCTAAGGATTTCTCCAGTGATCGTAAAGTCCAGAGATCCATAGGTCTAGTTATATAATATAACGAAATAACTTAGGTCAGGTTAGGTTAGCGAGACATCCAGTGCACCAGTTGTCCCGTGCGCCAAATCTCATGTGTACCAGACGTCCAGTGCGCCCCACGTCGTTACCGATGAGTTGTTCAACAAATCGTCTGTGAACGAAATGCGGTGGAACCATATTATATATAGGTTCATAACATAAAAACGGTTCTACGTGCTTATATTTATTCGTTTTTTTATTATTTAACAATGTCAAATATAGCACAAAAGCAATTGAGAACAGTCTACTTAATTGCATTTAAAGACACTGTTTTTTTAATGTTTATTTGAATACGGTAGATATATGATTTAATGTAATTTATTTTTAATTAAAAAAATATTTTGGATGGATGAATATCATCTTCAATGACAGTCATTTTCCTCAGTATCGAGGAAAAGACGAAGACGAGACAGAATGACAGATTTTTTAGTAAATTCAAATTGTTTCTCTAAGATGGCGGACACCAGTGTTGTTAGAAATGAATGATTATATTTATTATATATAATACGAAATACTACTTATTACTACTATGTAAAAATATAAAAATAGATAAATATTATTATTGCCTATTTCTGTGTACAAATAATTAACATATTTGTTTTTAAGTATAATATTATGAAAATGTACCCATTCCGTTGTTTGAAATGAATAAAGCAGATTAAAATAATATTTAACAGAAAAACTTGACTATTTATTTACACATTACATTTATATATGATGCATAGAAATGCCAACTGTAAGATTTTCATATAAAGGGTCCGCCAAATGACTTTTTTTTTTTAAAACAGGGCGCAAAACATCGAGTGTAGCTTCGGCTGTGTGGCACGTAGCGCCGTCTTGTTGAAAGCAAATGTTGCCAATACCCTCCTCTTCAATTTTTGTGAACAAAAATTTGTTCAGCATGGCCGCGCCGCATGGAAGCGCCATTGATGGCGCTTCACGCACACTTTCTGCCACAGCAGCAATATTCTCGGGTGTACGCACTGTTTTTGGCTTTTATCGCTTTGGTTTATCGATGAGGATGCCAGTTTTTTTTTCATTTTTTTCACAAGATAACGAACATACGGAGCTGACGGTGATTCTCTTCTTCCAAAATCCATACGCAATTTTCGCACACATTCTGCAACATTACCATGATTTTCAAAGTAATGTCGCAATATTTCTCAGCATTGTTCAAGCGTATACACAACCATATTCGTTTAGCGGAAGGATAAAACTAATTATCTGTCAAATCAGACATGAGCTAAGTGTTACCATTCACGAAATAAGCACTAGTTGAAAAAAAAAGTTAGATGGCGGACCCTATATAAATCAACCTCCGCATCATGTTTTCAAAAGATCTCTCGAAAGATCGGACAAATTTATAAAAATCTCCACATGAAAAAAAAAAACCTAAAATTTCTTTAAAAAAAAGTCATTATATGCGGATCGTACCGCATGAGTCATGAGACTTTATACATGGTTATGACTATGAAGAAGATACCATCACATTTACATAAGACCATGTTCCCATTCTCGTAATTTTCTCACAGATAATAAGCGCATTATTTTCCGATTGCCACTTGAAGCACTGACTACTAGAATAGTAATGTAAGAAGTATAGTGAACTGGACTATTACATCGATGGCTTAATGCACACATACTCCATGTCCACTTTTTTTTTAAATTTAACTATCATACAAAAAACTACAATCTGAATCAAGCCGGCGTGTATAGTTCAATGGTCAAAGCGTTGGCTTTGTAAGCCAAAGGTCGTGGGTTCGATCCCCGACGGAGATAAAAAAATAATATTTTTAATCGATTTCTGAGCTCTTAAACACCCCGTTGGTGTAAATTTGATCACTCACCCGCAAAATGCCAGTCATAGCCTATTTATTAAAATTGGTGGTATACGAAAGTTGTCCCGTAAATACCACCCATTCATAGTAAATTCCTCTAATAATAATCTCGGGCGTCTTCGACGTTGGCGGATCAACACTCCACATGCGGCGCTTAGGCATAGCCTTTGCCGGGGGTCATTGTTCAGTGGTCAAAGCGTTTGCTTCGCAAGCCAAAGGTCGTGAGTTCGATCCCCGACGGAGATTAAAAAAAAAAGGGTTTGTAATCTATTTCTGTGCTCTAAAATACCCCGTTGGTGTAAATTTGATCACTCACCCGTAAAATGCCAGTCATAGCCATTTAATTAAAATTGGTGGTAGACGAAAGTCGTCTTGTGAAGACCACCCATTCATAGTGAATTCCTGTAATAATAAGGATGATGCGTGAATCTCGGGCTGTGGTCTATAACGTTAGCGGATCAACACTCCACATGCAGCGCTTAGTCATATGCGCCATGATTAGTGTCATAGAATTCCACAGATGAGACTTCAAAATTATTATTTCCATCTGTCGGTATTTTCCTGTATGTCTTTACAAAAAAGTAATGTTGCACACCAAAAATATTCGATTTGATCCGCTCTTTCGTACGATTAGATCCGCTCTGTGGAAGTGTCGGGCTAATAATGCGATTTCCTTTAAAAAAATCCTATCAACAATCACCCAAAAATATACCTCGAATAAGTTCGGCAGTTATCCCTTCAAGTCTTCGGGCATCTGTCCTAGAGGCCATCGAGAACCATGTATGTATGTTCCTCGGTGGACCTTCGGGCGCAGAGATATCTTGAGACGAAAACCACTGACAAAACTGAATGAAGGCAATATGTTATGACTTTATGTTCCAGATATGGATGGACATGGGAAGAAATAAAAGAAAATCCTTTCATTAAATTATATATTTTTAATTTTATCAATAAATTGATACAAAAATAAAAAAGGTAATATATATTTCATATTTTGAACCATTTTTTTAATATTTCACATTTATGGTTTATATTTCATGATGTTTGGCATTTTTGTGAAATAAAAAGAAATTCAAAAAGGTAAGGTTAATTTAAAATAAATAAAAACATTTTAAAATTAAATGTCAAAATTATTGCAAGCAAAACAAATACAAAATACTACAAAATCCTTTAAAATATGCAAAAAAATTGATTCAAAAAAAAAAAAGATTTTTCTTAGCGTGGTATATATGGGGTTGGCGAGAGTCACTTACCATTTACTTAAATTTATAAAAATAATAAAAACGATGATAATTTAAATTTTCTCAACGTATAGAAAAATGGACATATAACATACGCATACTAAACCGACAATACTATTATGCTGTAAAGGTGACCATTGTTCTATATCGAAAAAGTAAAAATATATAAATCTAGCTTAAATTTTTGGGGAACAAAATAACGCGACCTAAGTAATCGAGTGGACATCGCATTGGGAAAAACGGGCATGGTGTGCAAGGTAATTTGAGACTTGGGTGCACTACCCCACACCCGAAACCAAAGAACAGTCTAATAGAAGCACCCAGAGTCACCGACAGGAAACGGATCACCGAGCGCAACTCACACCTGGCGTGCGAAGCGAAGTGGAGATCCATCACGTACGGCTGCCAAGCCAAGACTGAGCTCCACAGACAGCTCGCTAGGGAAGGGATTTAGAGTGGGGGAACCAAGGTATACTACAGAATCGCGTATATACTGTAGCGCCATGGGAAACTTATTTTACGGACAACCCTCATATAATGTTTACACCAATATATCATCATACTAATTAAATCACAAACTATTCCAATCAACAATTTGATAAAGTGTATTTGCGTTCCATGTTATAAAAATGCCGGCAAAATCAATATTTTCAATCTTTGTTAATGAAACCAACATATAACCCTTTTGTAACTTATGGCCACCCAATAACAACCTAAGTTAATTATAATTATGTTATCAAAATACAATTCATACGTTATGTTTTCAATGATAACAAGGCCAAAGGTTCCCAAGCAGTTAAAGAAAACATTTCCGGCATATTGATAACATTATGATATTGAATCTTCGGTTGTGTATTTTCTGGCAATTATATATTTTTGGCAATGACGACCGTAAGTTCCAGTTAATCTGGAATTCAGGAATCTAACAACCAGCCTTACCCGCTTGGTGAAAAACCCTCCCTGTCCCGTCCTGTTTTTGGAGACCCATTTACTGGCCACACGCAAAAAGCTACTTGTTGAGAGTGGCTGAAGGCCTTCCCGTGATTCTAGGTGCATCAGTTAGATTTCAAATAGACCTCAGTCTAATGCTGCGAAGTTAGTATACTTCAGCGAGTCTCAAATTGCCTTCTTTGGTTACACGTTGCTAACCACGAAATACGTGGGAATGGATAAGGAAATGGTAAGGTTCGGAAATGGATTCTATATACAAAAAGCAGACATCAGTTAGGAATCGTCTTGCCCATAAAATAAAGGTCATTTAGCGTGCTATGGAGAGATCCATGCTCGAAGTTTTGTTAAAAGGTAGAATCCAAAACGAGGATATCCGCAGAAGAACTCAAATAGTAGAGGCCACCCAACGAATAGGCACACTTTAGTGGCAATGGGCAGGACATATCTGTCGAAGAAACGACGGTCGATGGGGAAGAAAAGTATTGGAGTGGCGTTCGCGAACTGGCAAACGAAGCATTGGCTGACCCCCTGCAAGGTGGACTAACGACATAAGAAGAATAGTGGGAGTGGCCTGGATGCGGAAGGCAGATGATCGAAGAGGATGGAAACTCATGCGGGAGGCTTACGTTCAACAGTGGATGGATAAAGGCTGATGATGATGTTCCAGTTAATGCTGAACGAATAAATATAAAAGAAAGGAATACTTTTAGTCTTGTAAGGTCAGATAAAGAATTAATTTCATATAATAGACGCAGCTATGTAAACATAAATGCATTTATGGTTCCGTTTGGATCAATAGTTTCAGCAAGGTCAAAACATCTGCAGTGAAATTTGTATGAAAATATTTTCAACGTGCAAGTAACGTTTTTCAGAAGTTCTGTCTGATCAGTATAAGCGATCTAAATATTTATTTTTCTTTATTCAACATCAATTAAAATACAACTAAATGATTGGAGAAATATATTTCAAAAAGTGTTTGAAGTTTGAGAATTCTTTGATATGACAACTAGCCAAGACAGCCGACTTCCGTCGCGAGTTTATTTCTCAGTAACATCTGAGACATCTCCTAGTGTGGACCTGACTGCGTGAGAAAGGTACCTATTAAAATACCAGCTACTGTATCTGTTACTCGTGAATACTTAACCCTTACCTACTAATACCGATTGACATTGAGTAAATACCAACCGAATAATAAAGCGATCATTATCTTTAGTGGTTATTGATCGCAGATTGCTTATTTTTGTTATCGGGCAACACTTTTTTTTTTCATTAGTATAACGTTTTAATTGTTGATGATCGTTTGTGTGATAAAAATGTTTTGATAATTCTCCTGTGAAGTTGTACATTTAATCTCATGTTTATTTTATTTTATTTTAATTGCATATTTTATTATTTTTTATTTATTAATTATTTATAAATTATATATTAATTCATGAATGAATTACTCTTGCTTAGTCAAAAATATAAATTTCAAAGCAATTAAAGAAATTGATTTATAATTCTTGTTCGAACTACATAATATAAAAAATAAATTTAATATTTTTTAGTTATTGTTTTACAATATTTATTAGGGGATGGCATGTTTCGGCTACGTTGGGTGGCCATTATCGAATCTTTTTTACGAGTTAATTTATATTTGATATTAATAAAAAATATAATCTGTATATTCTAGATTAATTTATCCGTAGTAAATCAACAGCGATGAGTTAAACAAATATACTTGAAGTAAGATCAATCCAAATCTCGTAGATTGAATTTGTCATTTTTTTTGGCTCGTGTTCTTCCTTTCAAAATGAATAAATATATGGTCAATAAAATAAAATTATGATTATTTTGAATTACTTTACATGTTCTATGTATAACCTAACCTAATCTAAGCTAAGCTAATTTGTTATTAAAATTGTTTATATCCTCTTAAATTAAAAATAATAATTTATTTCTATTCTGACTAAATGTTGATTTTAATTGTAGACGACAGCTTCCAGTTCCGCTGACGATCCGCTCTACGGGCGTGTATCGGTTTTCCGCTCTTCACTAGACCATCTTCTCCCAGTTACTTGTAAGGTAACTAGTTACGCCATCAATCTGAAGTGGGCGGGCAGCCTCATTTCTCCAGATTTAGGGCAGCCGGCGCGGCTTTACAGGAGGGTGGGAGGTAGAAATGAAACGCAAGAGATTCAAGTCTAAACTGATTTATTTAACGTTCAAGTCGGTGCTTTTATACATTAATTTTCTGGTACCTACTTTTGCGGCCGTGAGAATAGTCACGTTCGCACGAGTCTGTATTCCTTTCTTAGGGTTTTATTACAAAACGTTCTTGGAGATAGGTAATCCTAGCCATAACATCGGTTTATGTTTTTATGGCTAAAACTGAAACGTATCCCAGGCTCGTTCGCACGCTTTACTACACAAAGGAACACTTTCTGAATATTTAATATTTACGACATTTTCTCGAGAATAGACGCATCTCACGCTGGCCAACAAAGGGCGACGGTTTTGGCTTATTTAATATTTATGGCCCCCTTTCTAACAATCGGTCGGGGCTCACGGACTGTTTCTTTATTGAAGGTCCGCCCGATAATACTCGTGGGATGCAAAGTATAATAAACCATCGAATTCCTATATCATTACAAATAACATATAACTATCAACAGCTGTCGTCTTCAGCGTGAGACGTACGTAACACTCCCACCGTGCAGTCTCTGCTGTACTCTGCCTCGGACGTCTCGACTCGTTCTGTGTTGAAAACCGCCAGCTTCGCCGCTGGCCGCGTATAAGTCCCTGTTGCGGTCTTTATCTGAACCACGCGAACCTGCCCGTCGGCTGCTGGAGTCGCTCGCGTTACTCGTCCCCGTGGCCATGTGTTGCGCGGCAACTTCGGATCCGCAACGAGTACCAGGTCTCCTTCCTGAATCGGCTCCGTCGGGGTCCTCCACTTCGGGCGCCGTGCCAACGTTGGTAAGTACTCCCGTACCCACCGACGCCAGAAAGCATCTGCCATCTGTTGTGACGCCCGCTATTGTTTCTTGAGACACATCTTCTCCTCCTCCGTGTCGTACTGTACCAGGGTCGTCATGCCACCAGCTGATCCTGTGTAGTCTCTGCTGTGCACCGCACCGGATGTCCCACGTGAATGTCGGCGCGAATGCCCGCATGCGCCCGCCGGGCGGTGGCGGCTCCCCCCGTAGCAGAACCTTCATCTCGTCGCCGGAGGAGCGCCTCTGGGAAGAACGCACACGTATCGCCTCGTCGTCGACGATCTTCTCTGCCCGGAGCTCACACTCTCCTTCGGGCTTCAGGCGTTGGGGATTCTGGCAGCGATCGACAAATCCCGTAGTCCGAGCGGTTGTCCTTGGCGGTCTCGTCCTCGATGAAAACCGCGGCACGCTCGGCGGTCCCTCCGTTACGCTGCAGTGCCCCACGAAGTGTCCAGCTTCATCGCCGCCTTTCGGTTGAGCGCACGTGCCGAACGCAACGTGGCCCAGCGGCGTATCACTCACAATTACGCCATCACGCCGGAATTGCGCAATCCTTCGCGGCACTATTAGCTCGGCACTGTCTAGACCTATGATAATTTCAGGCCTCACTTTCACACTGGTGACACAATCGTCGTTTAAACTGTCCTTTAAGTCAATCCACCTCCATTGGAGGTAGCCGGGAAGCTTCGACGCCATCTCCGCGAGCAGCGCCGTCGAGACGAGATGCTGCGCGCCGTAACTCTCGAGTGACGGCACGGTATTTCTGATTAGAGTTGTGTAATCTACAACAGCAATCACACTTCTATCCGGGAGCTGCGGGACCCTGCTCACCCGATTAGTCAGCATGTTGACGATGACTCGAGGATTCCCGAACTCTTTGTCCAGGATCTGCATCACTTCCGGAACGTTTTCCGGATCTGACAGCATCTCGCTCACCATGTCAAAGGCTCGTCCGCTCAAGGCCTTTTGTAGCCGGAGTCCATTTTCGACATTTTTCAGCTTGCACAATTTCGTCGATTGGATGAATTGTGTTTCAAAATTGCGCCACTCTAGCGGTTCCCCCGAGAAGGGTGGTAGGTCTTGGACCCCTGTCCGCCTTGCCATCATCGACTGTATTTCGGCATCATCCAGCGTCCTAGGCTTCTGCATGTCTCTCAACCATTCGTGAGTATGACGGTCGAGGTCGGCAGCCATTCCCCTCGATGCCGAGTTCTCGTACGCCGCGAATTCATCTCGATAGACGCCCGCGTCCCACTCGTGGGCTCGGTAGTTCAGCATCCTTGGTGCTGGCGGCTCCCGCCTCACCCACTGGTGAGCAGGATGTTCGGGCTCAGCGTCCGCCTTCCACGGCGCTGGGCGCTCTCGAGCCGCGGCGACCGTATGCCCCGCGCGCTCTTCACGAGCAGTCTCGTAGCTCAGCTGCTGTTGCGCGGCTGGCTCCCGCCTCACCCACTGGTGAGTAGGATGACCAGCCTCAGCGTCCGCCCTCCATGGCGGCGCTGGGCGCTCTCGAGTCGCGGCGACCGTATGCCCCGCGCGCTCTTCACGAGCAGTCTCGCAGTTCAGCTGCTGCCGTGCGGCTGGCTCCCGCCTCGCCCACTGGTGAGTAGGATGACCGGCCTCAGCGTCCGCCCTCCATGGCGGCGCTGGGCGCTCTCGAGCCGCGGCGACCGTATGCCCCGCGCGCTCTTCACGAGCAGTCTCGCAGTTCAGCTGCTGCCGTGCGGCTGGCTCCCGCCTCGCCCACTGGTGAGTAGGATGACCGGCCTCAGCGTCCGCCCTCCATGGCGGCGCTGGGCGCTCTCGAGTCGCGGCGACCGTATGCCCCGCGCGCTCTTCACGAGCAGTCTCGCAGTTCAGCTGCTGCCGTGCGGCTGGCTCCCGCCTCGCCCACTGGTGAGTAGGATGACCGGCCTCAGCGTCCGCCCTCCATGGCGGCGCTGGGCGCTCTCGAGCCGCGGCGACCGTATGCCCCGCGCGCTCTTCACGAGCAGTCTCGCAGTTCAGCTGCTGCCGTGCGGCTGGCTCCTGCCTCACCCACTCGTAAGCGGGCTGCTCGGCCTCGGCTTCCGCGCCCGACCGACACGGCGCTGGGCGCTCTCGAACCGCGGCAGCCATATGCCCCGCGCGCTCTTCACGACCAGTCATGGAGCTCAGCTGTTCTTGCGCGGCTGGCTCCTGCCTCGCCCACTCGTAAGCGGGCTGCTCGGCCTCGGCGTCCGCGCCCGACCGACACGGCGCTGGGCGCTCTCGAACCGCGGCAGCCATATGCCCCGCGCGCTCTTCACGACCAGTCATGGAGCTCAGCTGTTCTTGCGCGGCTGGCTCCTGCCTCACCCACTCGTAAGCGGGCTGCTCGGCCTCGGCTTCCGCGCCCGACCGACACGGCGCTGGGCGCTCTCGAACCGCGGCAGCCATATGCCCCGCGCGCTCTTCACGACCAGTCATGGAGCTCAGCTGTTCTTGCGCGGCTGGCTCCTGCCTCACCCACTCGTAAGCGGGCTGCTGCATCGGGCCGTGAGTTGCTTCGCCCGTACTGCGGGCCGCACGGCGGTCCGCTTCATGTGTGGGCGGGACTGACTCACCGGCGCTGCAGGCTGCACGGTAGTGGTCCTCCTCAGGCTCCCGTATGACTTGCACAGACCTCGGCGTGGCGGGCTGCTGCATGGGGGCGTGAGTTGCTTCGCCCGTACTGCGGGCCGCACGGCGGTCCGCTTCATGTGCGGGCGGGAGCTCCGTGGTCCGCTGAACTTGTAGGCTGGCGGCCAAGCTTGCGATGGCTGCGTTGGTTTGCGCGCTGGCTGCGACGAGCTGGGCCATCATGTCGGTGAGAGCGTTCAGCGACTTGCGGCGCGCCTCGCTGAAGTCCACGGACCTCATTGACTCCCCCGATTCTGATCGGGCGTCGTCCTCCTCCATGTTAGTTCCACGGTTGCTTCCTGATCGCGTTGCAATCGGTGATCGATTGGCAGGCATGATCAGGTCAGGAGATGATCTTCTTCACGAAGGCAGAATCCGGTTCGAAGGACCAAATGTAGACGACAGCTTCCAGTTCCGCTGACGATCCGCTCTACGGGCGTGTATCGGTTTTCCGCTCTTCACTAGACCATCTTCTCCCAGTTACTTGTAAGGTAACTAGTTACGCCATCAATCTGAAGTGGGCGGGCAGCCTCATTTCTCCAGATTTAGGGCAGCCGGCGCGGCTTTACAGGAGGGTGGGAGGTAGAAATGAAACGCAAGAGATTCAAGTCTAAACTGATTTATTTAACGTTCAAGTCGGTGCTTTTATACATTAATTTTCTGGTACCTACTTTTGCGGCCGTGAGAATAGTCACGTTCGCACGAGTCTGTATTCCTTTCTTAGGGTTTTATTACAAAACGTTCTTGGAGATAGGTAATCCTAGCCATAACATCGGTTTATGTTTTTATGGCTAAAACTGAAACGTATCCCAGGCTCGTTCGCACGCTTTACTACACAAAGGAACACTTTCTGAATATTTAATATTTACGACATTTTCTCGAGAATAGACGCATCTCACGCTGGCCAACAAAGGGCGACGGTTTTGGCTTATTTAATATTTATGGCCCCCTTTCTAACAATCGGTCGGGGCTCACGGACTGTTTCTTTATTGAAGGTCCGCCCGATAATACTCGTGGGATGCAAAGTATAATAAACCATCGAATTCCTATATCATTACAAATAACATATAACTATCAACAGCTGTCGTCTTCAGCGTGAGACGTACGTAACATTAATTATTACGATTTATTTTGTTGCCGATTTTTGTATGTATGTATAAAAACTTAGTATATTTTGAATGATAATACAGTTAAATATTATGCATAAAATAATACATAAAAATATAAAATATATTAAAAAATATATTTAAAAAATTAAACCATAAAAACAGAAAAGCAGATTAAAATAAATAACATAAAAATAATTCATTAAATACAATGTGAGTTACAAAAACAAAGTACAGATCATATTCTCACTATTACGTTTGAGTACAATACTTGTAAATACAACACTTTCTCCTTAATTTATAATTTTCTCACTATAAAATTTATAACAAGGAATTACTTCAGCATTTTCCTTTTTTATCATATTTGACGTGTTTTCCCTTAATCAGTAAAAAATAAATTTAAAAAAAAAACGTCTGTCTCTGTATATTTGTACTTAATTATCGTTCCGTCTCCTTAAGACCAGAACGCATCAAGTGTGATTATTTTTGTATACAAGAAAGTACCAATCAAATTTCAGATAATCATAGATTAATTGATAAAAAGAATATGAGTGATTTTATTTATTTTTACTAATATACAAAGCAATCAGACGATTAAACGATTTCATTAATACGGCCATGTATTGATTATCTAAGAATAAAAATAATGTTCAAGTACTTTATAAAACATTAATAACTCATGTTGGCACATTGACTTCTATTATCTGTTTGAATATTTCTCATTGTCTTGTAGTCGCATTTATTATGTTTCTTAAAATTGAATGGAAAAAATTTGAATTTAAATTTTGTAAGTAATTTTTGAATTTAAAGTTGTCTTCCCGCCCATAATGAAAAATAATGTTTTTACTGTCAATTCTTTATACACATTTAAAAAAGATTTTAATTTCAAACTTTATTATTTTATTTTCATGTAATTTGTAGAATATATCTTGTGAAAACAAGTTTCCAAAAAACATATGCAAACAATAAATAACAATTTTTTAGGCCCAAACAAAAAGATATACGTAAAAAAATCAGAAAATAACATCTTAGGTTTTCACGGCAAGAAAATAAAGGGTCCGCCAAAAAACTTTTTTTTTTTAAAACAGAGGGCAAAACATCGAGTGTAGCTTCGGCTGTGTGGCACGTAGCGCCATCCTGTTGATACCAAATATTGCCAATATCCTCTTCTTCAATTTTTGTGAACATAAAATCGGTCAACATGGCCGCGCCGCATGGAAGCGGCATTGATGGCGCTTCACGCACACTTTCTGCCACAGCAGCAATATTCTCGGGTGTTCGCACTGTTTTTGGCTTTTCACGCTTTGGTTTATCGATGAGGATGCCAGTTTCTTTCACTTTTTTCACAAGATAACAAACATACGGAGCTGACGGTGATTTTCTTCTTCCAAAATCCGTACGCAATTTTCGCACACATTCTGCAACATTACCATGATTTTCAAAGTAATGTCGCAATATTTCCCAGCGTTGTTCAAGCGTATACACAACCATATTCGTTCAGCGGAAGGATAAAACTAATTATCTGTCAAATCAGACATGAGCTAAGTGTTACCATTCACGAAATAAGCACCAGTTAAAAAAAAAACGTTAGATGGCGGACCCTATATTTCCATTTTTATGTGACCGTGTGATCTTTTTACGATGAAAATATCGTAAATTTATTTTTATTTTCAACTTTTAGTTTCAGTAGACATCATGTTTGATTGAATAATGCCAATTGGCAATACATGTGGATTACTGTTACCTATATAGGACGACAAATGGTTAATGTGTTGATTACGAGTATAATGAGGAAATTAAGGAAAAGTACTCTCGAAGGCTTGAAAAAAACACTTGAAAAAAGTGCTGACAAACAATTTTATGTTATAGAGCAACGAGCAAAAAAAACAATTGTTACACGAGTATACTTAATAATCATCATATTAAAGCACCAACGACTAGCTAAGATTTAAAACTTGTTAGCTGGTTAGTTCAAAGATTAAATATATATGTACGTATTATGTCATTCATTGTGGAAATGTGTGTTTTCAGGAATATTTTAGGACAAATAACCTTTACTAACTATTTACTAACAATTTTGTTTGAGATAATAACGTAAAAATGGAGGAATTAAGAGGTGAAATCAATTCAGCGATTGACTTGTCGCCAGAAAATCTGCCATACGAGGATCAGGTAAAATGTTTACAATTGTTAATGTAAGTTAATCAATTCAACAAAAAACAATTCGTTGCAATGATTAGTGATGTTTAGATTATTGTGTCATAATTATTGTTAAATGCAATAAATATAGATAAATATAGTGTCAAAAATTTCCTCATTTGGGATAAATCGCGTCCAGTAAAATATACCTAAATTCTTTGCAAATTCGATTGCATTTATTTTTCTAAGTAAAAAATATCTCCTAGCAACCTTATTTACAATTTTTCGACGCATTGTTCATACTTTATGGTTCACTCAATCGTAAAACAAGGCAAAAGGGATGTTTCTTTAAACTTTTTCACTATAGTTTAGCATTCAAGTGAGACATACACCCGTTTTCTGAGATATTCTTTAAGGAAACCAGCATACAATAGCTACCCTGTATTAGAATAATTAAATTGAGAGAGTCTCAACCATCAATTCACCTCAACCCTGAGAATCGTTTCTGCAAACGGATGCAAAATACAACCTAATCATTATCGTATAGCTTAAGACGTACACCTTTAAACATTTTTGAGCGTCATGCATAAATTTACATATTAATAAAAACTAAAAAGAGTTTTTAACTAATGTGTTGTTGTAAGCTAAGCAGCGCACATTAATCGCTTTCAATGATTAAAATCAATCTCTGTCTTATTATAACTAAATTATCTACGTTACATTTTAACTTTTAGCAAAAAGAAACAACCATGGAAGGCAAATACACTCCCGATCCAGAAGCTTCCAATGTGGTTGAAGAAGCTCCATCAAACGGCATGCTCCAGTCTGGAGAGAAGATAAAGCCTGATGTAACAGACGAGTGGGTGATGGCCCTGGCAGAGAGGTTGTACGGCATCTCCTCCATGGAGATGAAAGAGATGAACGCGTATGATGACAGGAACTACCACATCCTGGAAGATCCCAACATGAAGAACCCGCTGATCACCAAGCACTGTCCTCATGGATATGTTCTGAAGATCTCCAACTCGCTGGACTCGCAGAAGTTGGCGTTTGTAGAGGCGCAGACCGAAGCTCTTATATATCTTGGTAAGCTGATCATATTTTTCATAAAGAATGTTCAATAATTATGTTTATTTCTTAGCATTATTTATAGGCATGTTATTAGTTTTTTTTTAGATTGTGTCCATCCACTGTTGAACGTAGGCTTCCCGCAAGAATCTCGATCCTGCCCATTACCACCTAAGTGTGTCTATTCTTTGGGTAACCTCCACTACTTAAGTTCTTCTTTGAATAACTTCGTTTCGAATTCTATCTTTTATAGACACTCCGAGTATGGATCTCTTCATAGCACGTTGAGTGACCTTTAATTTATGCGTAGGACTTGCTGTTAGATTCCACGTTTTTGCGACATAACTTAACACTAGGAGAATGCATTGTTTATTACGCATATTACTACTTCTCAGATGGATGGAATGTCCGAATTCATGAACAGTGAATGGATCAATTTTGACACTCGACACATTATATTCATATGTTAGCTAGTATTCTCTGCTGAACTTGCAATTAATTTTCTTCTTCGTAGTATCATCCGGTGGATTGGATTGCAGCGACAAAATCTTGCATCTCGATATCCACTCTTCTCGATCTTCAATTAATCTTATAAAATCAATAACATAATACGCCATTTTTCTATTTACATATAAAAGAGCAGCACTTTCAATGCGTACGTAAAAATATTACAATTGTCAAAAACAATATATTCAAACTATGTAAAAAATAATTATTAAAAAACTAATAATATGTTATAAATATTTATTTATTTATTTACCTTGTTTTCACATGGATCACGTAACAAAAGTTCTCTATTAGGAGACTGCAGTTTCGACTAACTCGTAGTCTTTCTCAATCCTTCTCTAGTTAAGAGATAACTGAGCTGCGTTGTACTTGTAAGTGGTGTAACACATTTTTGTAGGGGAGGGGGTGGGGGTGTGTCTAACATGAAAGGAGAGGGAGGTAGGTAGTGTTGCAAGGATGAAGGAAGAGATAAATACATAAAAGTGGTTTAGGTATAAATTTATTTTTATTTTTTATTTTTAATATTATTCTTATATGTCGTATATATAATTTTATACTTATTTATTTATTTAACGGAAACAATTTTAAAATTGGTGAATTAATTAAGGTATTTAGTTGGTTATTAATTATATCTTCTTTCTTATTAATGGCTTTATAAATTTCTAAGTATTCTAAATTATTTAATTTAACGGTTTTATTTTCTACATGTAATATGTTTAATACCTTTTCTAAGTTGTACGAATGATTATTTTCTATAAGGTGGTTTGCGAATTCAGAAAAATTAGTGCTTTTTAGGCACCTTAAATGCTCTTTAATTCTAATATTAAAATTTCTTGACATTCTACCAATATAAAAAGATTCACAATCTTGGCAATTTAATTTATATATTCCAGAATTATTGCGTTTATCATTAGTATCTTTATTATTTATAAGGTGGTATCCTAGTTTATTATCTGTATAAAACGCTGGCTTTATCTCATTTGGGAGTAATTTAAAATAATTAAATTACTACTTAATTTATTATGGATCTCAAAGTGAATGCTCAAAACATTGAAAATATAATAATATGTATTTTTTATTCGACAAACATTATTCAACTAACTTATAATACGAGTATGTTCTTTCATAAACTATAATAGTACTCTTATTAATGTTAATAGAGCATACATTAATTGATATTCTTAACCCTTTCACTACGGCTCGGTTTGAATACAAATTATACTGTCAATTATAAAACTAGTATTTGAAGCATAAATGTACTTATCTGGTCTATTTTCATATATCACATTGGTTCTAGTATCCTTTGGTTATCAGATGATGCATAAAAAACTATTCTAAGAAAGTAGCAAAACGATATATCATGTCTTACAATTTCAACGGTCGGGAACCTTATAACGGCATATGCGAAAAAGTTAACGAAATGACTAATCGTTAAAGTGAATAGTTTCACACCTTCGATAATAATTTATTCGAATCATAATAGACTAATGATTGTTTTCACTTTGCATGAAATCATATCACGTATCTATTTTTGAATATTAATTTATTTGAGTTGGTATTTTTAGCACAGTTGATGTAATTTAACGGTTACAGATATGATGTCCTGTTGTTAACATCGTTCATTAACTGTTTGCACTTTGTAAAGTCCGAGATACAAATTACAACACAGATAACATAATTAATTGCTTGTAATTGCGAAAGGAGATTATAATGGCTTCCTTCTTTGGTCGTTAAAACTCTTTATCGGACAATCTCTGCTATTTCAGTTCCATTGTTGTTTGGTTTGTCTTCGTGTATCATTCGTACTGACACTGGTATTAAAATGGCATTATTCAATTTAATTTTTTTTATTTTTTCATTACGGAAACATTACAAATTTGAATAACTCAATTCGTTTCTGAAGTACATTAATAATTAATCATCAAATAAATAAAAAATATATATATACAAATATAGGAACTTATGATAGTACTAAGAATAAAGCAATAAAGACAAGCAACAGAAGGTCCCAATGCTGATCAAACAGACGACGCCAACAAATTATTCATCCAAAGTAACTCGTGGAGTTAATGTCTGAACTGGGCCTCCCTTACGTGAAATATATCATTATGAAAAACAGTGTAAAGCATATTAAACTCACAGCAATTTTTAATTGTTACAAATGGATAAACACACAAGATAGATGGAGTACAGATTTCTAGTCAATTTTTCACAATACGTATTTGTATTTTTTTTCACTTTTTCAATAGATAATTATTGGTGAAAATAAAAGAAACTCAATCGAAGTAAGAGAATTTTTTAATCACAATTAAGATATTCGGAATTATATTTTTTATTGTTTACATGACCTTCGCAGTTTTTTTTATAGTATTTTGCTTTTTGAATATCCATTCTAACAAAATCTATGTTTAAAGATCTCCTGGAGAGAATTCGACTTAATTTAGATTCCTATTTCTGTGATCTTAAACTCGTCTATACACAAACAAAAGCATGAAAATATTCCAAAGCATCTCAAATATATCCTAACTATTTCATTTAATTCCTTCGGTTTTTTCGAGGATTATTTAGAAGTTATTCCACATTTTTTTATTATGGTCGACGTGTTTTTGCAATGTCGATAGCTAATATCGAGTCTTTCTAAATAATATTTTATTTTTAAATTGATATTTCATTTAATTATATTTTTTCTAATCACTTTCCATATTAACAACCGATAGAAACATAAGGTCATACACAATTTATACAATATTCTTAAAATCTAATTCCCTTTTCAAAACATCGTTGAAGGATTTAATAGCGTTTTTTACATTGCATTTAAGGTTATCTTGGAAATTTACATATTCCACATAGCACCCAATATTTTTTTATTCTCTGTGCGTATTGAAGTTTATGCTAATAATGTCTTTCATGAATTACATCATTTCACGAGTTTTTTTTTTCTGTCGTCTCGAATGGTTGTCCTGAATGGTCTTATGTTTACCTTGTGGTGAGCCCTGGTGAACCGACACTAATTACAATGTACGAGACTCGAATCCGAGACTCTGGTTTCAAGTTTGCTGTTTCCATCAGAGACTCGCACGGTCGTGCATGTCGAATGATCGACTACATTAGCGGCCGCTCTCAAAACACAATAAACAACCTTATGTAATTGTCCTATCGATGAATATCATAAATGTTTAATGTGACCTTTTTAGCAGACCATAAAATCAAAAGTATTCGTAAATTGAAGACATTATTCCATTTGGTGGAATCGCAATGTGTCTTTCCAATTGAGACGTGATTTATTTTAAATTATCCGGCAGGTATAGCTCAATAGTCAAAGTGTTTGCTTTTCAAGGCAAAGGTCGTGGGTTTGATCTCCGGCGGAGATTAAAAAATAAAAATGATTTTTAATCGATTTCTGAGCTCTAAAATTACCCCCTGTTGGTGTGAATTTGATCCCTCACCCGTAAAATTCCAGTCATAGCGTATTAATGAAGACCACCCATTCACAGTAAATTCCTGTAATAAGAAAGGACGATGCGTGAATCTCGGGCTGTAATCTATGACGTTGGCGGATCAACACTCCACATGCAGCGCTTAGTCATATGCACCGTGGCGAGCGTCATAGAATTCCACAGATGAGACTTCTTTTTGAGATTTATACTACGAAAAAGAAGAAGATTAGATGTGTCAGGCGAGCGAACAAAAATAAGCGACAATAGATCGTATATTGAGGCTTTTCGGCATCAGCCTGAAAGGGCTATATCGAGTTGTTTAATTCCATTCACTGTAACTGCATAGGGCACAATAACTGTGTTGGAGATAGTAACATATCAAATGTATTGTGTATACCTGTATACACAATTTAGTTTCATAATAGTACAAATATACACGAGAAACAAATACAAATATTTAAATGAAAAGTATCATAATATGATTGTCTACTCAATGGTGTAAGATATGAAAGCTTCCAAGTAGTGTACCGTGTACTGTATACCTTACGCATTAGGTAAGGTATACAGTGTGTAATGCGTAAGGCAATTAACCAACCGTCCCACTGCTTGTATAATCAGATACCCCCAACACCCAGACTGAAGTCCAGAATAGATCCAGACAACCTCTCACATCCAGCCCTGAAAATAAGTAACTCCAGCTCTGGCAACAAGTCGCATCAGAGGATTCCATTACTCCAAAGGAAGGCCTCCCAACTGGCAAGAACCTTGACTGGCGGACCTGGAAATCCCTGACAGATTAAGAACCGGAGTTGGTAGAACAAAGGACAACCTCGAGCGGTGGAGAATGCTCTGGCAGGGAGAGGCTCTATTGTGCGACTGTGGAGACCTGCAGACCACCTCACATCTAAGATCCTGCCCCATGTGTCCAACAAGCTGCACGTCTCAGAACCTAATGCTGGGCAACACACGAGCTATCAATGTTGCCAGTTACTAGAAAAAATCATTTGACGTCGCTGACACGTAGAAGAAGAAGACTGTATACCTGCCGGAAGCTGCTGTTTAAATCACGATCTGCAATCAAGACATACCTGATCATGAGAATGCAATAAAAGAGAGGCGAGAAACATGATATGTTCTTGTTTGTTTAAGAGATACGCATCCGAAAATAAGTTCTTTTATCGTGACACCGATTGTTGCCGTATCAAATTTGATGTTTGCTTTAAAAATATTTACCTTACTTGCTAACTAGATCCCCGATCCACGTAATCATGTATCTGAAGAGTGTGCAGCTCGTATGCGTGCCTTTTGAATTTATAGCCGTCACGTTTGCTCATGCTGTTAAGCAAACTATCACTGAAAATAATATTTGAAAATGTAAAATAATTAGTGTCTATCTTTTCATCATTTAATTTTTTGTTTGTATGCGGTCATTGAACTTTTTAAATATATTTTCTACATTACATAATGAATCCATAATATTCACATTTTGTAAGACAATCGATCAAATATAAATAAAACATTTTTTAGAATTAATTCCACAATTTTTCAATGATAGGACGGTATGTCAGGAAGTAAGGAAGGAGGGATATGTGGAGCTTAAAGGTGTTAAGAAAGAAATTTTAACCGGTTATAAATTTATTACACCTTATTATTTTTAACGCGATACTTTGGTTTCGAAAAATGGCCCGTAAAAACACGTAAAATAGTCAACTTTCATGCAGTTCAACGAATTGGTTCCAAAAATTTAAATGTCGCGATAAAAAGTTCTTAAGACGTGAACAAAAACCGATTTCAAATTTGTCTAATTTTTAGTTTTATTTTCTTTAATGATTATAAAAATACGATGAGATATAGATTCGTGGATATTGATATTGATATGTACACAAACTTGCACAAATTACTCACTGCTGTCAGTTTAGCTTGCGAAATTTTGCTTGGACTTCTTAAATGAAATTTGGGGGAAAATTCCGTAGATCCCAAAAAAGTAACGGCACCGTCGCAAGAAGACGTGTAAAAAGAGGGTGGGGTGTACGTAAAACAAAACATTTATTAATTAAAGGTGATTAATATCATTATTGATTCAATTGAAATCGAAGTGTCAATGAGTTAAACATAAAGAATGTTTGATTATTTATCATATCCTGTTTAGTGTTAAGTACTTACTCAAAACCCATTAAGTAAAGGGCTCTCATAAATATGCATAAAATTAAAATATATTGTATATATTGTTGGTTACAGGGAGGCACAGTATCAAATGCCCCAAGCCCATTCGCAATGTCTACGGTCACTACTTCTCCTTGGAACGTCTCTCTTCCGGCAAGAACCACGTGGTGAGATTGTTGGAGTACCAGCAAGGACAGGTGCTGGCTTCAGTGGAACCTTCCGACTTTCTTTACTACCAAACTGGGGAGTATGTGGCCAACATGGACCGCTTACTCAAGGTACATAACTTTAAAATAACAATGTCTTTATCAAGAACTACATACTTTCCATCCATCAAACACTTACTTACGTGGAAAAAGAAGAACTCCGTGGACTTTCGTCTCACTCAAGCGTTTACCGGACACGGAATTTACAGAGAATTCCTAAAAAGATTTGGCCTCTCTTCTTGTGACGCATATCCATGTGATCTAGGCATGCAACAGACGATGAGATACTCTCTCGTTTAATGCATCATCCATGAGAACAGGAGACGCATTCTGTGTTGTCGACTGGGAGTCTCTACCATTTCTTGGGAGGATTTACCTGAATTGCTGCTTAGTTCTGACGGTCCCTTGCTGTTAAACTTCATCAGGGAAATCGTCGGGGCTACAAGAGTGGTTAACGAGGCTGACATGGAATAGGCTCCTACGTTCTTCAACTATTTCTCAGACGTATATTTTAACCTTGTGTGTAACTTGCAGGGTACAATACGCAACTTTACATTTTTTTTCTACATTTTTTCCAAGTGAAAAACGTCTACTTTGAAAGTACGAAGGATTTTTATATAAAACCTGTATACGCGGTAGGAAGATTTGGCCTGGATGTGTTGAAATGTAAAACTCTTCATAGACGGTCAACGAACTGCTTAAAACTTTGTTATTTTAACGTATATTAACAAGTGAAAGGATAAATAAAAAAGAACTTAAATAATACTATAATTTAAAGCATAAAAATGCCAAATGTACCACAAAAAAGCGCTACAAAACCTATATAAAAGGATTAAATAGTTTCAAACGATACTGAAGGTGTTAAATGAACACAGTGGACAACATAACTTCCCAACAACTCCAAATATACTGAATGTCACTAATTCAAGAACCGAATCGAAATTGATAAATGGTTAATCTTCAACGGTAATGAAAAAAAGCAATGCATAATATTATCAATCATTAAAATAAAAGTGATAAAAAAGATTTAAAAAATACTTAAATGAACTGCTGCTTAGTGCCGGAAGTACCTTGCTATTGAACTACATCATCAGGATCACGAGCGCTGCTAACAATCATTACCCTTACATAGTCCTTTGTATAATTTGCAGGGTAACCTATGTATCTATTTTTTAAGACAAAATATTATAATAAGTGCATAAAATTAATTGTTTCTAGAACCTAAAAAGTTTCAGTTTTATAGTGGTGGGTCCGCACCAAAACTTTTAAACAAGTAACGTTTACAATTATAGAACAAATTTAGATGAGAAACCGAAGTATTGATTTATTTCCAACTTTGTAAAAAGATACCGGATCTTTGAATATTTTTCATTATTTCGTCTTACTATTTCTTCTATTCCTATATTTGCCATTGTGTTTTTCTTAGATAACGTTGTTATTGTTCTTATGCTCCCTCAGGTTATGTATGAAATATCAAATCAATTGTTTTCTTCTATAGGATTTCACCCATTCTGGTTACGTTGATCATAAACACATCTGGATGCTGGAAAACTTCGCCGAGATTGAAAATTTCAAGCACGCAGTGACTGAACCTGATCTTCCAGAGATAGTCGACCAGGTTCTCAAAGAGTTCGGAGAGACTGTCATGCCGCTGATTCACAAACTGGACAGGGGCGTCATCCACGGTGACTTCAACGAACACAACATTCTCGTCGAACTCAAAGATCCCACCAAGTAAGCATTTCAATCAAAAGTACGATTATATATAAATATGCACGTACCTTTCAGACGTGAGAAACTAAAGCATGATAGTAATGGCAGTTCGAAAAATTTCTTCCGATACAATCTTATAAGGACGTTCAGTTATTTTTACGAATTGTATCGTCAATAAAGAAATAAATTGAAAAACATAACACAAAATAAAGAAATATAACAAAATAATGTAGATCGAAGATAGTTTAAAATAATGGTTCTTTTGACGCGAATTTCGAATGTTTTCAATAATTAATAGAAATTCCATTGTGTTTATAAATACCTAAAAACAAAAATATATCAAAGTGAATCTTAATTTATTTAAATATGCTTAAATATAATTCAAATACGATCAATTAATTTCAAATATCGGCTTCTAATTCGTCCATTTAATTTGATTATAAACTATATTATTTATATCATACATTATTCAAATTTTCCCAAAAAGCAGAAGCAATAAAAAACGGATAAATTAATTTCCTCATAACCATTTGAAATAAAATAATCTAGATGTCATCGGTATCATGCGGTATTTTCCAGGTACCTTTATTAAACTGTTAGTTCTGCTAACTAATCGCCAATGGAAAAAATAGTAGTTTGCGAGTAGTTCGTAAAGCCTTTGCGCCTCGAGAGCTGGGTGGCGACTGTTCTCTCTTAGTCGTTCTGCGTTGGGGTGCTCCGTCAGCGTGGTGTTAGCATATTACAAATTAAACTTATTTTTTATTTAGTTTTAGCATGCCATCTTTACAGAAAATTATTAATGTAGCTATAAATAAAAAAATAATCATTCAATATGTTCTTATGAAAAGTAAACTGACTGATGATAAAATTAATCTACCTTCCATATAAGATAATGCCTTACAGGTATCTAAAATTGGCATTGTTTTTTTTTTAATTTACCGAAATATTCGGAGAAATATCTTTTTTAGATACCCACTTTCGATTAGGTACAACTGACGTCTAAAAATCAGTTTTATACAAATAATATATAGATATTTTAATATATAGATACTACTACTATTCTCAAGTTGAGATAAACAATTAATCACGAGTTATCTCTTCTTCCCCTTTATCCATTTCATACTTGAACATGTGGTCACCACAAATAGCTGCCACTTAGTTATGTCAGTTGTCACTGTCGATTTCTCGTTATAGGAGACACATCTGCACCTAAAGGTCCACTTGGGAATATATTTGATTCCCGACAACATCCAAAAGAAAAGTCATATTTTTGAGTGATTTGTTAATATGTTTTTTTATGAAGATCGGATAATCAGTCTGACGCTTGCGAGGCCTGGTCCATTTGGTTTCAATACTTAATTTTTAGCAAAACTTCAATCGGTATATGAACTGATATATTCTTTCTTCACCAGTGAAAAGGAATGGCGGATAGCCGCTGTTTTGGACTTCGGAGACTCGCACATTTCTTGTTACCTGTTTGAGTTGGCCATCACCATGACGTACTGCCTCATCATGAGCGGAGAGCTTCGCACCGGAGGGCTTGTTCTGGCCGGCTACTCCATGGCCAGGCCAATCAGCGACAGAGACATCGGACTTCTCAGGGTAAAAATCATCCATTAACCTTATCCACTTCACCAAGTTCGCAAATCTACGAACTACAGTTTACACAACATACTATATCACAACCACTTCAGTATCCAGAATCTTGTTCTACTTCTACAGACTAATATCAGCTTGATATTATGCTCGATACGATGCTCTTTTAGGCTGATACCGAAAGCCTCGAAAAACAATCTTTCGTCTCTTATTTTTGTTCGCTCGCCTGACATGCACATCCAATAATGTTAGTTTTAATTATATATAAAATTACACGGCGTTTGCATACGCCATTTTATTTGTTATGACAGTTGCTCCATGTGTTTGTTGGTGGCACTGCATGTCAGTGTTCCGGCATTCTTCAGTTAGGCCCCGTTCGACTAGTTGGCGAAAGCGCCATGTGAATGGCGGACGGGGAAATCAAGTCTTTATTCAAAATAAATGCGAATTGTGCTTCAAAAACAAGTTCTTTGTGTTGTTAATTTGCTCCTGCATCCTTCCTCCACGCGGTCACGTGACGAAGCCGCGACTTGTTGTCTTTTTAAAGACTGGGGATGTCAAGGCAATGTTTGCATAGATTAACATATTTCCGATAATTGGAAACTATATCGATTTTTCATATATTGTTCACCATTAAAATAAATAAAAAATGGCAAACTTCCTTACGAATTTGGATTGATAAAGATACTTCTATCTTAATTTCATATATTTTCCCTTTTGTCGATGGCGTTGGTTTTCTGGATCTCAGTAAACTTTAACAATTGTGCCCGTGATTATGAAAGTGGTGTAAGTCATGTTTCATTCGTTCTGAGATATTTGAAGGTTTGTGTTTTGATGTTGGTTGAAAACCGATGAAATTGAAAACTTCATGTTGCTTAAAATGATATAAATCAGATTTTTCAAATTTATGTTGTCTTTTTTTTCAATTTCTTCAATTACACCACTCTCATAAATAAGGGCACAATTGTTTTTAGATTTTATTTTCAATATTTTTGTAACATTCCTTATTATTACAACTTTTTTGTATACCATTTTTATCAATTGTACTGTTTTTTATATTGAAACATTTGGTTCCATGAAATAAATAAAATTAAATAATAAATAAACAAAACAAATTTCTTTACTCCTACCTTGATTATGGTGTAGTTTTTTCTTTGAATAAGCATATTTTTAGCAATAATATTACCTATTTTTTTCACAGATTTGTATTCTGGCACGTCTATGCCAGAGCTTAGTGATGGGTGCCTACTCTTACAAACAAGGATCCTAATAATGAGTACCTGATATCCAACCGAAAAGCAGCCCTAAAGATCCTTCCCCTGCTGTGGAACGAGACCAACGAGAGTGCTGCAGAGCTTTGGAAGGGAATTTCTGATGACTACCTTACCAGGAGCACAAGATGAAACTGATCTCTGATATTTGATCCCAAGTCTTTGAAACATGTTCAGTCAGTTATTTATTGATACTTATATGACCACTGTTCTTGCAAGCAATATATTTTGAGTATATTTTTGCCAGTTCAAAACTAACGGACTTGTTCTGATCTTTGCACTTTCAAAATTCATTTTTTAATTTTATGTAAGCTGCGCCTTTTTGGTGGATTTATATTCATTTTAGAGATTGTAACATCATTTTCAAGTAATCAAATACGTCAGATAAATATAATTTTCGATTCAAATTCTATACATAATACAATCAGCTAATTTTGAACATCAAAACAGTTCAATACAGCAATAAATTGAACCACAAAAACATGTTCAAAGAATATATTTCTTTTGCGATAAAAGAAGTTAATGCCAACAATCTTTTTCGTAGTAACAATGAATAGTAACAATGTTCAGGTAAGCACCATGTCTCACAGCCGTACATCAAGATGCTCCAAACAAATGTTTGACAAGTTGCTTGCAGAGCTTCAAATTAATATTTTTGACTAAAGGATTTTCGTTTTTTTATTGAACGCTAGCCTTGCTTGATGTATGCATCTGTTCACTTCTCTTTTTGTTCTGCCATCCCAGGTGATCGTACTTCCAAGGTATATAAACTCTTTTGCATCTTTTAGGATTAGTCCTAGCATTGATAAATTAATGCCAACAATATGCTTATAAATACTTCCCAAATCTCAAGAATCATATCATTCATTAGCAATATCTATAAGAATCTTGAAATGCCAGACCTTATATTGATATACTCTTGGAAGCCTTAATATAAAATTATAATGCTATCTCATCAATGAATAACTGACATTTTAATGATATATATTATTATGTAAATTGAAATTTTCTAAAAGTCAATACCAAATGAAATTGTAGTTAGATTATTGTATTATTGTTTAAAATATAATAAAAATATTTATATTAACCATGAAGTGTCTTTCTTCCCAATTTTTCCTTAACCATAATTCCTTAGTATAAAAACAGTTGACATCCCCTTTACTTTAGGAAAGACGATTTCACGTCCCGGGATCGTTATTAGGACACGCGGTGGACAGATGAGGAGCAGATGAGCAACACAGTCTTTTTCAGAAGCACATATACAATATTACCGATAAACTTGACAAACTTTCGGCCCGGGGCAGAACTAGCTTGCTTCAGGCCCCAGACCGGCCACCGGGCGCCCGTGGTCGGTAACACCCAGCGTCGCAAGTGTCGATCTACACAAACTAATGGTGCACCAATGACAGACAGCCATGTACAATACTGATGACACACCCGTGACAGGACTTGTCAAAAAAACAAAATAGCGACACATACATGTCTGACGAGCGAACAAAAAGAGAAGAACGATCGAATATAGAAGTTTTCGGCACCAACCTGCAAGGGTTTACAGCATGGGTGGCCAACCATTTCAGCAGGCGGGCCAAATTTTGGAAATGAGATTTCCTATCGGGCCGCACAACAAAATTTCTTCTATAGGGTCCGCCATCTAATGTTTATTTTTTCAACTAGTGCTTATTTCGTGAATGGTAACACTTAGCTCATGTCTGATTTGACAGATAATTAGTTTTATCCTTCCGCTGAACGAATATGGTTCCTGTAATGGTACCCTAAAATCTGTATAAATACAGATAAATTTGTATGCGTATTGTTGCGGCGTGTTCGCTTTACCTACCATAGAAGAAATTGTCAGGATAGTTGGATCAATGTACTGAGATACTTCCATAATATAGGATATGACACACACTATGCACGATGGAATGTTCTTTTGGTGGTTTTATGTACACTATTAAATCACCCTTGAGGTATATTTATACGAAAACGGTGCTACATACATTATCCTTAATATTTAAAATTTTTTTCATAATATGCTCCGCGGGCCATAAGCAGACACCCAAGCAGACAAACCGCGGCCCGCGGGCTGCATGCGGCCTGCGGGCCGCGGTTTGGCCACCCTTGGTTTACAGTTTACAGGTGTTGCCAGACTCTGAAATGGCATTGAAAAATAATAAGAGAAACATTTACTATTACAACCTTATTTGAAATGCATATCATCAAAAAGTATGCATGCTCCTCGTTTTTACTAATAGGATATAAATAAGGATAAGAATTATATTCAGGATAAAATTAAATACATTATTTTAATATTATCATTAATATTTAATCAAGAATAAACATTGTCTTCTGTATTATATTATGCCTAAATAGTTTTGTAATAACAAAAAAATCAAATCCATAATACAAAATAAAACATAATTCAATAATATGACTTATTGCAATGTCACTTCAATACTCAATAAAAATAGTTATGGGAGAATTAGTAATGTTGCCACAATACTGTAATGTACTACCCACAACAAATTCAATTCATGTGAGAATCATTTTCAGTGTTTTAAATTTGTTGTAAAATTAAATACATTTATAAAATCATAATTTTAAATTAATATAAAATTAATTTGAATTAAAAAACTAACAAATTAAAAATATTTAGTTCTGATTCACATTTATTTTTAATGATTACATTTTTCGGACTCCCTGGAGACCATCTTCAATAAAATTAAGTATTACTTCAATAAAGTGAAGATGATCTCCAGGGAGTACGATACATGTAATCATTAAAAATAAATGTTAATCGAAACTAAATATTTTTAATTTGTTAATTTTTCAATTAAAATAATTTTAAAATAATAATTATACCGTTTTTCCAAGTATTGTCAGTTGATAACCTTAATGACATTTATAAAAGTTAAAAATTGTGAAAAGACAAAATATTTTATTTTTTATCTTATTCTTGAAATATCAAAGAAAATTTAAATACAAAAGGCCTTAATCCATTATTATTGTTCGTGTATTTTATTAAATAGGGTCCTACTCTATAAGAATTTTCAATATAATATAATAGATGAAAAATTGTGTGGCTGAAGCGTGCTTTCCAATATACTATAGCTGCCTTAAAATTTGTCAATAATAGTCATGTTTCTTCAGAGCACAAATGTTTTGCCAATCAAAACATTAGAGCTATTTAACTTATTAAAAGTAATTGCTGGAACAAAGCTGAAAGCATAAAAGCACCAAAGAAATTTGAGCCTAGCGCTCTATGTTATAAAGATCATATTACTATTCATAAGATATTGTGTATAAACATATTTGACATTTTCTTACATTTGATTAATCAAATCGAAAAATTATGAATAAAATCTAGTAGTGTCTACTTGTTCCTACATGTTATAAGGCGAATATATAAGGGTTGTATCCCATCCAGATGGAGCAACCTCGTCAAGTACAACCATACTATCAGTTACATTGATGTTTCAGAATGAAGAAATATAACATACAAGACATTTATATTCTTCATTAAAAATATAAAAGAAAATATCTGATTTACACCGTTTAACATATAAAAAAAAAAAAATGCCGCTGTGAAAAATTTGCGTATCACTAAGAAAAATTTGTTTTTGTACAGATTCAATGTAGATTTATCAAAAAAAAAACATTATATTGCACACGACCGATATCAATCACATGATTGCTCAATTATAAGAAAGAAACACAGCTTTACAGACATACTGATGTTTATATACCTGTCTCTTTTCAAACATAAGAAAATTATACACGGCATGTAGAAAGAAGGAAATATAAATAGATAATTATTAAGTATTACAGTGGTACCTTGACATAAGAGTACCCCAAACAGACAAGTTTTTGAAATACGAGCTGTCGAGCGAGTGATTTTTTGCATTAAAAAAAATTGCGCAATTTGAGATACGAGCAATCGTCTTAGTGTGTTAGCCGGTTGCACAAGAACCACGCATCACGCTTTCCCGCGTGAATCCCCCAGCCACGGTCTTAGAATCAGTGTGCTTTTGCTGTCAAAGCATCTGATAAGTTGTGCTCGCATTTTGTTTGACTTTTTAAAAATTTGCTTTGAGTAATTTGAAATACGAGCAAGGTGGCGAAACGAATTAAACTCGTATTTTGAGGTACCACTGTAGTTATCTTTTTCCAAAGAAGAGCTATCGAGCAGTTAATATCATTCCTGAGAGCAGTGCTTAGAAATATTTTATTTTTTTAATATAAATGAGCTATTTAGTTATATTTATTTTAATAATATTGACAGTCGGATTAATTCAAAAGTGGTGTTATTTTATTTTACAAGTTTTCAAATAATACTGTTATATATCGTAAAATAATCTGCTTAAAAATAAATTTACTCGTAAGGAAATTGTAACATTAATGTGTTTCACGTTATTTTTATGTGCTGAACATATTTTGTCATGAAATAACACTTCTTAGAAACATGGCTTTTTACAGAAAGTAGTAAAAAATAAACATGTCGATATTCATTCATTTTCAGTTTCATGGATTTAAAAAAAAACAATAAACAAATTAATTAGAATACTTTACACAATATTCTTAACACATTGTTGTCGGGTCACGGATTTTTCCGTTTTTGCGGGAGTGCTGCTAGATTACGGGACCCGTAAAAATCCGTGTTTTGTAGTCTGTTTCTAGAAGTCGGCTAACGTGTTTATCCGTGTAATTTGAACTGCATATTTTTTGTTGTTGTCAGGCTTAAGACAATGCGCGAAATCACCCGACAACAAAGTGTTAAATTATAAAAAACCATCATATAACAATCAATGAAATTTAATTTGATTAAAAACTAAAAATGTGTGAACATAAATTGCAAAAACCTTAATATTATATTTAACACTAAATAGGAAATGTTTTACTTACAAGTTATAAATACATATAGATTATACTTTATAATGGCACTTTCAATATTAATAATCGATAAATATTCTAATATTTACACATGGTATAAGAGAATGTCACATTTTTTTTGTTTATACTTTTTTTTACTGTAATATAAAGCAAGCTGCTTTATATTATATATTAATTTATATTTTACTGTAATATAAAGCAAGCTGCTTTATAACTGTGGGAAACTTATTTTTCATGCTGTCCACACTAAAAAGATTCCATAAAACAAATTCAAAAATCTGCATTCAAATTTTTAATATAAAAAATTTTGTAATATAAAGCAAGCTGCTTTATATTGTATATTAATTTATATTTTACTGTAATATAAAGCAAGCTGCTTTATAACTGTGGGAAACTTATTTTTCATGCTGTCTACACTAAAAAGATTCCATAAAACAAATTCAAAAATCTGCATTCAAATTTTTAATATAAAAAAAAATTGTAATATAAAGCAAGCTGCTTTATATTATATATTAATTTATATTTTACTGTAATATAAAGCAAGCTGCTTTATAACTGTGGGAAACTTATTTTTCATGCTGTCCACACTAAAAAGATTCCATAAAACAAATTCAAAAATCTGCATTCAAATTTTTTCCTGAATATACAAATAATACTCCTCTTACAATGAAAGTATCGCTAATCTAGATAAAGATTGTTTAACCCAATCAACAATATTATAATCTAGTGTGTTCAAAAAATACGTCAAGTGTAACACTAAATTCAATCAAATTCATCAGATTTTTTTCAAATGTCAGAATCTATGACATTGCAGTATTTAAAAATTTTGAAAAAAATGTAGTTTTATATTAAATATGTCTAATACAAATTAATTATTTCTTCTACATAATAATATAATACTCTACTAATATTGTTTTAAGACTAGAATTTTGTTTAAAAGATTACATTTAGTATTGTTCTTAGTTTATTATCATTCTGTTGTTACTAAAGCAGATATACTCGTACATGTTTTTGCCGAAAATTTTTCTTTATCAATATTTAATTTATTGCAATTCTATGTATCACATTTCCGTATTAATTTTGAACAAAAAACATTCCCTTATGTAATAAACAAAGAAATTACCAATATTTTTTATTTTATATATAATGTAAATTAACCATTATACCTTGACAGCTTAAAAACATAATGTATACTTTTATTTATTATAATATTTTACTTTAAAAACATAAAATTTACCTACTGAGCTCTTTGATTAAAGATTTTTTTAGCATATGTGTTTTTTTTACTATTTTCTTCATGAATATTAAATTTACTCAAGTAAATTACATACAATATTTAACCCTTTAGATGCGGCGTGCCTATATATCGGCATGATATTTTATGTGGCTAGGTGCGGCGTACCGATATATAGCCAAGGCCATAAAAACCGCTCGTGTTATGTAACAATATGAAACTTGGTAAACACATGGAGAATGCGTGTCCCTGTCAAATAATCACTCGATGCAATGATAAATAACAATGATAAAAACAATAGCCGCACCTGAAGGGTTAAGATCAATGTTTAAAAACACTATGTATCAAAATATATAATCGCTCTACTGATACGTTAATACATTATTCTGATCCATATTTCTCAACGTACAGGTTATATATCGCTCAAAAGGTTAAAATTATAATAAAAAAATTAAAAATACACGCAAAATGTCAAGTGATATAAATTTATAATCCATGACAAAAAATACATTTATTTTAAAATAAAAATTATGACATCTTATCTTGCAACTATTTTATAATTAATTTATTTCCCATTTCCATATTTAAAGTATTCAACCTCTGAGTAACAATTTCTACAACCATATAAAGTCTATTAAAACATATCAATTAAAGCAAAAATATTCAGTTTTACTACCTCGTAAACATATTGGCAGTTTAAATTTGTTTATGATGAAGTGGTTGTCTTTTGTAATTCAAGTTATATCAATCAATTTACAGAATATACATTATTTAACTAGTTATTTAGCAGAGTATTATTCTTGCCATAGCAAATTATTCAGTGAGAATTTCATCATAAATAGTCATCTAGCTGTTCTAAGCATTTGCTATAGCAATAATGTGGTGTGTGGAATATCTAAAACATTCCATGCAAAATTTTAAAGCCGCTACGTAATATTTATAAGTTAACCTGAATGAGTATTAGAAAATCATTAACTCGTGAAATATGAAAATTAAAAATGATCATTAAATATCATTTTTAAATATACTTGTATATGAGTAATATTATTTTCAAAACCAATAATTATTTTTTTATAATTTGGAATTATAAAAGATAAAAATAAATTTAAAGGAATGTAGGTGTATGTAAATGACACTTATTTATGTTGAATGGTAGAACCATATTTGTTTACACATATTCACATTCTCTTTTTAAAACAAAATATTTCCTGTGAGGGAAAACTTCAAATTGTGGAATATTTTTCAATATGCATGATAAAAATACCATAATAACCCTGATTAAAGACAAATGCAAAAAATATATTTTCTTAACTACCATAAATATATTTAGTGCATAATTAAAATTAATAAATCGTAATGATAAAATATGTTAAAGTATCTCAATTATGAATTGTAAAGTATGTTAAGAAAAGTAAAAACGTTTTACAAAGAAATTTGAAAAACATAAAATTTGAGCCAAGTTTTAAATACATTTTCAACAAAATATAATCAAAAAAAAATACTTTTTAGGTTTTTACGGCCAGATTTAGTATTGCGGCTTTTGGGTTTAGCCGTGTGTGGCGAATTATCTTCTTCCAATATTTCGACCGCCATTGCAGGGGTCTTCTTCAGGGTTGATGACTTTGTGATGAGTTGCAGTTCTAGCACATACTCAAAAACCTGCACGGGCAAGCAAGGACAACCACAGTCCGACATGACGTTCGTGGAGGTATGCTCCTTAGAACATACTCATCACTACGCTCGTGGAGGTACGCTCGTTGGAACATACCCATCGTACACGACTGTCCGAAATGACCTCGTGGAGATACGTTAGAGTAACGGCTAAACTACCTCCAGACACCAACTCATCACAAAGTCATCAACCCTGAAGAAGACCCCTGCAATGGCGCGATCGAAATATTGGAAGAAGATAATTCGCCACACAGCGCTAAACCCAAAAGCCACAATACCAAAATATAATCAGTTGCCAGTAAACATAATAACATTGCAGTATTTCAAATCATAAATACACTTCAATGTTTTTCTCAAATATAACAAAAAATAAATTCTGACAGTCGAAGAACGTAATGAGAGAATTCACATTTATGCTACCGGATTTGTTTTCTTCGCCGGCCAAATCTTGCCCATCCTATAGAACGCATACAGCTTACTGTTGTACAAGTCTTCGGCAAATCTCAGCATAGCTCCTTCAAACTGATGAGGTCTAGTCTCAAAGTCAGCAAAGTCGATATCCACATTATTGTAAGGCTTGTTAAAACTCCCGTCTCTGCAATCTGAGTACTTCTGTATCGCCACAATGTCCGGTGACATCTTCTGCATCTTGTTTTTGTCTGCACCCGAATGAAACTCAAAAGTGGTCGAAATTTCAATGTCGTTCGTCGTCATCGATCCGATATTGTAAATATAAGTCGGACGCTCTCCCGTCGCGGATTTATCGAAGTGAGTCTTTTTTATTACGTCTGGATAATCGGGTTTCACTTTCGGATCGTTTTTCTGATTTAAGCAAAAATGTAAAGACGGCAACTGCAGCTTCACCGCATTTTTCCCGGCCTCGTACAGACTCAGCAGCACTTTAAGAGAATGATGATATCTAGGAACGATGAACTCGTCCCAGGCCAAGTTGACAATGTGACCCGTTCTTTCATTTCCTCGCAAATCTTTCAAATCGATTTTCCTGTTACGGTTGAGGTTTCTGAACGAACAATCGAGTTCCGCCGTGTCCCTCATCAAGTGATAAGAGCCTTCTGAAGAAAACGGAAAATTAAAAGGCAAAACGAACAACGTAAATCCTGTAATCTCGATCGGTAGTAACTGAATGCTTTCCAAGATGTTCGACGGAAGAGAATTATCATAAACGTGAAACTCTGTTATTCTCATTAGTTTATGGAAAGACAAAAACTCTATGACGGTCTTTCTGTTCAATCTCGGAAGTTCGCTCGGCATAACGCAAGCAGTGATCTTAGAATTGTTTTCAAACGTGACTCCATTTGAGTTCTTGTCAGACTTTAGAGCTCCGCGTCCTCTATCTAAGTCTATAAGTTTAATCACAGGCGAGAATAGCGGATTCGTGTCCGAGTTTGAGTAAAAACTGACGGCGTACGGTAATCCCATTGCTCGAGCGAGCTTGCAATGAAACACAAACAAAACATAGTCTTTTCCTTGTTTGACGCTCGCTTTAGTCTCCAAGCGAGAGAAACTGAATTTACCTAAAACAGGTTTTTCGTCTTCTTCGAAGAGAAAGTGACATCGAAAGTTTTGCTTCGCTCGTTTAGATCCGACAACTATCGTGTCTGCTACGCCGAAGAATTGATTCTGCACATTTAAATCTGCGTGCGGGGCGCTTTGACGCCAGAAAGATGAATAGGCGTAGTGGTAATCGTCGACGCGTTGAAAGTACCGGAGAATGTCAACATTCTGAGAGTGAATAGCATCTAATCGGTCAGAGAGGACGGTGGAGTTGATGCCGTAGCCGCATATTTCTGTTTCGGCGGCGGTGCCCGGCTTGCCAAAGAAGTTGAGGACTTCCAGGACGTATCGAAGTCGGTAATACTCGTGGCGGTAGACGAGGAGGGCCACGAGGCTGGCGCCCGAGGCCAGCACGAGCAGCAGCTGGTAGTACTTCTTCATTCTGCGGGGCGGCGGGGGCCTCTTGTCTCCAGCCGCATAGTCGCGCATCGACAGATGCACATACGAGGAGTGCAGCTGATGATACTCTTTACTGAAAAAATAATTGTACATTACAAAACACAAACAACGCTGATCACTATCACATTGAATTATTCTTCTGATCTACAAACTCTAGGTCCATTATTTAATCAAGACGGATGACACTCTTGGTCCAATAGTATTTGAATAGGGTAATAGTACTTTTATAGAGTTTAATATTTTGAACAAATGGAATCAGTGAAAAATGAATCTGGATAATGAAGAAATGAACAAGAAGTACCGAGAAAGAAGAATAAGACCAAATAAACATAAAAACCTAAAATACCTTCATAACTATATGCTACCTAAATATAATATGTACATGGGAAAAGAGTGAGGTAATGTATATTGCCAGGGGTAATAAATTAATTATCACAACACATTAAAAATACATATATGAGTAATAGGAAAATTGGAAACACAAAATAAGGGAAAGTTATACATCAATGTAAATTAAATTTATGTAAATTGTATTTGTACGAACTCCTCCACTGCTGATAAACTCTATGCAGTGTGAGTAAGTGGGGTTCCAAATTTGAAATTATAAAAAAATTAAATTTAAAAAAAATCGAAATAATGAAAAAAAAACTAAATTTATCACATCATTAGGTATTTTTTCTGTTATCTTTCACTCAAAAGTGACATAATTGGTGTGTAAAACGGCAATTTTAATCGTAAATTAAGAAACTACTAAAAACACTACCCATAATTTATGCTTTAAAACATAGTATTATTTTAATAAATTTGATAAATAAAATTATTACTTAGTACAGCCTTCCGTAGCTGGGTCTCAAAAGTGTACCTTTTAAATCTTTTCACTACATTGTCAATATTTCCGAATGGTCGTGGAGTGTGTTTTTAAATTATTATTTTGTTAACCGTTAAGAGTTTACTCAACACCAAAAATATGTTTAAAAACGTTTCAATACTTATTTCTAGTTGCATTGCATGTTATCAAGCAATAAATCATTTGTGGTTAAGTTACTTATTGACACTTAATCATTAGATTAATGCATTATTGTAAAAAGTGTACCAAACTATAGACTGTAAAATATAAAGTGTAAATAGCTTACTTTTTATTTTAGATGAGGCTTTATTATCCTATTAAATAAAATGAAATTCGGTGAAATAATAATTACTAGGAATATTCACAATGCATAACTACTATTTTGACAGTTGACAAGACAAGAGGTAATGTTGCCACATTATATTTTTCGTATAGTTTTAAGTGCTCAACAAAAAGTGTTTCTTTCTTACTAACCCTTTCGCATCGGTTGTCAACATATGCCGTCATAAGATTCCCAGACACGTGTCATTCACGTGCAGATATATCCTAAAAGGGAGAATATACTGTGGCAGCTGACAAAACTAAGAGGCGTCAATTTTTAGTGACCATATGTTGCATATATGAAACGGATATGGAAGAAAAAGATAAAATTCGAAAAATTGATTAATCGACACTTACCCTAAAATTTTATTGAACAAAAAAATACAATTATTTAAATTTGAAATGAAAATAGAAAAAAACCGTTTTTATATTTCTCTATAGAAAATAAGTGTCATAAATGACTATAGCAATTTAAAAATTAAAATAAATTATTAAATGTTCAATATGTATAATAAAAATGATTTTACATACATAAACAAACTATAACGCATGTAATTGTTATTCCCCAGCTGATGACAGTAGCTGTCAGATTCTCCTTACTGTCGCATCGTATTTCGCTCGTCATTGTATTATTCTTTGTGCCGCAGTGAATTGCGCATCGTAAAATACTATTGTTTTAGTCGAGAACTCAGATTTGCGGTCTGTTATTATTTAACCAAGATGCAGGTCACCAAATATGACAGCTTCACCTCAGAGATGCGACATGCTACCAGGAAAATGCATTCTCTAAGCGATGCACTTGTCAATGCAAAATTAGTTCTAGGTTTGTAAATTATGTTTTAATTTTGAACCATATAAGTAGTTTTTGTACCAATTTACTCAAGTTTTTTGCATCACAGATATTTCTCATATTTATCCCAGTTTTCCATCCTACCTTTACAAACCCGGCGTTTTCACATAAAATTATCGATTTAGGGTTCAATGCCCAGCTGCTTAGTACTAGAAAAGTCTTATAATAAACTTAGCAATACAATTATTATGATTTTCTACAATGTGTCAGCCAAATAAAACTAATAACTAAAAAAATAAAAAATCATTTATAATTATATACTTTTATTGGCTGTATATCATTGTTTGATCTTACTCCCTCAAACTGCACAATGTTTTACTTACTTTTTATTTATCAAATTAATTTTAAAGTACTATTATGATCAGGCAATTTCAACTTAAATTTTCAGTTAATTATCTTATTGTTAAATTAGGTAGATGAATTTGTATATATAGTCAGTTTATTTTTTTACTCATGTTTTCAGCTCTCTCCGATGAGTCAGTATGGGCGGATGCCCTGCTAATTTTCTATGAAATATTCGAGTATTTGGAGAGAGTCCGTGAAGAGTTACCCGAGATGAATGCCTTATATGTGGACACTGCCCTAATCAGGTTAATTTATTTAATTATTTACTTATATATATTTAAATATGACCCTTTTTATTCTGGCTCCTAAAAATAAGGTCCAACAAGTATTATTATTTTTAACCTACATTTTTCATGCTATTTTTTGTTAACAGAAATTTGAATTAAATGTAGATTTTATGAATATTTAAAAAAGTATACGTATATTTAAAAACTCAACAGATACAATAAAAAACAAACAACAATGGTGAAGAAATCAATTATTTAGTATGATCTTGGAATTTTATGGTGGAATAATAAAATGAAGAAGTTCATAATTTAAAAGTGTCATTTTTCTCTGAATACTTATGGTTTCAATACAATAAAATAGCAGTTAATTTTTGAAAACGTTCAACAATTTTTAGCACACATAAACCGTCTTTTTGACACAAAACCTATTGCTTTTAAATCATAGTAAATTTATTATTGTTTATTTTTCATTTCATTATTTTTTTGCTTTGCATTAGTTTTAGGAGAAAAATTGAATAAAAAACATTTCTTTCCGTGCTCTTTCGTTCTTAAATGAAATTTGGTCATTTGCATAAAATTCTCAAATAAGAAATGATAATTGACAAATTCAATATGATTTATTCACTATAAATTGTGTCATCATATTGGCTTTGTTTGGCTTATTAAAAATCATACTTGAGATGGATGACCTATAGTGAACAATATTCTTATCTGGAATATATGGTCACTACAATTTTCCGCCACGTAGTTTTGTCAGCTGCTATTGTCCATTCCTCGTTTTAGGATGTATCTGCACCTGAAAGTCCTCTTGCGAACATATATGGTTCCCAACATCCTCCAGAGCGGAAGTCAGAGTACTTTAAGAGTAGCTGTAGTATCCGAGGCATATTTTTGGTTGATTTATTAATCATAATTTTAAAGGAAATCTTAAGGATGGGAAAATTACCCAATTTTAATTCTTTTTTATGTTCAAGAATGTAATATTTTATAGGTTTCCTGCATTCATAGCTGATCTAAACCGTCTCTTGGGAGCCGGTTGGCAAGAAACTTATAAGCGGCGCCCTGAAGTAGCAGAGTACCTGGCTCACCTCAAAGAGCTCCGAGAAGAGCGCCCCCGCCTGCTGCTTGCCTACGTCTATCACCTCTATATGGGAATGCTCAGCGGAGGCCAAATCATCCGAGCAAAACGCCACATTCAAAGCTATTCCATAACATCATTTTTCTTAAATCCGTCGGGCCTTAATACCGACATTGAAATCAACGATTTGGTCACCGATTTTGACGGAGTCAACATCAGAGCCGTCAAAAGTAATATGAAAGAAACTATGAACACTATTGCGGCGAGCTGGACCTGCGAACAACGCCTGGCGCTCATAAACGAGAGCCAGATGGTCTTTTCTTATAACAATCTAATTATCAAGACCGTTTCTGGAGTTGCAAAGTCCATTTTGTGGAAAGTTTTCTATCTTGCTGTAGGAATAAAAATTGCTGTTATTTTGTACTACTATTTTAGATGAATTAAAAATTCTTATATTCAAGTGATATGGATAGAAACGTTTATCAAATTTTATGTGAAATCAACAATCATTGATATCATTTTAATGCAATGTTTTTTTCTGTTGGTACTTGATGTTTTATATTCTTATAGGTCTTTTTATTAATAGAATATACAAAATACTATATATAATTCTGTGATGAAATATAAAAAAAAAACTCTTTTTATTTCTAAAAATGAATGTCAATCCATACTATAATTAGTAATAAATTTATCATTTTTCTCTTGTTATGTTTACTAAAAATGTGTTGTAAATATACTGTTGCCTACTACATTCTTAAATAAAAGTGATAATTTAGTAAATTATACCCTTTTTGTATTAATATTAATAACGAAAATTCCAAGCTAATCTTAATACCTCTGCAATTATTTAAGATACATTGAATAAAGTGAAGATAAAGATATAGGAATCCTTATTTTTATTTATTTTTAATATGTTATTGAAAATTCTCCCCTTGTGATTAATAGTTACAGAAATTAAGAATTTATTGTTTTGTTATGTTTAAATTCTGTTCTTTTTGACATTGAAAAGTTATTCTTGCGACAATGATATATGATTGTTTTTTTTTGTATTACAACTTTTATATTTTTTCACCTTTGAAACTTGTCCGTATTCTTTGTGTAGGTTAAAAATAAATCTTATACTTTCTTGAACTACTTTGACTAACAGTTTTGATAAAACATGTATTTTTTCTATTATTTTTGTACTCAGATACATTTTTCACAATAAATTATTAAGTATGCTTTGGATAAAATTTACAACTTAAAATTTCAATATTTTTGATTGACGACCATGGTTTGTATTATTACATTAAATTCAATAATTCACAAAAATGTTGTAACAAATTTATTTTATTTACTAACAAATTTAACCTTAAATGAAAGGTTTAATAATTATATGTTATTTGAATTCTTAGGTATTTTAAATTGAATATAAAGCCAATTCATAGTCAGTATTAGATAAGTTAAAATAATCATCCATAATAAAAATAAAAATATTCCATCTAGTCATGAAAATAGTTTTTGAAAATATATTTTTACTGTTGAATTTATTATTGTTTTTTGGATAGTATATATGTTATAGTAATGTAAATAAACAATGCCTAACAAATAAATAAATTGAAACACTTACACATTAGTATTATTGTGTGGCAACACACCAACCCACCACTAAGCATGAGGGCTAATACCAGTCAGTCCCCAGAAACCGGCACGTCAGGACACGCTACAGTCATTGTTCTTCTAGATCTCTATGATCTTTGACACGTGTCATCTTCTTATTTGTTTTTATGTTTTTTTTTTGTATATATGCTGAAGTATACCATTATATTCTTTATTATCCCATGTACCTTGGAACTACGGTTCTGTTAAATAAAATAATATATATATAATTATTATATTTAATATACATATATATATATATATATGTATATTAAAAATGTTATTCTTCTTTTATGTGGATAATTCAGGAACTGTATGAAGGAGTACTTTGTAAAGAAGGATATACAGGTTTGTAATAATTCAAAAGTCACTTTCCATTTTCAATATGGGTTTATTATTTTTATATACCGATATATCATAGATTATATAAGAATCAAGAAGATTAACATTTTATATAATATGGGTATGACATATGTTTTAACAATTTTGCACATTAAATAAATTGAAAAGATAGTCAAGAAGACAACAGGTGAAACACCTGTACTTTAATTAAATTCGTAAATAATGCACTGATACACATATATATATATAATTCTTGACATACAGGGAGCGGCTAAAAGATCTGACGGTTTTAAATCAAAACAAGGACGAAAACCGTCAAATCTTTTTGCCACTCCCTGTATTTAATGATTTCATAAAAATATAATTGCGATAATTATTTCAATAAAGTCAATAAAACTTTTTAATGTTAATTCAATTAAATTGATTAAATAATATAATTTTTTAATTGCTTTGCCATTCCATAATTTTAAGTCAGAGCAAAGTAATTGAGTTATGGTAAGAGAGTCTCATTTATAAATTGACACACATACAAATCTACATCAAATTTCTCTGATCAATTTGTGGTGAAATAGAAACGGCAGACTCTCAGATTCGAACCACAAACTATGCACCCTCAGTTCTGTTCTATGCACAGCGCAATCGACCATGACTATTCTCCGCCTTAATCGAGTGGAGAGAATTAACCTATTTACATTATTGTTACTTTCACATTATGACAGATGTCGCTTTGTTGTAAATTGAATGTATGTATTATTATTGAAAGAGATTAAGAGTATTGAAAAATATTCTAATATTTTTTTTAAAAATCCGAAGATTCTCATTTATTTTTTGAACAGTAAATTAACATTGTTTTATGGCAGTTCGATTTTATATGATATTAAAAAGAAAAAAATATCTTCCGTTATCAATCCAAGAATCAGGCCATACAAATATTAAACCTTTACTTGAGTACAGTCAAACACTTTCCTAACAGCTATCAAAGTTCTTTTTCTTGTAAACGGTATTATCGACTTATAAAATAAGATACTCATATAATAAATATCCATTAAAAATTGTATCAGTGCATTTAAAAAAAATACAGTCCAAATATCGTGTAAAATAAATATTTAATACCTACCTACATGTGATTATAATTTTCTAATTTGTGAGTTTATGCATCATAATAAAATTGCATATTTTTACATGGCAACATAGTGGTGAATTTGTTTGAAGCAGCCTTTGAAACATAAAATATTCTTTTTTGACTACCAAAATTAATCATGAAATTGCTTTTGAGAGTTTAATTTTCTACGATATGACAAGAAATTAATAATCAGAATTCTTTCGTTTTAAAATATATGTAATATATGTGTATTTATTGCCATAAAAAACATTGTTTCTTTTACGAAAGTACAATTTTATGTTCATAGGTATATTATCAAAACATGGGTAGGTTTAAAGGCTGCAATAAATTAGGAATGTTACTTTACACCATAATAATGTTGCCATTTATTGATGAGCTACAAAAAATATATACCATATATTATTTATTTGTAGATTTAAACACTACTTCAGGCGATTTTATACATTTGGAACAATGCTTCCAATTCATTTTATACGATTATGGTAAAACCTCATCCATTCGATAAAAGGTAAAGGGATTTTAAAGTTAAAAAAAACAATCCTTTTGCATATTTTAAATTAATATTACCAACTCAAATATTAAAAAAATACGTAAATACAGATTATCCTAAGGGTCCCAATTTAAATGTTTTATAATTCTAAGTCTAAAACTTATTGTGTTATTTTAAGATGACTTTTTTAAATAGTAATAATATGATAAATATTTATTTATTTACCTTGTTTTTACATGGATCGCGTTAGATATGGCCTCTATTTAGGAGACTGCAGTTTCGATTTACTTGTAGCCGTCAAGAGACAACTGCTTTATTTAGTTATTCAGTTGTCTCTTGACAGTGATGGATTGAGGAAGGCTACGAGATAGTCGAAACTGCAGTCTACTAAATAGAGGCATATCTAACGTGATCCATGTAAAACATGATAAATAAATAAATATTTACTATTATATTTATAATGGATCTCAAAGTAAATGTTGAAAACATTGAAAAAAAAAGTAATAATACAATTAAAATGTAAGGAATAATAATGTCTTAAATTTTTTTAATAGTTTTTTTTAAAGTATAATAAAAAAGGTAAAGTTTTTCTTCATAAATGTGAGTTAAATGAGTATTTTGTAATTTAATATCAAAATTTACTTTACAGAGGACTCTTAGGAATTAAATTGTTGTCAATTTTCACATTAAATAACAAATTATATAATTAATAAATAACAATAGTTTTGGTAAGAAAAAATGCTTTTGTTTGGCAAAAGGACTTTTCCCAATAAGAAATTAAGTGAAATGCCGATGTGGACGGATGTTATACACTTTAATAAAAAGGTAAAGTTTGAATCTCAAAATTTAATAAATAAAAATTCACAAGTGAAACATTTCGTTGTGAAATGCTTTAGGTATATATAAAAGAAAGTGATAATAATATAATGAATCAAAGAAACTTAAAATTAAAATAAAATTTAGCATTCACTTATTCATGTATCTTATTGTTTTTAAGCACAAATACATTGAATTAGTATTCAATTTGGCACATGCAATTACAATTCAAACATTGCTTTAAATAAAAAAGAGTCATGTACAGGGAGCGGCAAAAAAAGCTGACGGTTTTAAATCAAAACAACGACGGAAACCGTCAGCTTTTTTTGCCGCTCCCTCTATATGAAAACATAAACATTAATTTTAAAAACATTTATAGTTCATATCAAAAAAATATATAAGTGAATTTCAGTAACAAATGAACATTAAATATTATAAATAATCAAATAGTAATTCAATGTTTTCATGCTTAAAAAGATAAAGAACAAAATAAATTGATCCCAAAAGGCATGGTGAGGCTCCACCGCATATTACACAATATTTGTTTATTAAGTAATTAGTGTCACAAACCTTCTTAATTCTAATAAAAAATAGTTACATGACATAGTGTATGATTGAAATGTGACATAATTCCGCCATTTTAAGCTAGATTTTTTTTAAACATAAAATATGATATTCATTGATACAAATTTTATTTAACACTCCCCGATTTAAGCATTATAAACTAGCCACATTGAAGTATACTTTAACACATGTTAAAAGCTGATTATACAAAAATTTAACGGAAGCTAAACACCAAATATAAATATGTATTCTATTATAACACTCATGGTATTATTCAGCATTTAAAAATATATATGCACCACACATAATGTTACATAGAATCATGACTTTTGACACCTTTCACGCCACGTAGGTCACTGGTGACCTACGCTGTTGTTGAAAAAGGTGCCACATAGGTCACCGGTGACATACGTATATTTTTTTCGAACAATCATTCCCTGTACGACAGGGTTACATTTCATTTTCAACATTTTAACATTGGATGTGACCTATATGGTGCCTCTGAGTCGAATGCATTAAAAACATTACGTGGCGTTAAACGTGTTAAGAAACCATATGTTTTGTAAATCATCCAGTTTCATCATTGGATATTTATAAAGAAAGAATACATTATTGGTGAAACTACTAACTACGTTTATTTTTTATTTTTATGTAAACAAATACAGGAGAATACGGACAGATGGTGATAGTAATGCTGAAGTCTCATCTGTGGTGGATTCTATAATGCTTACAATGTTACATATGGTTAAGCGCTGCATGTGGAGTGTTAATCCGTCAACGTCATAGAATACAGCCCGACATTCACATATCATCCATATTATTACAGGAATTTACTATGAATACCGATAGATGGTTTTAGTGATGCTGAAGTCTCATCTGTGGATTCTATGACACTTACCATGTTACATTTGGCTAGGAATGAATGGGTGGTCTTCACGATGACTTTCGTCTGCCACCAATTTTAATTAATAGGCTATGACTGTCATTTTACAGGTAAAGCATCAAATTCACACCAACCTATATATTCTAGAGTTCAGAAATCTATTGAATTTTTTTTTGTTTTTGATCTCCGTTGGGGATGGAACCCTCGTACTTTGGCTTGTCAAGCAAACGCTTGATAACTATTTGATAATTTATTAGAACATGTGATCAGCGTGATACTCATATATACAATCGGGGAGCATTCTACACTATGGAAAAAATAAAATCAAAATGTGCTACATTCTCGTTCGATGAAAAATGTTGCGCTAACTCGCGTGTTAATAACTCAGACAGGGCGTAGTACAACAAGAAATGCCTCTTCGCAACCCGTCACAAATACTGGCATCATTTTGATGTTTCGCTCACAAAAAGGGTTCAATTGAAAATGCCGATTTGAAGGCATTTTTAACGTGAGTCATGTGTTGTTGTTCATATGCCCTGCCTTTTTGGCCGCCAACTTTATACCAGCAATGCCAAAAATACGAAGGAGAATAAAACATTTGAGCTTATGAAGGAAGCATTTTTTTTTTTAGAAATATATAAGTAGTGCTCCATCAATTTAATTTGGACGGGATGGGAATATGTCAACTCATTTCTGAATACGAGTTAAAGGGATTAATTTTTTCAATGTTTTCAGCATTCACTTTGAGATTCATCAACTGCAGTTTCCCAATAGAAATATAATATTTGGGCATGTAACTACGCGATTCATTAATAAAGGAGTAATAAAAAATTGGGTTAAGCTGCCCTTTATGACAAAATGATCCAGGTTTCAGGAGCCCCGGGCTAATCAGCCGATTTCCTTAAAAAGTTCGATTAACATATCAATCAAAAAAGCTTCGGATACTACAGCTAGCCCCTCTTTAAGCACTCGGACTTCTACTCTGTTCCCAAGTGGACCTTCAAGTGCATATATGTTCTAGAATGAGAAATGGATGATAGTAGGTGACAGAACTCTTTGTATATAGACAGGCAATTTGTTGTGATGATATGTTCAAGACTTGAAACGGACATGGGAAGAAGAATACAAAATATTGAATATCAGAAATACAATTAACACTTAATATCAATAACATTTAAAAATGGAATCAACATAAAATTGTTTTTTTTTCGATATAGTAAAATTGTTATTTTTTATTCTCTTCGTATTTTTAGGTTGGCAATGCTGGCGGCGGCCGTTTTGTGTCGTGCTAGATCACGGCTGAAGCTTCCGCTCGCCTACAAGTCGTTATATCACAGATGGTTGCTTGGCTTGACGCTCAACTGAATGACCTTCAAGCAGGCGTTAGGTACTCGGTGTTGGCCTTAATGAGAACCTCAGAAAGTCCCGTGAGACTCGGACTTAACCTCAAAATCTTTGTGGAAAAGAAAAATGGTCAATACCTTAAAAAAGATGCGACTCCTAAACACAATTATAGCATTGATTAAAGCTCATTTTTAGTATCGCTGTGGGACTAATGATTGTAAATATTTAACTATTTCGTCATTACTTATTAAAGGCTTATATATATATTGGAAATAAACGCGAATTGTGCTTCTAAGCAAGTTCTTTGTTTTGCGACCTGCTCCTGCATCCTTCCTCCACGCGTCCCGATGACGAACTCACGACTTTGTTGTCGCCTTTTTAAAGATGGAGGATGTCATTTTGTTGTATTTGACATGGAACGAGTAAAAACATATTGAAACATTATAAACTAAAGATTTTCACATCAAATACATATGATTGATACCGAAAAACTAAATTATAAAGCATTTCACAAGCTTTTATATAATATTCTCACTAGAAACAGGCAGACGAAGTAAACTATTACAATGTTTTTGTTTTATTTCGATCAATTTCTCAATAGATTTGGTGATTTATGTATTTTTACCAAATTGTATAAAGAGATGGTATTTTCTACATATTCACTATAGTCACATCATTTTACTTGGCTTTGAATGACACATTTACGTTTCCACATAAACGTTTAGGCCTCAGGTCCGGGACAATTCTTAGGGAAGCTGCATTTTTAGCTATCACAATGTATTTAGTACTGCGTCTTACAGCACATTTAAGTTAGTTTACAAATTCTCTTTTACAATATTTCTAGCGTAACATCCACCCCCTTCAAACGTTTTTAATGTTATTTTTTACAGATACAACCTTTTTATTGTGTAGCTTAAACATAACCCTACTCGTATCGAACTGTATAAGAGACTCAAAAGAGACAGATAACCCAAGACAATAAAAATCAATTCATTCAGAAATCAATTCATCAACAAATCAATTATTACTAAAAATATATTTTTTATAGTATTTCAATGAAGTATTAGGACGTATTTGATTAAATTCGGGGAAATATAATTTATTATACTAGCAACTATCAACTTTGAGATCCAAAAGTTGGGCATTTGTACTAATATGACACGCGATGGCGCCTTGCAAAAAAATCGATATAATTGAATATAAAATGTTCTCCCCATCCGTTTTACAAAGGCAATAAAAGTGCTATATGTATCAAACTAATATATCCGAAGTATAATAATGGATTTACTTCAAATTATATTATTTTTGAAAAAAAATGCTTGTGTACGATTCACTTTGATTTCAAATTGGTTTTTTTTCGAAAAAGAGAAAAATAATCGACATAGTCGAATAAAATATTTTTGCCCCATCTCTTTTACATAGGGCAATAAATGTGTCATAGGGATCTTCCTAAAAAGGACAAAGTATAGTTATTCAATAAGTCATAATGTAAAATTTGTCCTTGGGTTATGTATCCTCTGAGCCTGACTACATTATTACATATATTTTCGATACATATAAGCGGTTTTCTATTTATTCCTATGACTAAGTGTAATTTTTATCCTTAACCATTAATATTCATATGAAAAATACTAATACCTCGATGTGCTTTTTACACAAGAGATTGCGGCAACACTATAAGGACACGCCACTAAGCATGAGGACTTACATGGTTTGGGGTTGGCCATTTTTCATGATGTAATTGATCACTTAGGGGTCACCACTGTTGGTTCTGCTAACTAATCGTCGATGTAACATAGAAATTCATCGACGGTTTGTGGGGCATTTAGGTATCGAGGACTGTAGCGTGTCCTGACGTGCCGGGTTCTGGGGACTGACTGGTGTTAGCCCTCATGCTTAGTGGCGTGTCCGTATAGTTTTGACACAAGATTATCAAAAGATTTTTATTCAAAAAGCTTAATACAGAACTAAAAATATTTTTTTTCAGTATTTAAAACATATGGAAACAGTCATTATATATATATTATACATTTTAGGTTAGGCATACTAGGAGTAGATGGTAAAATTGAGAAAACTTGTGTAATGTGTTCCTTATGTTTCCCAATTCCCTTTTAAGAATATTTATATTAAAAATGGCAACACAATAAATAACTTCTTAGATTTGGTATGTGGCTTTTGGGTTTAGCCGTGTGTGGTGAGTTGTTTCGATCAAAAACCTGCACAGACAAGCAAGGACAACCACAGTCCAACATGACGTTCGTGAAGGTATGCTCCTTAGAACATACTCATCATGACGCTCGTGGAGGTACTTAAGGCTGACTACCTCAAGAAATTAACTCGTCACAAAGCCGTCAACACATAAGAAGACCCCTGCAATGGCAGTCGAAATATTGGAATGAGACAATTCGCCACACACGGCTAAACCCAAAAGCCACAATAACAATAAAATAAGTCTAGTTGTGACCATTTATCCATAAATTAATAGAGAATGCATGTTTCTTGGCAAATTAAAAACTGCCCTATAATTGAATATTGTTGAGTAATGTAATTTTAAACATACTGAGAACTCAAAATACTTCATATAGATCTACTAAGTATCAAATTTTAAATTAATAGGTTAAAAATTTGGTCTTATTCTATATTCACCCATTTAAATCAATCCTAATTTCTTATATAATACAGTTATGATATATTTCGTAATGTTTAGTTCTGTATAAAGTTTTTTTACAAATAATGAAAAATAAAAAGTTACAATACATTTATGCATAATTTTTTGGAGATAATATTTTTGAAGTATTTACACACCGAGGTTAACAAAAAAATTATACACCTTCAAAAGAGTGATTTTATAAATCAATGGCTATAATATATATATATTTAAATAATACATAGATAATTTTAGATTAGTGCATTTTTTGTTTAAAAGAAAATAATATTTTTGCCCCCAAATTGAATTACGAAGCTAACATAAAAAAAATAATTCATTAAATGTAATATTCCAAATATTTTTGAAAAAGAAAAAGTAAAAATATACAGCAGTGGTTCCCAAATAACAGGGCTAAAGTACCAGATGTTATTACTGTATTTACGTTTTTCATAATCACATATCTTACAACAAAAAAATAATTATTTAAGTATATATTTGTTCATACACTTAGGCTTAATGTAGTGGGAATTTAGTAGTAAGGGCACATTTGTATTTGTTTTAATTGAGCAGGGAGCGGCAAAAAGATCTGACGGTTTTCTGTAATCTCAAATAATCAAACCGTCAGATTTCTTTGCCGCTTCCTGTATTTGAAGAAAGAATAGGAACCACTAATCTATAGCATGTTTTAAGCATAATGACACAAAAACATTACATATATTTTAATTATCCAAACATAATAAAGGTAAAGGTATTAATTTGAAAAATATCTTTTTGGAATGGGAGTCGTAAATTTTGAAACATAAAATTCAAACAGGCTACATACACAAGCGATACGAATTTCATGATTGTTCAATTATGAAAATGAGATATTATATAAGTCTATAGCTATGTCCGCATTGTCTTAAAACTAAGGCGTTTAACCAATGCATCCTCCCTGTATAAGCTTATGGCGCAGTGACGCAGAATCTAACAGCAAGTCTTACCCATAAAATAAAGGTCACCCAGCGTACTATGGAGAAATCCAAGCTCAGAGTGTCACTAAAAGATAGAATCCGAAACGAAGATATCAGCAGAATAACTTAAGTAATGAAGGCTACCCAACGAATAGGCACACTCAAGTGGCAATGGGCAGGACATATCTGTGAAAGAAACGACAGTCTATGGGGAAGAAAAGTGTTGTAGTGGCGTTGAAGAATTAGCAAACGAAGCGTGGGGCGACCCCTGCAAGATGGACTGACGACATAAGAAGAATAGCGGGAGTGGTCTGGATGCAGATGGCAGAGACTCATGTGGGAGGCTTACATTCAACAGTGGACGGATACAGGCTGATGATAATGATAGCTATGCCTCTTTAACTGAGAAATCACACAATTCGTATCGGGTAACTCTTCATAATAAAGTTCTCACATGAGATGTTTTTATCAAATCAACAAGTAAAATAATACATCTAAACAAATTGTAGAGTTCATAGTTTTTTTTGTAAAATAATATTCAAATAAAAAGGAATACATTAAACAGAAAATTATTTTCAATAGAATACATTAAGTTTAACATATAGTTCTACTTATTATCTATGATTAAAATACACAGAATATAGTTTTTAAGAACAATACTCCTATATACATCAAAGTGAACATAGAAACATTTAATGTTAAAACTGGTATTTTGAACCAAACTGAAGACAAATCATTTTACACACATTTGTGCCTACGTTTTCTATAAAAATATTTTATTTGAAAAAAAAATGTAGTTCTTTTAGTGTTGCAATATACAAAAAAAAAACTGTAAAAATATTCATACCTTCTTTTAATGAAAATCATATCCAAATAAATAAATTGCTGGCTGTTATAGTGATTTTATTAAAACCATTTTCATCTCATTTATATATTATTTCTCTTTTAGTTATTTATAAAAAATATATAAGTGTCGCGATCGCGATGCTCACAAAAAATTATTACATTATACCTGAAGGTTTTATTAAAAAGGTTTTTTTTTAAATGTAATTTTCTGATAGAAGAAGGGACAAATATAATATTAATCTCATAAAAGCTCCCTAAAAGTACTGGAGGATTCTACGAAATGAAGTATGGTCACAGGTTCGATGAAAAGAAAATCCTGATCTATTTCCTTCTCGTGGTGGGGGGTGAACGACAACATCAGTCAGCCAATATAGACAGGGACCGAATCCAGCTAACCTCATCAGGTCAAGCTGGTTAGGGCACTCTATTGCCCTGGAGGTAGTTAGTAGTAATGCTCTCCAAAGGAAGATGAACCTTGTGGTTAACGGCATTAGGGTGTGGAAATAAAGAGGAAAATACCACATTAAAGGTTCAAATGATATCCCACGAATCAGCAAATCTGATCGCATATCAACAAAGATCGAAAAGAGTGTAGATCGAGATGCAAGATTTTATTGCTGCAAACCTAGCCACCGGATTGTAACTATGAAGAAGAATACACTTAACAGCCAAGCAATGTATTTTTTTAAAAAGTAATTTGAAAAAAAGGAATATTTTAAAAAAACAATCATTTTTTGTTTCCAAGTTTTCCGAGTTCAGTAATTCGCACGAAACATATGAGGGTATAATTAACTGACTCTTACATTTGATATATTACAAGTTACACTCATTACATTTTACATTTTTTAGTACTAAGGGAGAAACGTTTACCCTAAAATTGGACAGAGCCAAACAAAAGGAGGTTTTTTTTTAGACTCTCCACGATAACAGTTTCCACAAAATCACAACTCTTTTAAAAATTATTTTCTTTCACTTTTCTGAATCTTTTTCTACAAACTTCCACATAATTCGTAATGACTCTCACAAAAATCAAAAACGTGGCGCTGAAATTTTTATTTTATGATTACTGTGCATAAAAATAATAACACATTTTTTTTTCGATATACAGTGGTACATATACAGTGGCTCGTATCTCAAAAAACTAGTATGTTGAGGCATTTGTATGTCAAGGTACCACTTTATTTCCCTTTCAGGTTGTTAATGGAAATCAACCGTTTTTATTTTTTAGGCATTTTTAAAATTAATTTAAATATTTTGAACAAAGTCAATTAGAATCATCGAATTGTTTTTTGCTTCAAATTATAATATTTTATTTATCTCAAGATATATATATTTATATGTATATTTTTTACCATATCCGCTCCATATGTGAAGCATATGGACACCACGAATTGTCGTTTCACAGTTTTGTAAGCCCCAATTTGTCTGCGCTTGGTCCCAGAACACCTGTATACCCGGAAGTTCACATAGGAACATATGGTTCCCGGGAGCCTCCAGGGCAAAAGTCCGCAAACTTGCACAGACTGCGTATCAGAGAAATATTTGAGTGTTCAATGATCAGCGTTTTTTTAAAGGAGATCGAATGATCAGCCCGACGCTTCCGACGCTTGGATAATTTTTATTTTGTCCTTAAGGGGTGGCTCAACCCTACCGAGGGCATGTAAATAGCTTAGATTCAATTGAATCGATTGAAGAAAATTGAGCTTGGTCGGGATGCGAACTCACGGCGTCTGAGTGAGACGCAAATGCTTTAACCACTGGACTATGCCGCCCGGCAATATAATAATAAATATTTTTTACAGTCTTCAGGTGCAGAGATGTTTTGGTACGAGCCATAGACAAATACAACTGATAAAACTGAGTGGCGGTAATTTGCGGTGACCAAGTTTTAGGTGTGGAACGGATACGGAAAGAAAAAATATATATAATAAAACATTCAAGAGCCACGTTAATGATTCGCTTGTAGACAGTTTACCTAGAGCCTTATTCACATAGCTCGATAACTTACAATTCCCACACTCAAAATAATCTTCGAATACCATCATCTCAGATGCCACAAACAACACTATTCATACACAAACATGTAATATTGTTAACCTTTCCTTCCCTGTGATGTGTATTTTCTACACATTGCTTCTGATAACCATCAATATCTCTATAAATATAATAAATACAAAGGTTAAGATTTTAGGTATTTCTCCATAATATATTTACGCATTGATTTAAAAAATAATATTAATAATAATCAGAATTTATTGGATACATCGGAGATATTTTGTGAACATCGGAAACAAAATCGCACTGATATTGCCTCGACCTTGGGTCTCGACGATATGCGGGAGCGCGACACTATATTCACATCTCACTCTTTCATACTTCACTGTGAAGGTAGAGGGAAGAGAGTGAGAGTGGGCCATTCCGGCCACTTCCACGACTAGCGGCAGTTGCTTTCGAGCTTGAAACTAGAGTGGACCTGTGCCCGTTCTGTGAGCGTTGCCAGATGGTTTTTTAAGTTTTCAGCCAATAAATCTCAATTATTATAATTTTTTACTTCAATTCTAATTAATTAAATGGATTAGCTATAAATGTTCATATTTTTACAATTTCGCGCGTTCCCAACACCGGAACGCGCGTTTTTATTTCAGCACCGCAAAGGAAAGGTTAACAACATATATCATTCATTATCTTTCCGATCAATCAATAATGATTCACGCGGTGCTTTGGGAGGGATCAACAACGAGACAAGAGAAATGTACATTACAATATAATCACGATTGAGATTATCGTTCCTGTCACACTTTAGATAATACAAAAATACGCCATTGGAGATTTTAAGGCTCATAAAAAATAATGACACGCGTCGCGTTGACCGCTTCAGTCAGAATGTCACACGACTACACATCACCGATCTATAAACCACTTATTTAGAGCTCGCATAAAATTAAATAAAGCTAAAAAGGTGCATTCAAAAGTTTTCAATGAGATCCAATATAAAGCAAAAGGTGTTTAATGGAATCATCACCCAGCGTGATCATTTGCTGAGAATAAATGGAAACGAGAAAGTAATATTTTAAATGTTTTTAGCATGTATAGCATTGAACATAACTGTGTTGTATTAAACATCCAAAAGTCTTTAAAGTAATTGTTATAATCAACTCTTTATCTTAGATTTATTCAGTCAGGCTAGACACAGGGCATTTTCGCCACTCTATGTAAATTGAGGGGATCAAGGTCCAAAACAACAAGTATCGAGGAATTTGCGGTGTACGAAATTCTATGTATTAATATTAATAAAAGAATGCTTATACATCGATACGGAGCATTAACCATCCCAATAATCTGCCACTCTGTGGATTGAAGGGATCAAGGTCCAAAAACGGTATTGAGGAATGTGCAGTGTATGACATACAATGTATTAATATTACTTTTATAAATGCTTACTCATGTTGTAAATTAGGGTATAAAAAGAGGTCTCGTATCAAATAAATTAGTATCAACTTAACTCCGGTCTTTGGATTTATCCTCAGTGCCGGAATCTTGGTATTCCAGCATCACCAGTTAGCTGATGCTGTAATTTCGGGACCGCGACCTCGGTTCCGCAACAGAGCTGGATTGAGGAAGGTTACTAAATAGAGGCTGTATCTAACGTGATCTATGTAAAAACAAAAGCAAATAAATAAATAATTATTATTTCCACGATTCATTTGACGGCTAAATTTTTAGCAATGTTCAAGTATATTCGTTTAGCAGTTAGCTCAACGACAAAGAAGAAGTAAATAGGTATTGTGGCTTTTGGGTTTGGCCAAGTGTGGCAAATTTCTTTGCACCAATATTTAGACCGCCACTGCAGGGCTCACTTTCTAAAGCTTTGTTTACATTATAACATTAATGAATATTAAGTACTTCAATTTACCTTGTTATTTACAAATGTACTTTTAAATAAAATACATTAAATTATTTATAAAAGCAGTTTGGTGGTTTATAGATCGATGGTACACATAATATATTTTATATTTCTGCATTCGAGAATTTTAAAAATCCTTCCCCATTTACGGCACAGTCAATTTCAAATTGAATCATATTTTTAAAGATCTAATCTGCCTTTTCTAAATTAAGTAAGCCACACACACCTTTCCGCGATAATTATTATCTAGTATATAAATTTCTTTACTCCTATTAAAGATTTTTAAAAATAATCATCAATAAGAATTTTTTTCATTTTGCACCGAAAATGTCACAGTCTTTTTTTAGTCTCGAACACAGATTTTTCAATACATCAAAGTAACGCTTTGAGCTTTTTATTCATTGTTAAGTTATTAATATCACAAGATGTTTTTGTTTAAGTGAAAAATAAAACATTATACAGTTATGATTATTTTTTGGAGATCTTAATGTATGTGTTATTGAATGAAGTCAGTCTAGGAAATATAGATTCCCCCAATTTTGAGCTTTTGATAATAACAAACCCTCTCGTTTCTGAACTAAATGCTAAAACAGACGCAGGAAAAAAATGATCCGGTAAATTAGGCTTTTTCAAGTTTATAAATTGTCACATCAGTCCATGGTATAGTAAGTTTTAAGAACACTAATTAAAGCCTGGCATTTTTACAGCGGACCGACTGAATGTGACTGCGGCGTGGAGCAGACCCTGACCCACCTTCTGGAGTGTGCGGTGTGTCCGAGTAGCTGCACCCAGGAAGTCACCTACTTTTGGGCAGACAGGATCTGACCCTGTTGTTTCTGACACGATTATATATATATTATGTTTTCATTTGACTGACTGACAGCATGTTGGCTTCTAATTGCCTCACTATAAATTATACTTGAATAACAAATAATTTGATTAAAATATTTACACAATTAAATTCAAGATTATTTTTCAATTTCATAACAATCGTAATGCTAATTAAACTTTTAATGTTTCCTTGTCTAGCCAATATTCAACATCGATTAAATTGCTGGTTGGAGAATGTTTCTTTTCGTCTATTAAAAAGGAATTTAAAAGAAGCTTGAAAGACCATAATAGGGGTGTATCTAAGCTAACTGCTTATTTATATACAAAACGGACCGCATTTTTTTATGCAATATTAAAAATGCTTCAGATTTATATTAAAATCTGTGAAAAATGCAGATTCAAAAGTGAACAGGGTGGCGTAAAATTAATCATCCAATGGTAATCATCCATGCAACTGACAGTCAGCAGGCATTATGGCGTATGGAAACATGTGTAAATCTTTCACTAAAATTTGCTTTGGTGATGCCCAATTGCGAGGCCCGTTGTCTGCTTCATGTTTCATCATTCTCAGCGACATGGGCAGCCACAGCCGCGATATTCTCAGCAATTACCAGTACACTGGCTTCAGTCTGTTTGAGTCAAGTAACTGAGCGCTGGAATGTTGGCCCAGCTTGAAATCGACATCAAAATTCACGCTGTTTTCAGCGACATGGGCAGCCACAGCCGCAATATTTTCGACCAAACGACCAGTCCAGCGGCTTCAGTCTGTTTAAGTCGAGTAGCTAAGCGCTAGAATGCTTGCCTAGCTGGAAATCGACGTCAAAACCGGGCATTAATGGGTCAAAATAAATTGACACAATTATTCCACACTCTTGCAGAGTATAATGTTTATAAGCTGCAGCTGTCTAGTTTACAAATGTCAAATATGGTTGACGTATAACGCCATTTACAAAAATTATAACATCTTCCGTTAGAGTAATTAATTTTGCACCAACCTGTTTGTCTAATTAATCGACTATTGGCTATACTTGTATGATTTAGCGTGTTTTGAAAACGCCTGAAATTACAGAAACGAGAGGGCAAACGGGACGAGCTCGGATCTAACATTATATTTCAGAGATTATATACTTACAGTTATCCACTACTCGCATCACATTCGGTGTTCTTGAATAACCTCAGGTGTTCACCGACTCTACACAAGATATTCTGGATGGCATTTTTACAAATATCTGCCACTCAATAATATATGGATGATCCACAGTGATATATCATAATACATATATAGTACATTATTTAATTAAAAACATGCAAACGGGATATTGTGCAGGAATTTTTTACAGAGACATTTTCACCGGCCGTGCAACCCATACATTTACAAGGTTTTGCGACGGCGGCGAATCTGTCAAAATCGCATCCATCAGACATCGATATTAAATTTATTTTTGTCGCAAATTCAAAAATTCAAAATACAGTGGTACCTCGACATACGAGTTTAATTCGTTCCGCAACCTTGCTCATATTTCAAAGCAAATTTTCCCCATTGAAATCAATTGAACTGCCATTAATCAGTTGCAGCCGCCAAAATTTCACCTCAGTTATTTTTGTTAAGTGTTTTTGAATAAGAAAAATGTAACTAAATGACAAATATTGTACAAAAACATAATAAAAGAGAATGTAAAGAAATAGACTAGTTTAATAATATAATAATAAATGAAGTACAACTGTAAATGTACAAAAGTCACAAAACGCGAGCACAACTTATCAAAGACGCTTTGACAGCGAGAGCACACTGATAACTGATTCTCTGAACGTGGCCGGGGGATTCACGCAAGAAAGTGTGACGCGCGGTTTGTGTGCAACCGACCGACCCGCTAAGCCGATGGCTCGTATCTCAAAAAACTCGTATGTTGGGGCACTCATATGTCAAGGTACTACTGTACAATGAAAACTTTTTGTTTAAGAGTAGTTTTCTTCACTCCCAAAAACATAGAAGTAAAACTTATGTTTAGTAAACATTATGTGACAATGCGCCCTAAGGAAGTAAATGTACAGACCATTCAACATTTAGTCAATTGTTCATGTCAATTCAGCAAACTTTTAATGTACAACCATACATCAAATCCACTCGTAATTAGATAATTTAATGCATTTTCAGTGGACATTTTATTTGCATGATAAATTCTTGGTTGTAGATTGATTACACTTATTTAATTTAGTTTCAAACCTTAGTTGTCCTTTCAGACTTCAGAGCACATTCTTTGAGACTGTCAGTTCCTTTTGTTGAAAAGAGGAGTACTTTTCGATGCAGTTCGAGGGAATCGCCTCGGCCCAATCGGGCATGCAGACTTTGTGGCCACTAAAAATAACCAGGCATTTAGCATTTACGCTTGTATTTTCGGTGAGAGAATCTATCTTCCGTCTCCTATCGCTTTACGACCCGTGGATGCGATTCTAATCTCTTTCACAGGTTCTTTCTTTTCAGAAATTTTTCTGTAAAGTGGCCACAATTGTTCAAAGGAGACTCCCACTTAGTGGCTAACTGATCGTAATCTGAATGAGCGCATTATCAAGGAGACTTAACTAACCTCCGGTGTGATGCGGGTGTGAGGCAGGTAAAGTCCAGTCCAAGCACTTGGTCGTTCATTATTTGTTTTTACATAAAAGAATATGTTCCATGCAAATAAATTGTAAAGAGATGTAAAATCGTACAAAAAGAAAATATATGATCATACGTTTAACTATATTATGTACATTTAACGTTTGCTGAATGTTGTGACAGACGGTTATAAAGAAAACATACAAATTACGAAATCATTCCTATACATTCAATTGTAATACCGCAATTCATATGCTAATATTAAATATGTACAATTTATTCACAGGAGTATCGCATTACACTTCAGGGTCTAATTACAGGGAGCGGCAAAAAAAGCTGACGGTTTTAAATCAAAACAATGAAGAAAACCGTCAGCTTTTTTTGCTGCTCCCTGTACAATAATCAATTTATAATATTTAGAACTGTCGATACTTAAATTCATCACCTAAATTACCATCTCAAACAATTATGAATTGCGCGTATTAAGATTCAATAACGGAAATATAAGAAAAAAACCAATCACCTCCAGTTTAACTGAAAGAAATATATCCTGACATTTTTCTAACCTGTTTGTGATAATAAAAGAACAGATTTTGTCAATACTTGCAGTTAAACTGTCAGTAAATTGGGTACATGATAATTTTGATGACTTCAAGAATTTACAAAAGTTATAAATTATAGTGGTATGTAAAATGAAAGTGGTTTCAATGCTAAATCTTTCATAATTTATGAATAGTTCTATAACACAAAGATTCGTGCTATAGCAGTCTTTGTTAGTACTTGATTTTTAAATACACTACGCTGTAAGGTGTTTAGTAGATAAAATGGATTGAAAAGTATTTCGAAAATCGACAAATATATGTTCAATTAAGAATAATTTTTCACGATTACTTGAGTACTTTCAAATAGACATGACAATTGTTATTTTAAAAAAAAAATAAGTATTATTTGAACTTCCGCCATAATTTAAAAATGAAAAGAACGTAGAATCCACACAGTTGAGATTTTGTATGTGAATAAATAAAAAATGAAATACATGGATTTTTCTAGTAAGTCATATAATTTTAAATAAATTTTCTATTGTGCAACAATTTACTGAAGAATATTTTAAAAAGACATTTCATGCTTCGATGGGTTTTAACCCTTTCGCATCGGTTGTCGGCATATGCCGTCATAAGATTACCCGACCGTTGACATTGGGTGACGTGATATATCGTTTTGCTACTTTCTTAGAATAGTTTTTTATGCATTACCTGATAGCTAAAGGATACAAGAATCGATGTGATATTTGAAAATAGACCAGATAAGCACATTTATGCTTCAAATACTAGTTTTATAATTGACAGTATAATTTGTATTCAAACCGAGCCGTAATGAAAAGGTTAAAAATTATTAACTGCATGACTTAATGTTTTGTATCTTTTGAAGTCAACAAATTAAAAAAAGGTAAGATAATTGTATGTTTCTCTTAGATGTCTTTGACCTGCTCCTCTCTCAGCATTTTGTTGACGCAGTTGAACGGAAAGTTGGCTGGTGGGTTTGCGGGTTTCGCGTGATTAGCCGGACCTGCCGCGGTCTCGTGTCACAGCAGTGGCATGTCCTTGCGGAGCGTCTCGATGATGTACTCCTGCACGAGGTCGGGCTCTTCGGTCGGGTCGGAGCGCAGAGCCGGGTGCAGATCGGACCATTCCGGATTCTTCCATTGGAACTTCAGCGGGACTTTCATCTTCTGCAATTCATGAAACAGAGAAATGTAATTAATATTTTTTTAACACGTCAATAGTCAAAGCATGGCTTAAGTCTCGGCATAGTTCAGTGGTAAGAACGATAGTTTGTCATTCAGATGCCATCAGTGTCAAAACTGACCAGGCTCCATTTTTATTAATTGATTTAATCAAATACATGCCCGTACACATGACCCCCGGTAAAGTTAAGCCACCCCTAAAGGATAAAAAAATATCCAGGCCTCAGCGTTATCCAATGTCCTTAACCTCTTAACAATTTTACACACCAATAGGTAAGAAATAAATTCGTGTATTTTTTAAATATATTAACATGTGAAAATTAAATTATAAAATGGAAATTAGTAGAAAAAACTTTTTTTGTAACGATGGTTGAAGTGGTTGCAAAACGCTGATTATTGAACACCCAAATATTTATCTGATACTACAGCCGCAGTCTACGCAAGTTAGCGGGCTCTTGCCCTGTAAGCTTTCGGGAACCATCTATGTTCCCATGCGGATAAGACGTATACAATTTGAGCTAACAGATCTTAGAAACGGCAATACGCAGTATCCATACATTCCAAAACGGAACAGATATAGTTAAAAGAAATAAAAAATATTTTAGATTTACATGTTTTAAGGTTACAATGTTTTTTTTATTTTGAAGCCTGTACAGCCATAGGAAAAAGACATCCAAGCGAAGCCGGGTGATTATACTAGTTGATATCAGCTTGATATAGCTCTTTTAGGCTGATGCCGAAAAGCCTCGAAAAACAATCATTTATCATTTATTTTTGTTCGCTCGCCTGATATGCACATCTAATAATGTTATTTTTAATTATATATAAAATTACACGGCGTTTGCATACACTATTTTATTTGTTTTGACAGTTGCTCCATTTTATGTTGGTGCAACTGTCATCTTTAATTTGATTTTTTGCCGTGATTGTTAGCGGCGCTACATGTCATAGTGGTCCGGCAGTCGTCAGTTCGACTAGAAGGCGAAAACGCCATATAAATGTCGGATGGGAAATCAAGTCTTTATTCAAAATAAATGCGAATTGCGCTTCAAAAACAAGTTATTTGTGTTGTTAATCTGTTCCTGCATCCTTCCTCTACGCGGCTACATGACAAATCCGCGACTTGTCGCCTTTTTAAAGACGAGGGATGTCATAGTATTTTAAATAAATAAAAATGATATAATCGTAACCTTGATGAAATTGTCCGTAAGGTAGGAGCCTTCAGTAGGCAAGTCCTGCAAGGATAGCCGAGCAGGTGAGAAGGGCTCGCGAAGCATAGACGTGTTGGGAGCGATCAGGGCGGACACTTCCAGGGTGCGAAGTGTGTCCCCTCGAAGTCGCGCCATGCCCAGCAGGTCATAAGCCGAGTGCCAGTATCCTGAAATAGAACATTTTCACTGATCATTACAGATTGATACTGGTCGTCGCCATCTCGTGTCAATCTACATAATACTTTAAGATCGCGTTCACAAAAACTAACCAATAGCGCGCTGACAATTGATGGTCAATGAAAGAACTATGTGGTTCCCTGTGTGACAGGACGGTCAGCAAAATAATTGTGTCTTTAACGGTAGCGCCATTGAATTTATTTTTTTACTTACGGCAACTTGTTCAAAGATACAATAGTAATTGTATGTATGAGAATTAAACATACAATTAATTGATAAAATAAATATCATATCATATGGTATTGGCTATAGATTTGTATGCGAATCGATTGTCGAATTTTTTTTCTGACATGAAGAATGCTTTTATAGACTGATATCAGGTTGATATAGCCCTTGCAGGCTGGTGCCGAAAACCTCGATATACAATCTTTCGTCTCTCTTTTTGCTTACTCGTCGGACATGTATGTGTCGCCATATTAGTTTTTTGACAAGTCCGGTCACGGATGTGTCATTAGTATTGTACGTGGCTGTCTGTCATTGGTGCGCCATTAATTCTGTAGATCGCCACTTGCGGCGCTGGGCTATCGTTTACTACGAGCGCTTAGTGGCCAGCAGTTGTCCCCCGACCGAATTTACCGAAGTTTACTTAAAATAAAACCGAAGTTTATCTTAAATATATGTGCTTCTAAAAAAAGTCTGTATGTTGCTGATCTGCTCCTCATTCCACCACCACGCGATCCGATAACTATCCCGGCGGCGTGAGTCGTTCTTCCTTAAGTAGAGGGGATGTTAAGACTAACCGTGGAAGGTGATACTGCGCAGCATGGGACATTGCCAGCACATCATGACCAGAGGGTTGGGCGTGTGTTGGCGAGTCATCTGCCGGGCTGTGCAGCGAGCACCGCGCCTACATCCACCAGATCCCTTCAACTGCAACACACAGAGAGAGTAACAATATAAATTCAGTCAAAAGAAAAACAACACCACCCTGACGTCTTATCTCAGATCCGTGGAATAGAAACGTTCAGGCGGTTCAATAAGCCTTTTTGTTACTATAATCATGGATACTGCTAATGAACTCGGAGAACGTTCTGGAGATCATGATCCATCCAGTGCGGCGCTCCTGGCTCACCGCACTGGGCGGAACGACTACTTCAAGGTCACGAAGAGTCTCTTGGCGAATATCTCCCCGGTGCGGCGAAGCAGAGCAGAATGCGGCTGCCTTACAACCAGCTGCCCAGGAGAATGTAATACGAAGACGAGGACCTGCAGCTGCCACCCGTAGAGCGGTTTTATCATTCGAGGCGGACTGGTCGTCTACAAAGCTGATGTCGCAAAAATTTTACTTTACCGGTGAAAAATTTCTTATTTTACACCATTCATATATTAAAGAATATCCAACCTTTGCTACATTGTTGTCGACAATGGAGTCCACCCATAAAAGCTCTTTGAAGTTATCGTATTCAACCAGCTTCCTCAGGATATCCATCTCTATCTGCAATCAAACGACATAAACTACTTATTTAATATATATTTTTCAATTACTATTTTATTAAAAATTCAATCAATAAAATAATTTAATTTTAATGTATTGAATATTAAAAAAAAAAAAACTTCAGTCCACTAACTGAAAAAATGTACTTCTGTAGATTTGAAAAACACACAACTCTCCTTAATTTAATAATCTATTTAATTACTTAAATATACATATACTAAACATAAAATTCTTCAGAGTGGTACTTACTAAAATAAATAGACTGCCGGAAAGTAATAATATTAAGCTTGTGAATAAATGAATACTGATAGAATAATAATAAAAATATACATACTTTGAATATATACTATGGCGACATCTGTTGTACGATAATAACAATGATATAAATACTAGTTTCATCGCGGGTCGGTCTAGGCATAGCAATGGCGCGATTCGCCGAGCGGTATGAATACCTGGGCATTGTTGGTTTCCAAAGTCCGCGGTTCGCATCCCGCTTCTGCCGTTATTTTTGTGCTTGGATTGACGCGTTGAAAAAAGAATTTTATGTTTAGTATATGTATATTTAAGTAATAATAATATTGTAATATAGTCAATGATCTATAAAAGTAGATTAGAATATTGAAATAATAAAATAATATTCTAATAAAAATTAAAAAATTAAATAATCTATTTAATGTATATTTTTAAATGTAAACTTCACATATATATTTTTAAATATAAGCTAAGTAACTCCTGACAACGTATTTGAATGCTCACCCCTTTACAGAACATCATCCTCAGGGTGGTTAGTGGGAGATGCAATGTGAGAACTTCGCTGTTGATAAATGGCAAGACTGAAGCTGGAAGACATATCTGAAAGCAAAAACATACAGTGAAACCTTGATTTTACGTTTTACAAGGGACCCTAAAAAATTACGGGAAAACAAATTATAGAAAAAAGCTTCAAATAAGTAATAATATAAATTGATTTATGGTACGAACGTACCATATATGAAACATAAGGTCATCTCATATTGATGCCACTTAGTTCTGTTAGATGCCGCTGTCCACATTTTGTCCCAAGATATTTCTTGACCTGAGGAGCCACCTGTGAACATATACGTTCCCCGGAAGAAGTTCGAGGACTTTATGAAATGGTTTAACTTTTTGCTTAATTCAATTTATCTAAGCAGAACCGCGCGGGACTTATTATTGGGCAGATAGGGCCACTCACGCAGTTGATAGTGACTTGCATCGGGGACTTTCCCTCGTTCTGGATGAGGCGCCAAGCTTCCCTCAAGTTGGGGAATCCCTCCTCTGGCATGTGAGTGATGTTGAGGACTAGCCGCTGCAGAGAGCGCAGGTTTCTCAAAGTCGACAGCAACGAGAAACTGAGGCAGTTGTAGTCCAGTGAGAGGATCTAAAATGTAAGAATTATATTATTTATTTGATTTTGTTAATTAATCTTCAATCTTCCCTGCGCAATAGAAAATTCCTACCACCCAATCATATTTTGCGAAATATTTGCATGACCCATAGTTGTTGTTAACATTCCAGCAGGCGTGTCATAAAATTAACGACAAATGCACCACATTGCTTCCCCCACTTTTATCACTAAGTCGCAAGCATCGAGCTTCGAGCTATTTGAAGGACAGTGTCTCTGATCGTTATTAGGACACGTGGTGGACAGATGAGGAGCAGATGAGCAACACAAAGACATTGACATTGAGATATAATCAAGTTAAAAATTGACAAACTTTCGGCCGAGGCGGAACTGACTTGCTTCAGGCCCCAGACCGATCACATTCGCTACTGGTCGCGGTCGGCGCACAACTGACTACTCGCTACTAACCGCTTGTAGTGGAAGACAGCCCACTGCCGCAAGTGGCTACTACAAAAACTAATGGCGCACCAATGACAGACAGCCATGTACAATACTCAGGACACACCTGTGACCAGACGTCAAAAAACCAATATGGCGACACATACATGTCCGACGAGCGAACAAAAAGAGGCGAAAGATCGCATATCGAGGTTTCAGGCACCAGCCTGCAAGGGATATATCAAGCTGATATCAAGTTAATAAAATAATTCGGATTATGTTTTATTTCTTAGAATTATTTCAATATTCTAATCCTTCATGGAGAATTAATCTTTACCAATATTTCAAAAATTGATACACAGCTTGATATAGCTCTCTTAGGTCGATGCCGAAAAGCCTCGAAAAACGATCTTATATCTCTTATTTTTGTTCGCTCGCCTGACATGAACATCTAATAATGTTAGTTTTAATTATATATAAAATTACACGGCGTTTGCACACACAATTTTATTTGTTACGACAGTTGCTCCCTTTCATGTTGGTTCAACTGCCATCTTTAATTTGCTTTTTTTGCCGTGATTGTCTTGGCGGCGCTGCATGTCACAGTGTTCCGGCAGTTGTCAGTTAGTCAAAGGAAATCAAGTCTTTAATAAATGTGAATGGTGGTTGAAAAACAAGTTTTTTGTGTTGTTAATATGCTCCTGCATCCTTCCTCCACACAACTGTGGAGGAAGGATGCACCGTGACAAACCCGCGACTTGTCGTCTTTTTAAAGACGGGGGATGTCAACACATACAAATCTACATATTTGATGTAGATTTGTATGTGTGTATCAATTTATTTGATGTAATCATGGTTTTTAGCTTAAATCTCTTACAGATAGGTTGTCATATCCTGCAAACAGGTTATTGCTGTACTGCGGTGAAGGGACTTCATAGTCACAGGCGCTGATTCCTGCCAGTCCCAGCACCTTCACTCGCTCACGTTTTTTCTGTAAAGATAAACATACAAGTTAAAAAAGAATTGCTGATAAAATATAGGTTATGAAAAAGAGCTTTGTCATTATTATCAGACAAACCTATTGGGTGCTTAAAGAAAATATTTATAGTTCAATAACATTAAGGTTATCTATCAACTGATAATACTTGGTGAAACTGCATAATTATAATTTTAAATTAATTTTAATTAAAAAAATAACACATTAAAAATAATTAGTTTTGATTCACATTTATTTTAAGCGATTACATGTTTCAGCCTCCCCGGAGACCATGTTCAATAATATGATGATGACAGTAATTCAAATAATTATTGAAGATGGTCTCCAGGGAGGCCGAAAATGTTATCGTTTAAAATAAATGTGAATCAAAACTAAACATTTTCAATTTGTTAATTTTTTAAATGAAATTAATTTAAAATTATATTTACAGTTCGTTCATTTTAGGAAGATTCCCATGACACATTTATTGCCCTGTGTTCAAAATCGTCCGACATAACTTAAAAACGTTCACTACTTATATTACTTTTATCTACATTAACAAATTGCCTGGCTTCTTATAAATAACAAGACAATAACAAAAATGTATATATATTTAATAATATATGTTGAAGGCTTAATCATATTGCTGCAAAACCCAGTGTTGGGATATAGATAATCGAATTTTTCGATTGTTTTTGTATATACCTACTAAAATGTAATATAGGATATTATTATTTTTATGAATATTATATAAAAATAATATTACAGTGGTACCTTGACATACGAGTGCCCCAACATACTAGTATTTTTTATTTACGAGCCGTCGAGCAAACGATTTTTTGCTTTGAAATACAAGCAAAATTTGAGATACAAGCAATCGGCTTAGCAAAAAACACTCAGAAAAAGTCGCAACTGGCCGTGCATCGGAACTATTTAATGATACTTTGAGATACGAGTAATTTGAAATACGAGCAAGGTTGCGGAACGAATTAAACTCGTATGTCGAGGTAGCACTCTAGTAATATGTAAATTAAGAAAAAAACCACCTAAGATAATTTTTTCAGCACATAACCTTAAAAACACATATTTTAAAAAAATAATGTCAACATTAGAACATATAGTTCATGTATATATTTTTTAATTATTTGAATAAATTAAAAATATTTTTAGAAAAAATGTAAAAATGAGCTCACAACAGCATTAAGGATTAAAGGGGCATAGATGTCCATTTGGCCAAAGCCGTGAAGGTCAATGCCCTGCTGCACATCGCGGTCCATCAGCTGCTGAATAATGTTGATCATGGCTCTGAAAACATCAAATAAAAATACAAATTAATTTTTCTATAAAGGTTTTTTTTTGAAAAAAAGAAACCATGGTCCCTGTTTGTGTGATTATTTAAGAAGATCTTAAAGTGAATGATTTATCTTGATTTAATTCATGGCAACTATTTTTTTGGCAGTATTAAATTCAATTAATGGGCGGTAATTATTTAACAAACGGTCAGTAATAAATACCTATAAAGGTAAGTAAAAAATAATACTTCAGCAAAACAAATATATCGATTGGCAGAAGAAAAATAATTAATGAATGGTAATGAATAATAAGTTAGGTTAGGTCAGGTTTCCATTTTCTCTTCGTAGTATCAATCCGGTGGATTGGTTTGCAGCAACAGAATCTTGCATCTCGATCTCCATTCCTCTCGGTCCTCCGCAACCCTTTTCAGCTCAGCATAGGCGCTACAATTCATGTCCTCGAATACTTGCTGTAAATACTAGGGCGCCCTCTACAGTTTCTACCCTCAACCATCCCTCCACAATATCGTGAAGAAGACCATCGTGTCGCATGATGTGACCAATCCACTTATTAGGTGCCTATCTTCCTTGATTATCCTGAGAAATTGTTCGTGACGTTCTCCAGGAAATTCCGAGAATTCTTCTGTACGACCACATTTCAAAGGCCTCTAGTCTTTTTTATCACTTTCAGATAAGCACCATGTCTCACAGCCGTACATTAAGATGCTCCAAACAAGTGTTTTGACAAGTTGCTTGCGGAGCCCTAAAGTAATATTCTTTGACTCAAGAATTTTGGCTTTTATTGATGTATTCGACTGTTGACTTCTCTTTTGTTCTGCCATCCCAGGTGATCGTACTTCCAAGGTATACAAATTCTTTTGCATCTTTTAGAGGCACTCCTAGCATTGATATGTTAATTTTCTGCTGCTCATTGCGGCTTACTCTCATGACTTTGGTTTTTGTGCTGTTTATCTTCATATTGTAGTTGGAATTAAATATGTTTTCCATGGATGTCAGCGCTTCAGTGAGTTCATCTTCAGTTTCAGCAATCAGAGCAATGTCGTCAGCAAACCTTATATCAATCTTTGGCCATGTATTTTAACCCCCTCTATGGCCCATTTTTTCCCTGATGTTATTAATTGCATTTTGTATGTATACGTTGAAGAGTACAGGCGACAGAGAGCATCCTTGTCTCACCCCTTGACGTATTTCTGCTTCCTTTTGGACATTTCCGAATGATATTATGGCAGCTTCTTCTTTGTAAAGTGAAAATATGAGTCTTCGTTCCTTGTATTTGACTCCAATTTCTTTCATTACATCGAAGAGAATTTCCATTTTATGGGTTAGTTATTTATTCATTTTACATTTATTTTTACAAATATTGAATATATTACTGCCATTTTAATTTTATAACTGAATACATTTATACTGACACAGTGGATACAGCCAATTTATTTAGTCTACTGCCGATTTTTTTTTTTTGCTGCCAATTGATTTAACTTACTGCCAAAACCATGAATTAGTTACTGAACAAAGAAATACAGGTCTTAATTAACTATTAATGAATTAATGTCAAAAATATTTATTACTTAATGGTTTATCGACAAAAAATAATTATTATTTCAAAAAGTTATCATAAAAAATGAAATAATTAAATAGTTTGTAACGTAAGGCAGTTTTGACTTACATTTCAATAAGTTTTTTCGAGCGCATACAACTGCATAATTTCAAATTTCAGTAGAAAATGCACTTTTTATACTTATGGACTGTGTTTTATACTAAATTATTTCAATTGATTGATACTTTGTCTTAACATTGTTTGACTTTCTCATAAAATTTGTATAAATTAATAGTTTATTATTAATAGTATTTTTTGGAGTTTTTCAAGAAAAAGCACAGATACTTTCCCAAAGCTTATAAATGACTATGCCTCTTGGGAGAGGGATTAGACTGTTCAACCTAATCACCTCGGATGTTGATATATTTCACATAAGGGAGGCCCAATTCAGGCATGAGCTCCACGAGTTTCTCAGGAGGAATGATTTCTTGGAGTCGTCTGTTTAATGAGCATTGGGACCTTCTGTTGCTTGTCTTTATTGCTTTATTCTTAGTGGTATTCTTAGTGGTTTGTTCTAAGTACCTATATTTGTATATATTTTTTTATAGAATTATTAATTCTGATTGTACTTCAGTAACGAATTGAATTTTATAAATTTGTAATGTTATTGTAGGAAAAAAAAAAGAATTTTCGAAATTGAATTGAATAAATGTCGCTTAAAATAAAACTTTGGAATCAATGTTTAAACATAATAAATTTAATGTCATACCTTTTGACAAAATCATGTTTCTGAGTTTGTTCAAATGTTAAATACCCTGAGGACGGGATGTATGTTACATAACTTAGATCTTTGGAATCACAGAATCTGAAAACAAAACAACATTTTTTTTAAATTAAATATTACAATGATTAATACCTAAGTCATTCTCTTCTTCGTCCTTGCAACCCTATCTGTCTCCCTCTCTTATCATTCCCTGATAGACACACCCCTACCCCCTCTCCTACATAAAATGGGTTTGACCACTTATGAAGTACTATGCAGCTAGTTGTCTTGTAGACAGTGATACATTAAGGAAGGCTACGAATTAGTCGAACCTGCAGTCTCCTAAACAGAGACCATATTTTACGTGATCCATGTAAAAACCAGGTGAATAAATAAATATTTATTATTTATAGTGGATCTCAAAGTGAATGCTGAAAACATTAAAAAAAACGTAAGGTAAAAGGTATAAAAATCAAAGCGGAAAAGATTGTTTGTTACCTTCTCAGTACAGATTTGTTGAACGTCGTGTAATCATTTTTCTTGCTGGCGAGAACGACCTCCAGCGCCACGACGTTGCGACTAAACAAGCTCGCCAAAAAGTTATTCTTCTCATGCTGATCTCTGTCCACCACCAGGCGCATGTGCTTCCTGAAAATGTGCATTTATTGTATGAAATTTCTTGATATCACACTCTGATAGCATTCTCTTGCATGCATTTACATAAAATCTGATCGAAATACAGTGGTACCTCGACATACGAGTTCAATTCTTTCTGCAACCTTGCTCGTATTTCAAATTACTCGTATCTCAAATGTAAATATACAAAAGTCACACAACGCGAGCACAACTTATCAAAGATGCTTTGACAGCGAGAGCACACTGACAACTGATTCCCTGACCGTGGCCGGGAAATTCACGCGGGAAAGCGTGACGCGCGGTTCGTGTGCAACCGGCCGACCCACTAAGCCGATTGCTTGTATCTCAAATTTTTCTCGTATTTCAAAGCGAAAAATCGCTCGCTCGACGGCTCGTGTCTCAAAAAACTCATTTGTTCGGGCACTCGTATGTCAAGGTACCACTGTATAATGAATAATCAAATAGTCGATTACCCTCTCAATGACTCTTGGGAAGGAAATTGAGTATTCAACTTAATTGCCTTGTATATCAATAAATTCCACATAAGCAGAGCCCAATCCAGGAAGAGAATTTTCTATTTTTTATCTATAGCAACTCTATCTGTCAAGGGAAGGGGACTTTATGGAATTTGATAGGTTGTTTTCTTGTGAACAACATTTCATATTACTTTTTTAAACATTGTTTAAGCTATCTTTTTATAAGTTTTTTTAATAAAATAGTGTTATTAGGTAGTATAGATTCCAAATTTTATTAAAATTATGGATTTTTGGAGAACCTTATTGTTCGTGACATGGTCTCCAGGAAATTCACCACATCTCAAAGGCCTCTAATCTTTTTTATCACTTTCAGATAAGCACCATGTCTCACAACCGTACAACATATGTTTTGGCAAGTTGCTTGCGGATCTTTAAATTAATATTTTTTGACACGAGAATTTCCGTTTTTTGTTGAACGCTTACCTTGCTTGATATTGATCTTTTTGCGATATTGTGTGCATATACAATAATATTATTGTGATTCAAGATATTTAACCCTCGCCTTACGATGCTAAAAACTTCCGCGCGTTCCGATGGTGTCAACTCATTACACATTCTGATTTAAAGTGAATAAAATGAGTAGAAATTCGAAAAAATGAAAATATTCAAAGATATCGCTTAATTTTACAATAGTTGATGTCAATAAGCAGTAATAATTGACATTTAATAGCTAAAAACATGAAAAACATCAGACGAAGATCTCAAACGGCCAGACGCACCTTGTCGCGTGAACATCCGAGAGCTACTAACATTACTTGGCCTGTCGACATATGGATGAGCCGATATCATTTCAACTAGGCGACCAACTGAGGTTTCCCGTCTCGCTCACTCATATTAGTACGTCAGCGAGAGTGAGGAGTATAGATGCCGACGTATCTGTGTATTTTTTAATTTTATTTTCGCACACACTTCCGGCAGGTGCAATGATTCATAACAGTTGACGCGTCTTGATTGTAGTGGTGAATTTATTCCGGATTTTAGAAAAATATTTCCTGCTCCCGATGAGTGCCTATTATTATAAATATATATATTTTTTTCAATACGTAAATGTATTAAGGAGGAATACCTAAAATCTGAACCCTGTGTGTATTATATTTACAGAGATATTTAAGTTATTACGAGCAATGTGTAGTCGATAGACATCATCGGGGAGGAGAGGTTAATGGAAAATTTTGTGAGACATCTATACACTCATTTATTGCACCAAAATGAGAATCGCATTTATCTAAACAAACAACAGCTTTAATGATTTACCAAAGTCATTAAGTGCATAGCACTATGACAACTTGTGATAATACAATAACAAAATAAACAGCTGTTTATGTTTAAATAAATATAATTTTTTGAAATAAAATAAAAAAATGATCTTTCTTCACTTCCTACTTTTTATTATAAATATCTTCTTATAATATATTATATGGCATTCGGATGTGTTAAGTAAATTTTGAAAGCAAAAAATTTGCAATGTTTCAATATGAAGTGTTTAAGCAATTTATTCTCTCATTTTTAATAATAAAGATGCAAAAGAAAGGTCTTGAAGTCACACCCGAAAATCTTTTTTGAGTCAGATTGATATCATCAAAAGAATAGAAAGTATTCAATAGTGAATGTATAAAGCTGATAATAAATATATTAGAGTTAGAATACCTGGCTAGCCAATGGCGGTTGAGGGCGTAGCGCCAGTTCTTGCAGGTGGCAGAGGCGGTCAGACATTCCTCGGTGGAGAGCCATTGGTACACCCTGCTCAGGGCCAGCACGGGGAGCTGCTCCCAGGACATTCTGCAACATAAGCAAACTTATAACATAAGTCATCCTCAGGAAGCTTTCTGAACCAGTAAGTTACAAACTTGTTTTATTTTTTATTTTTATGTAAACGCATGCAGGAGAGCACAGCCGGTCAAGACCAGTGCATTCTATGACGCTCAGCCAGGGAGGCTGGACGCTGCATGCCGGAATCGTGTGTTGTGTTCGTGTTTGTGTGTGGGTTGGGGAGATTGCAAGTGTATATTTATCTATTTCTTGAAGGGATCCAAATTGTAGGAAGGAGGAAACACAGACGCTGGAAGAGCATTCCATAGCTTGCCGGTGGCATTAGGAAGGAGCTTTGGAAGCTGCCAGTTCTTGGTCGACATAAATTAACGGTGAATGGATGTTCAGCAAGTGTAAGACGAGTTTGTCGGTTGTGGGTAGGTGCAGGAAGAATTAGTTCTTTAAGTTCCGAAGAGCAACGACCGTGGTAATAACGGTAGAAAAGACTAAGAGAATCAATCTAACGCCTGTGTTCCATTGATTGCAGGTTAGATGTAAGAGTGTCATTTTTTATTAAACAAATTGCTCTTCTTTTAACTGAGTCAATTAAGCTAAGGCGGTATTTTGGGGCTCCAATCCAAAGGTGACTGCCGTATTCAAGGATAGGTCGGATTTGTCCTTTATAGGTGAACCACTTGTATCTGCACCATCGCCAGACATAGTCCACTGGCAAAAGCGTTTGCATGTCATCATGAAAATTAAAAACGTGCTGTTTCATAACATTAAATATTTTTAACTTGGACAATCACATGTTTGGTATGCCTGTTTACTTTCGTTTATGTAAACATATAAAGGAGAATACCAACAGAAGAACAATTTTTAAAAAATAAGCAAATTTATTCTGGAAAAAAATTACCATTTTAGTGTTGATACATTACTAAATATGTTTGTTTCTGATTTTTCTTTCAAATTCGATATGCTTAAAATAATAATTTACATTCAAGTAACCAGTATCAAAACATTATTATTTCACAGATTTTGACCTCAGACAGCAAAAAAATGCACCAAAAGGGTAAACATAAAAAAAAACTTTCAAGATAAATGAAAGATTACAAAAAAATCAAAAGCAATAACTATATAAAAAGTAGAATTTTCATTGCATTGAATCATTGAACCACGTTAATTTGTTAATATTGTGGCTAGCAACATCAAAGTAATGTTTGTCCAAACTCTTTAAGGTCATTGTATGGTTTCTCTTGTAGAAATCAGAAAAAGTTTTAATCCATAACAGTACAATGAGAGAACAAGGAGAAGTCACCACTATATACAATCCTGAAGCTACTTTAAGGAAATATGATCTCCTTATCACCTTAACATGAAAGATATAAGTTAGTAATTATATGGGTAATGATATTTTACTGTGTTTTAACATGGATCACATTAACAAGTAATTGATAATAACAGACATTAAGCTGTTGGTAATATCCCCAGTGGAAGCATCATGTTTGTCAAGGGGTCTCAATTACAGATAATGTTTATAAACAATGATGTTATTCATTGACACAATGATCAGAGAGTGAAAAATCTTGGAATTCTTTTATTTGAAAAATATTGTTGGAATTATTTTATTTAAAAAAATATTAAGGTAGGTATAAATTCAATCAATACATTTTATATTTTGACATATAATATTCTTATTTTAGGTTAGTTTAAAGATTGAAATAATGTCTTTTTCTTCGTGTCAGCGACGTTAAATTATTTTTTTCCCAGTATTTGGCAACATCGATAGCTCGTATGTTGCCCAGCATTAGGTCCTGAGATGTGCAGCTTGTTGGGCACATGGAGCAGCATCTTAGGTGTGAGGCGGTCTGCAGGTCTCCCCAGTCGCACAATAGTGTCTCTCCCTGCCGAAGAATTCCCCACCGCTCGAGGTTGTCCTCTGTTTTACCAACTCCGGTTCTTAATCTGTTCAGGGATTTCCAGGTCCGCCAGTCAAGATTCTTGCCATTTGGGTTGGGAGGCCTTCAGTTGTATAAATTTTTGTAAAGAGACACATCTAGACAGGGTTATGACTTTTATGTTAGTAAGTATGGTATAATATCAAAAACGTTTCACAATAATATAAAAATGTTTTACAATGCTAACAGCTGTTCTAAAAATAATTATTCCATGTTCAAGCCATGCAGAGTATTTCCTTCTTTGTTATCATATACTTCCCCATGCTATTTATGTAATAGAACTATATCGGGATTTCCAAGGATTGAAATAATTATAATACTATGGATGCAGGTCACACTCTACAACTTCAATATTGGTTATTCACTTTCTAAAATAAAAATTCAAAAATGACTTCAACTTTTACAGCTTCTTTTATAAAAAATAGCATTTAAAACATTAATAATCATTCTTTCAAAACCACCCACCATAGAAAAAAAACATGATAATTCATCATCACAGTTTTCTATTTTTATCTTAAAAACTCAGTAATAATATGATTTTATGCAGAAGAATAAGAAAATATGATATTTCATTTGATGTATTTTATGTTATTCAGTTGAATTGGCTAAATTATACATATGTAAAAAATGTGTAATGATTGTGCAATACACATAAATTTGAAGTGTTTATCAAGACACTTATTGTAGAGGTTTAAGTTGTTTTAGAATATGTAATCCTAACACAATGACTTTCAAAATAAAATTTGTGTCTATTTGAAATATATCAGTAAAAATATATTCGTTATATATTTATGTTCTTATATTCATTAAAAACATAAGCAATAATATCACCCTATTTTACTACTACATCAACTTATAATTATATTAACCTTTAGAGAAAATACATTTAACTATTTTCCTGCATACGTTTACATTATTTGACAATATAACAAAAATACATATAACACTTTTTTGCATGTAACACGTAATATTTATACCCCAATACATACCCTATATTATGTATCTGAAAGTTTAGTGTAATGATTTGAGTATATTTTTCAATGCTTTTGTTGGGAACGTTTTTTGTCGTGAAAATCACCATACAAAAATAATAATAAATTTCCTTTTTTCATACTCACAATATGTTGCGTCGTTTTCTCCAGAAACTCCAAAGATGTCTCTTTTATGTTCTCCGAGCGTTCTAATATTTGAATTAACTTTTTAATTGTGCTATGTAATGACCCCTTAACTGTCCAGCTGTTCCTTGTGCACTTCAGGTATCACTAACTGCCAGCAAATAATAAATATTTTCTTCGGCCATACCAATGACAGCTGTCATTGCACTTTCTAAATACGGTTCTCTTCGAACCAAATCCAAGCAAATATAAGCCATACCTATAGGCAGTTTAAAGATCACTATCAAAAATCTAATAATAATTATATGCTGTTCTGTAGGTGCGAGTGTGGACAGCTGTGTTCTGAAAAGTGATTTTTCGTATTACTTTCGTAAAGCTCTGAATATTTCTTCCTTAAATTGTTTTGTTTCAAATTAGTAAATATTTCACACGTTCGATAATGTTATATGAATTCAACAAAATATTATTTATAGGACACCAATTTACAAAGATTGACATTTTATTTCAAAAAGTCTTTCATTTTAAAACATATCAAAATATACGAACTGGCACTACTTCTTATTGTTTTTTAGTCCAGTTTTCAAATAATAAAATATCAAAGAAATTTTTTTCATTAAAATTTTTTCAAGATCTAATTATAAGAGTTTTATTTATCACGAGAAGATAATTACGTTATTTTGCATAGGGGTAATATTTTTTTACCATCATCATCATTACCATGTCTCTTCCTACCAAAGCCAAACCTCATACCAAAAAAAAAAGCAACCATAGATTTTTTTTTAAATATTGTCGTTTTTTTCCTCTATTTCATATAATTCACAATAAATAATGCATTATTTATTCTTACTTAATCATTTCCAAGCCTATTTTTTACATCCGAGCAAGCTGTTTTTTGTTTATATTTTTTTATTTTCAACTATGATATTTTTTAAATGGCAGCACTATAAAAATCTATTAAAAGCGCATATAATTTACAGTTTTCTATAGAACTTCTAAATAAATAGTATGCAATTATATTATTTAGCTGAAATGCGTACAATATACGAATTTTTCAAACGAAAACATACAAATCCTGAATTTTTATAAATATATAGATACATTTACAACGCAGAATTTTTATGAAAAATAACATAAAAATCAATTATTTTATATTTTCTTGAATTAATAAAGAAATTGAACAAGTGTTGTAGTGATTGAAAATATGATTGGCAGTCATTTCAATTTTAGGTTTGGAATACGTCAATTGTATTTTTTATGCGGGACAAACATAATTATTTTTAGAAGAAGAAAGTTAAAAATGTTCTCGAAAATAATATTTTGTTTATGAACTGTCTAAAAATATTGATAAAATAAGAATGAGTAATTATTAATATATTTTTTTATTGAATATGAAATATTCAGAAATATGTAAATATAATTGTAAATAATAAAATTGATTCTCTTCTAAGCTGTGCGGAGCGAGTGTTTGACTCAATCTCCAGACACATAGGGGGGATGCCGTATGGCAACAATCTTTCATCACCCGTGCCGCGACACTTGTCTTTGGCAGCTCTCTGGTGGCAACATTTGTTAGTACATAAACAAACGGCCGCATTCATTGACAGTTGGATTAGCGGGAGTTCGATCTTCTGGACTGAAACGTATTTTATGGGTTTTTAAGCATTATACTTCTCGGATTATTAGTAAATGTCATCGTTTTATTCGAGAAAAACGTGTTTTTACTTATGTTTTGGGCGATTAGGTGGTGCCGTGTCGACATTATGATTTTTAGGTTAAGTGCTTAATCGACGAAAAAACTTACAAAATGTTCTCGATTTGTCGTCAAAACCACCCTGCCACGGGAATTGAACATTCTGTGAGCTGCTGCTTCTTCAATTCTGATGAGAATTGCCTCGTCACTGCCGGTGCCAACATCCTCAAAGTGTTCCAGCTTATTCCAGATGTGGACAGCAAAGAAAAGCTTACAAGTAATAAATTTGTATAATTATAAGTAAAATTATTCTTGACTAATAAAAATAATATGCAGACTGTTTTTATTTTGTATGGAATCTATTAAAAACATAACACCTCAGTAATCTTTTTTGACAATATTTTCTCATTGTAATTTTTCCGGGAGTATGGACGTACTTTATGAGGCCATTGTTGACATTTTTGAATATAAGTTATCGATCAGGTGATCAGTTCGCGTAACATAAATAGTTTTTTTCTTAAATTTGATTTAAGTGCACTTTCCATATATTACTTTATTTCCGCTTTATGAGGTTTTTCTGTTTTTTTATCTCATTTGTAGTTGTCATATTCCATGTTGCCTTACAGTTATTATTGTGTTTGAATTTTTTTTTCAATTTCTGAGAAGTGTGCAATGTCAATTGCGATTTACCAGGCTTCTATAAAGGATGGTTTGATGTAGCTTCTAAGATACAGTACAAACTCCGGTAGGTAAGTTTATGTCTTGATACCATGAGATAAATTGATTAAAGCCTCGACTGAAGATTATTTTTGTTTATTTAAAATTTAAACAAAAAAAATGAACTTAGAACTATGTCACGTTAATGCTTATGCATTGAGTCTGCACCATGGCCAGAAATACGATCCAATCAGGAAATAACACAACCTTAATCCGCTTGTATGCGCAGTAGACAACAGACTGAGCGTGAGGAGCAACACCTCGCTCATCCTTGATTGGGCGCGACATTGAGCGTCACTCGAGGCAAGACAGAACCATACGGTTCTATTCGCTATCGGTCAGCAGGGGCGCCACTGGCTATCTCTTACCACCAAGATCATGGAGCAAGATGCCTATCGTTAAACAATATGTCGACGACCGGTAACACTCTGTTACTCTTATGATTTCAGATGGAAACCCTCCGAAGATGAAGTTAGAGTGCCTGGCAAACTATACGCTGTGGGGCTCCATTATGGACCTGCAGACTGTCAAGGTGCACGGCACTGGCCGGGACCTGCTGCTGGTGTCCTTTAAGGAAGCCAAGTTGGCCGTGCTGCAGTACGACCCCGCTACGCATAGCCTGGCAACACTCAGTCTGCATTATTTCGAGGAAGATGACATGAAGGTATTAACAAGTTCTTCTCCTTCATGTATTATTAGGTAGTATTATTAGACCATTTTTTATATCTATTGTTTCACACAAAAATTGAATGTCTTGATTCTGTGAGGAATGATGATGTAAGGGAACGGACATTGAAGACCATGGAACTCATGGCGAGAAATACCTCGACTCCATCGTCACTGGAGACGAGAGGGAAAGGATTTGGAGTGGGGAACCAAGGTACACTACAGAGTCGCGGGATCATCCTCGTATTTATATCTTTAAAAATATTGTTATTATAAAAAGATTTTTCCTTTTAATAAATTATTCAATAATCTTTCATGAATCCACAGGTGAATGCTGCCAGTATTCCCGATTTATGAGTAGACAAATACTGTATTATCCATTGGTTTTTGCAGGGTGGTTGGACCTGCCATAATAACATCCCTTGGATCCGCGTGGATCCTGAGAACAGGTGCTGTGTCATGCTCCTCTATGGTCGCAAGCTGGCAGTGCTGCCATTGCGAAGGGAAACAAACGCTGAAGATGGAGATCCCATGGAATTTAAGCCCCTAGACACCAAAGTAGTAAGCCATTTATTTTGATACCAAGGGATAAATCGACCAAAGCCATGACTTTGAGATTACTCTCGTTACTAAAGCGAGACCCACAAAACCCCCACCAGCTCGTAAGCGCAGTGAGGGTCAGACTGCCGGATCATGTGAGAAGTACCTTGCTCGACCGCTGTCTGTCAGTGGCGCTACTGGGAGACAATGTTTCTTTCGTCGAGTGCTAAGTCCTTGGTGGTGTCCAATGGCAGTATAGGTTAGCTTTTGGTTGGATCATGATGTACAATGCCGATCGACGTAAGATGGCGACAAAAGGTATCAATTTATTTGCAATTTATATTCATAGCATCCACTTAGAGATCCATTTTGAACATTAAGAGAATTTCTGCACTATGTACACATCTTCAGTCATTACATTTTTGGATTTGAAAAGTCTTAATGCTAGGTAATTAATATTGTCCTTCCTTATAATAAGAGAGGTAGCTATTTTTTGTATGCCCATTACATTTATTTGTGGGTGTATTTGATTACTTTTTATGTTAATTGGTTGGTTGATGGTTTTCAATCAAATAGCTTGTTTTTTATATTCTTTTGTAGTTGTACAATATATGTTTTTTGTTACAAAATTCAACAATATTTTGAATTTTCTAATGTTTTTTATTTATTCCTTTCGTCTTTATCTTATTGAATTAAATTGATATCGCAAAGTAATTCGTTGGACTTCATGAAGAATGGCAAGTCAAGGCAACATACAGGGCAGCCTTCGATCCTACAGTTGGTCAAGAGACGAAAATGGACCTGGCTGGGACATATTCTGCTGATGCAATAAAACATAACCTTTTTCTTCAATTCCCCATACTCAATGTTCTCTTGTAGAGTGTATGTATCATCTCCATTGTTTCTTAACCGTTTTAGTGCTAAGCAATTTTGGCAAAAATAAATGAAAATTGCTATACACATATTCACTCGTTTCAAGATGGCGTCGCGTTAGGATGCACCTGTCATCCCTGTGCAATTAATCAGTTGTATACGGTTAATTTCAAAACGAACCCATGATGGCGACAAGCATGTGCGCTTGCAAGATAGCCATTAACGAAGTGCTGGCATTTATACAGCAGAAAATGGATGTCATGGATGAAATCAGCCTGCTGCAGATATCACTGAGGTCTTTCAGTGATGAAGATGTAGAGAGAGCCAAGGAAGAGCTTCACAAACACGTCGCGACACCAAGAGCAACACGAGTAGCCGAGGGCAAAACTAAGCGAAACATCAAGGATATTATAAAAGTCCTCAAAGAGTCGGATCCAAATAATATCCCGAGATTTGCCGTCTTGGAAATAAACAAACTACCCTCAGTCACATTCGATTATGTCGATGTTACATCTCTTCTGAGAGACCTAACAAAGGTCAAAAATGAAATTCTGCAAATGAGAATAGAAGCTCTTAATAAGGATACGGGCTACGCTACAACCGAGGAGCTAAACGCACTAAAAAAAGAAGTCCTGCACCTTAAAATGCAAGGTATGCAAAGTAAAGATTGTTCCATAACACACATTGACAGCTCAAACGTAACAGAAACAAACGTCACGCCAGTGACATCTATGAATACTTCACAGAACAAGACAAATGTCATAACTGATACAATACTATCTACGCAGGCCGCACAGGTAACTGCTATACCGACTGAGAACACTATTATGAATACTTCACAGAAACAGACAAATGTCATAACTGATACATCACTACCTACTCAAGCCGCACAGGTAACTGCTATACCGACTGAGAACACTATTATTGTCACCACCTATGCCCAGAAAGCTTCTGTCAGTAATGCACGGAAGCCTAATATGAATATTGCCAAAACAATAACACCGATGGCAAGCGGTAAACATTCAGCTGCAAAACTGCAGATCGTACGAGGCAATTGCTCTAGCACTGGACTTCTCACGGCTCCGAGGCAAAGATATTTCGTCATATCTAGACTAGATATCAGTACTAAAGCGGAGGATATTTGCCAATATCTGGGGACCAAGTGTATCAAGGCCTCCTGCATTGATCTACCTACAAAATCTGGGGAATCAAAAACTTTCAGAATAGGTGTTAACGAAACGCAGTTCAAAGAAGTTTTGGATCCGAATCTATGGCCAAAAGACATGATCATCAGACGATTCTATTACGTGCCAGAGAGCAAACTACCACAATACAAAAATGGACCAAAATAAGCAGCTACGTATCGTATCCTTCAATTGCAGGTCGGCTCATCGGACTGAAAAGTATATTATGGAGCTGTGCGACACACACGATATAGTCTTGCTTCAGGAAACGTGGCTCCTTCCAACAGATATAGGCTTCCTGGCACAAATCCATCAGGACTACTTGAGTACCGGAACATCTGCTGTGGATCTCTCTGAAGGCCCTTTAATTGGCCGTCCTTTTGGTGGTGTTGGTATCCTTTGGCGAAATACCTTAAAGACAAGTATTGTGGACTGCAGGGAATCGAGAATAGCAGCTATAGAGATTGAGACGACAGGAGGAAAACTTCTTGTTATCACAATATATATGTTGACTAACTCCGTTGACAACATCGCAGAATTTACTGATTGTCTATCAAAGATCCATGCAATTATAGAAGAAAGAAACTGCAGTAACTCAGCCGTGTTAGGAGATTTCAATGCTGACCCTAGATCTCTTTTTGGAAAAGAGCTTGCTGTATTTTGTTCAGAAAACAAATATATATATGCGGATTGCTTAAAAATGCCATCGGACACATTCACATATATAAGTGATGCTCATGGCAGCACCCGCTGGCTGGATCACTGCATCGTCTCTGAGGGATTAACCAATGCTATAATGAAGATAAATGTAATTGATAATGCGTCATGGTCCGATCATTTACCTATTACAGTAAATATAGATACCAACTTTATAGCTGTAATGAGTAACAGATCGGGCAAACCTCAAGATGATGGAAAATGGGCTGCGAAGACAAAAAGGACTTTGAAACGTATACCCGCATTGCAAATGATCTACTCACCGAGATAAACCTTCCAGAAGCCATATCCTGTCAAAATGCACTCTGCAACAAACCTGAACATGGGGAACAGATTAACGAACTCTACAAACATATTGTAACTGTGCTTCGCTGTGCTGCAATGAAGTCATTTAATAAGTGTTGTAAGAGGAAAAAAATTCGTCAAGTACCCGGCTGGAATACTAGAGTGTCTGAATTGTATGCTGAGTCACGAAGAGCTTTTCACAATTGGATGAGAGCTGGAAAACCTACTTATGGCGATACTGCAGGTATCAGAAAATCAGCAAGAAAAAATTTCAAAGTGGCTCTGAAAGCATGTCAAAAGTCAGCTAATCAGCTACGAATGGATAGCATAGCGACTGCCTTACAGAATAAAGACTTCAGGAAGTTTTGGCAAAAAACCTCATCTGCAATCCGAAACAAACGTGGAGCTCCCCTCTGCGGCAACAATGTCTCTGGTGACGAAGCAATTGCCAACGTTTTTCGTGATTGCTTTTCCCTTAGTGATGATCCAATAGATACCAGCAAACCGTCGGTAATTGATTTGCCCATGGATAATGATGGAAAAAAGATTATTATTAGTCATCTTATGGTTCTGTCAGCAATCAAAAACACCGCCTCGGGTAAGACACCAGGTTACGATGGAATCAGTATAGAGCACATCCAACATGCAGGATCCTCAATTGCGCACATACTGGCTGCTCTCTATACTGCTTTACTTGGACATGGATGTATGCCGAAAGATATGACCATGACCATCATATTGCCTATAATAAAAGCCACCCAGTTAGATGCCTCTATCAGCAGCAATTACAGACCCATATCACTCGCCACGATGGTATCGAGAATCTTCGAGAAAGTAATAAACTCACTCATAGAAGACAAGCTGGTCACGGCTGATAACCAATTTGGATTTAAGAGAAACACGTCCACTGATATGGCTATTTACTGTGTCAAGCAGACAATAGACTATTACATAAGCAGAAAAACAAACGTCTATGCCTGCTTCTTGGACCTGAGCAAAGCATTTGATCGAGTTGACCATAGGAAACTCTGGATAAAATTAAATAAGCGCAATGTTCCGGCAGCTATTGTGAACGTCTTGGCTGTATGGTATGCTCAACAAAAGAATTTTGTACAATGGGCTGGAGCTGAGTCCTCGCCTTTATATATGAAGAGCGGAGTTCGGCAAGGTGGTGTCACCTATTCTCTTCAATGTATATATCGATGACTTGATCCAGTCATTAAATGCTTCCAGAAAAGGTTGTCATATAAGCGGCTACTGTGCTAACAATATTAGCTACGCTGCTGACATGGTCATTCTATCGCCATCAATAAATGCACTGCGATGCCTTCTTCACCTTAGTGAAAAGTATGCTAAATCCCATGACCTCAAATATAACCCCACAAAATCAGTCGTTTGTGTCTTCAAACACAATAATGAACCACTGATCACACCCACAGTGAGTCTTGAGGGCAGGGATCTAGCGACAGTGTCCTCAATAAAATACTTGGGCCACATCCTCACAGATGACCTACGTGACATTGAAGACATAGAGCGGCAAAGAAGAGCAATAAGCGTTCGGAGCGGTATGCTTTCTCGGAGGTTCTACCATTGTAGTAATGCTGTCAGGAAAGTGCTATTCAAAGCACACTGTATGGCACTGTATACCTCAGAACTCTGGTCTAACTATCCTAAACGAGAGTGGGAGAAGCTCAAAGTTGCGTATAATAACTCATACCGCCAACTTATGCAACTCCCTAGATTTTGTAGCGCATCTGACATGTTTGTGGAGGGCGGAGTCCATTCATTTCCAGCATTATTGCGACACCGTGTTGCCGGCTTCTGGAGCAGGATAAGGAGGTCCAACAACATCATCATCCTGGCTGCTTCTGAATGGCTCAACTCCTCCCTGAGCCATCGATGGATGGAGATGGTGCACAAACCACCATGAAATACTATTTTATTTTATTTTAATTTTTATTTTATCCTCACAAAATTAAAACTTTGTTCAATGCTATGTATTTAAAAATATGGCAGATTGGGTATTGCACAACCCACCCAATCCTGCTGGAATAAAAACTTTATTATTATTATTATTATATTGATTAATTTAGAGGAAAAAATAATGGTGTCAAATAAAACACTCTAACTTAGACAAATATCAATCAATTTTATTAATTATTTTTGCATTATAAAGATAAAATGTTTATTGTTTATTAATGTTTATTAAACATAAAGTGATATCAATATTATTGTATTTTATTTCTTTTAGAAAATAAAAAATCAAAAAAAAATAGCTCAACAATTATGTTTTGCCGCACAAATAGCGTGTAGGCCTTTCCTACAGCGTACGCAAATAAGGCGGGATCGCTTTATCCCACTCCCTCTGTTGCTACACACCTCACACTGGCGTAAGTTACGTCCCGGTAATTTTTCCAGCGCAAATTTTTTCTTTGATGAAGATGGTTGTGTTGACACGCTATTTTTATGATTCATCCACTCCTTTTCGAGATCCTCAATAATTTTCGATGTGAATTGGAGCCGGGTCATTTTTTTTTCGGTAGTGTTGGAAACATACAAAATATAAGAGTTGAGGACCATTCTTCCAAAAATGTTGAATACTACTTTTTTCCAATATTTTAGGGTTCTTCGCTCGTCCAAATACACGTACAACATTTTGTCAGATTCGTCCACACCTCCCATGTATTTGTTGTAGTCATCAATCATGCTTGGTTTCACTTTTTCGTTTTCAAATTTCCCTTTCTTTTTCTTGATCGTCACACTATTAGTATCTGCATTGGATGAAATCAGTATGACTGGCTTTGGTTTGGACTTTTTGTCTCTGAATGAACACATCAAAACATTTTCATGTGCTAGGTATTTGGCTTCTCCTACGATTGCTTTCTTAGCTTCTGGAGGAATCTCTTTTCTGTTACGTCTTATTGTTCCAGTTATATATGTATTTTGTTCCAAAAGGGCTTTGGCCAATCGTAAGCTTGTGTAAAAATTATCTGTAAACAAATGATAACCTTTGTTCAGGTAATTTCCAATTGAAAGCAATTTTTGCACTACCGTAAATCCAAGACCATATTTTTCTACCGAATCTGTCATCTGTATTTTTAGCTCCTTTGTAGCAGAAAAAACCCAAGCAATATTTGGAAACCGAGTCGCACAGCATCCAAAATTTGATTCCCCATTTATGGTGTTTTTTGTTTGTTCATATATTGTTTTATCGAAGAATGGCAGTGAGTAGCAACTAACGACTCGTCGATGGATAGTTGTTGATTTGGTACATAATGCTGATGAAATACGGTATTTGCATGTTTGACAAGAAAACACATCAAACCTGCCACATGGGGCATAGTTCGGATGGCCTGGTTCAAATAATAATCTGTTATCAACCAAGTGAAAAAACTTCAAAATCAGTTGGACCCTATCCCTTGAAAACATTGTCCCAAACCATGGTATGTGTCGGGAATTTTTTATCCAATAACTACTAATTGTTGGCCTTCTCGTTATTCCCATTTCGAGTATGACAGCAATAAAGGCTTTCATTTCGTATATTGTTGTCGGCGTCCACTTTTTTGCTCGAGAATTATCCGATACAGTGTGCGAGGCCAAAAACTGTGCAGCATATCGATTTGTTTCCCTTACGATGGTTTCGAGCAGTGATATGGTAAAGAATATGTTGAAATAGGTTATGGGTGTGCCATCGGGAGGAGGCGCCCGCCTAGGTCCAGGAGTCTCGAAAAAATCATTTGTTGATTTAGAAAACACTTTTGTCGGAGGAATTTTGGCAAAAGTTGGTGTTTCTTCTGTTTCTGTAGATGAAGAGGAGGTAGAAGACTCACTTTCAATCCTCAATCTTTTTCTTCGATGCGTTATAATACTGCTATCATCACTATTTGTATCTGTCGTTTCACTCCCCGTAGAATCACTAGGAATCGAATCAACGTTCGAAATAATAGCACGTGACATGGTTATTTTTTTAAAATAATATAAAAAAACGATAAAAGTTATTGTGTAAATGTATAAGAATGCACTCTCATTACAAATTACGCGCGAGGTTAGCGTACGTGCACTCCCGCGGAGCACCGAAAACACACTGAAACTCGCAGCGCTTTTGCGCTGCGCCGCAATTTTCGATACAAACGATCGCAGCGCTTTTGCGCCGCGTAGCATTCAAACGGTTAAATTGCTGTTGTTTGTTTCCGGTTCTCATCATACTGGAATGCCAACAAGAGTAATGTATTGAATATATACGGCGAAGCTTAGTAATATAGATAATTAGACTTCAAATGAGCTAAATATCTTGGCATTTGACAACGTTATGGTTAAATTTGTAGCAACACTATGCTCCAGCTAGGTAATGAATTTGAAATTAAAAGTAGGACAAATTATTGTGTTGATTTATGTATATTTTTTCAGCCCCAGCCCGTTTCTTCAAAAGCGCCCGTCATGGCGTCTTACGTCATCGTCCTCAAGGATCTGGATGAGAAGATAGACAACATCATTGACATTCAGTTCCTCCATGGATACTATGAGCCGACTCTACTGCTCCTCTATGAACCGGTGAAGACCTTCCCTGGGTATGGATATCATTTGACATCTACTCGATATGGTTCCTTCAAGCTGACACCTAGAATTAAGATAGGAATAAATAATTAGATTTAAGTCAAATATCTTCTGTAAGCGGGGTTGCCATCCATGTAGAGCGAGCATACCTAACCGATCAAGCATAGATAGTCATTTCGGGAGCTGGCCATACACCCGTCCCCATAATGCTGAGAAACGACGGTACCGCAGAGACGAGCGTTGAAACGACTGGCGCTTTTGTTCCGGCATTTGCCGAAGACACTTGGTTCCCGCCGGCTGCTGCACACGTTGCTTTCTCACTGCATTGATTGACTGTTAGACGCTTTTCGAGTCACTCTGAACACGTGAGTCTTTGTAATTACTCATAAATCTCTCAAAAATTTATATGTATTTGCTTGTATTTAGAGCTGTGTCACACTAGTCTAAGAGTCTAAAAACGATAATTATAAGTCATAAACTTCATCATCACCCTTTGTTCGTTCACTGTTGAATGTAGTCCTCTCATGTGAGTCTCCATCCCTCACAATTTGATCTGCCATCTGCATTCAGTCTTCTTTCACTATTTTTACTGACTATCAGTCCATCTTGCACGGAGTTGGCTAACATTCCATTTGCCAGTTTGGACGGCACTCCAACTCTTTATATCAGCTTTCACTGACATATCTTCGCCAGATGTGTCTCACCTGCACTAGAGTGCAGATCAACCTTCGCCTCTTGACCGACTATGAAGTAAGTGCTATCAGTTCATTAGATGTCATATTTTTATGATATATACTTATATATTTAATATTTTATAATTTCAGACGTACAGCTGTCAGAATGGATACTTGCGCCATGCTCGGTGTGAGCCTCAACCTTCAAGCAAGAGTTCATCCATCCATCTGGGCCGTTTCCAGTTTGCCGTTTGATTGTGTTAGCGCTGTTGCAATCCAACGACCTCTAGGTAATTATTTTCACAGATCATTAGCACTTATCACCTTTCCAATTGGTTTTATTCATAAACACTTCATTGCAGCATCCAGACACTAATAATACATACAACTCTAATGGCATCCTAATGTCTGATCTTAAATATATGGATCCAAACTGACATCCTCCCTTAATCAAGGGCGACTAATTTAATTAAATTAATAATTTATTCTGCCCTGGGATGGAACATTATGCGATGATCTGCAGGTCCCGGAGAGACTCCGACTGACACGGCCGGAAGTAGAAATTAACATTGTGGCCATTTGGCAAACTATGGTGCTCCACATGAAAGTACTTGTCAAAACAAACATAAGGGCGCCTGCAAGTGCCATGTCTTATGTTACTTAAATGTAAAACTGAGAATAACATCTATATATGCGTGTCAGACAAGCGAACGAAAATAAGAGACAAAAGATTGTGATATCCTCCTCTTCCATTTATGGACATCGATTAACTGGATGAAGGATGCAGGATCAGGTTCACAATATAAACACTTGTTTCTGTTTACATACTACGTTTATTGTTCACAACGTCGCCCGCTACAGGAACGCACAGGATGCGCGCACTGTAACGGGCGCGAGTCAAACTTCAACTGCCAGCCCACGGCGCGATCTCACATCTCCACGGTACCAACTGCCAATATGACAGTCCTACCAACCAACAATAGGCCAACTGTCATAACAAACAAAATGGCGCATGCAAGCGCCGTGCAACATTATATAATTAAAATAAACATTCGATGTAGATGTCAGACAAGCGGACAAAAATAATAGACAAAAGATCGCTTGTCGAGGCTTTACGGCATCGGCCTTAAGGAGCTATATCAAGCTGATATCAATCGCTACCCTTTCAAAGACGGAAAACCGCGACAAACGATCTTAACCCAAGCTTAAGCTCGCTTGCTGACACGCTACATATGAGAACAAGAAAAACACAAACATATAAAAATAAGAAACACAGCAAGAAAAACACAAACATAGAAAGAAAAAAGAAACAGCAAGAAAAAACACAAACATAAAAGAAATAGGGCATGAAAAACAAAAAAAAACAAAAAGAGAATTTGTCCACATCACACTTGGCGGGTTGTTCTACCGCATCACTTAAAAATTTGACTGATCGCAAACACCATTAGCAATCACTTGTTTACTACGCCACTGGCTTTACGAATGATGCCATTTTTGACGGCTGGCGTGGTTTCCACGCGATCCGCAATGTCTCTTGTCGGCGGTTGAGGGTGATGATGCTCTTCTTTATCTTGATGAATCCACGTGGTGGTCTTCTGGCTCCTCTGCGCTCCAGCATGACGGCACCTGGAGATTCAGGGTCTCGGCCAACTCACGTGATTGTCCGCGAAACTCTCCTCCTCCAAGCATGAGGTCATCTTGAGGTTCCGGTTCCGGACTAACCTGCTCGGTTATCCGCGATACCGCCTCCAAGCATGAGGTCATCTTGAGGTTCCGGACTAACCTACTGGGTTTCCGGCTCCAGACTAACCATCCCGGTTATCTGCGATTCAGTTTCCGGCCCAATCCACGCGGCCGCCTCGCGACACCTTTTCCACTCCAGCACGGCGACATCTAGAGGTTCAGGTCCTGGCTCCACCCACGCGATTTCTTCAAAACATATCCCTTCATCAAATCACGACCCCCCGGCCCAGTCTTGGTAACGCGGTACGGCGTTTGACGCGCGCCGCCATCTTGGTTTCCTAAGAAACACAGCAAGAAAAACACGAACATAGAAAGAAAAAAGGAAACAGCAAGAAAAAAAAACAAAAACATAAAAATTAAAGACATAGGGCAAGAAAAACAAAAAAATACTAAGAGAATTTATCCCCATCACACTTGGCGGGTTGTACTACCGCGTCACTCAAAATTTGACTGATCACAAACACCATTAGCACTTTTTACATCACTTGTTTACTACGGAACTGGCTTTAAGAATGACGCCATTTTTGACGGCTGGCGTGGTTTCCGCGCGGTCCGCAATGTCTCTCGTTGGCGCTCGAGGGTCATGATGCTCTTCTTTATCTTGATGAACCCACGTGGTGGTCTTCTGGCTCCTCTGCGCTCCAGCATGACGGCGCCTGGAGATTCAGGGTCTCGGCCAACTCACGTGATTGTCCGCGAAACTCTCCTCCTCCAAGCATGAGGTCATCTTGAGGTTCCGGTTCCGGACTAACCTGCTCGGTTATCCGCGATACCGCCTCCAAGCATGAGGTCATCTTGAGGTTCCGGACTAACCTACTGGGTTTCCGGCTCCAGACTAACCATCCCGGTTATCTGCGATTCAGTTTCCGGCCCAATCCACGCGGCCGCCTCGCGACACCTTTTCCACTCCAGCACGGCGACATCTAGAGGTTCAGGTCCTGGCTCCACCCACGCGATTTCGTCAAAACATATCCCTTCATCAAATCACGATCCCGGCCCAGTGTTGGTAACGGGCACGGCGTCTACGCGCGCCGCCATCTTGGTTTCTGTGATGCCTTCCTGCTTGGCTTGGTGACGCCATTTTGAAAGCGTGACTTCGCTGGGCTTCTATGTAACTCCCAGGGCGATGTGGCTTCTCGTATGCTCAGAAAAGCGTACCTGATCTCTGCATCCCTCAGTTGTGAAGATGGGTGCCACTCGGGTCTCTCTCCCGAGATGCCTGCGATGATCCGCAAGGCCGTGGATTCGCGGAACAATGCATAGTTCCGATGCCTCACGCGTTGGGCGACAATTGATATCCTCCTCTTCCATTTATGGACATCGATTAACTGGATGAAGGATGCAGGATCAGGTTCACAACATAAACACTTGTTTCTGTTTACATACTACGTTTATTGTTCACAACGTCGCCCGCTACAGGAACGCACAGGATGCGCGCACTGTAACGGGCGCGAGTCAAACTTCAACTGCCAGCCCACGGCGCGATCTCACATCTCCACGGTACCAACTGCCAATATGACAGTCCTACCAACCAACAATAGGCCAACTGTCATAACAAACAAAATGGCGCATGCAAGCGCCGTGCAACATTATATAATTAAAATAAACATTCGATGTAGATGTCAGGCAAGCGGACAAAAATAATAGACAAAAGATCGCTTGTCGAGGCTTTACGGCATCGGCCTTAAGGAGCTATATCAAGCTGATATCAATTGTATATTGATGCTTTTCCGCACCAGCCTGCAAGCCTGCAAAGGCTATAATCGAGTTAGTATCAAAGTCTTCCCTTTTAAACATTTCGCCATACTTAAAACCACAATATAATATATTCATATCATCATTATTTGGCCGACCTAAAATAACATTAATCTAACATTTTCTGGTATTAATTTTGTAATGTTTTTATTTTCCAGGTGGTTGCCTTATTTTGGCCGTGAACTCAATCATCTACCTGAATCAGTCCATTCCGCCGTATGGAGTCTCTCTCAATACAATTGCAAACTATTCCACCGGCTTTCCACTAAGTAAGTATACAATGATATCCTCCTCTTCCATTTAGAGACATCGATTAACTGGATGAAGGATGCAGGATCAGGTTTACAATAAAAACACTTGTTTCACATATTATATGTTTACTGTCACAAACGTCGCCCGCCACAGCGAACGCACAGGACGCGCGCACTGTGACGGGCGCGAGTCAAACTTCAACTGCCAGCCCACGGCGCGATCTCACATCTCCACGGTACCAACTGCTAATATGACAGTCCTACCAACCGGCAATAGGCCAACTGTCATAACAATTATTTTGGCGTATGCAAACACCGCTTAACATTCGATGTAGATGTCACGCAAGCGAACCAAAATAATAGACAAAAGATCGCTTGTTGAGGCTTTATGGCATCGGCCTTAAGGAGCTATATCAAGCTGATATCAACAATTATAAACGTTTTTGAGCTTGCATTTAATACGGCATTATTTTTACAAACTCATCAAATGTTATGTGTAGTAATAATCCGGACCAATAACAATAGGGCATTGCAAGTGGGGTTTTTGCTAGATCACCGAAATTATGCGACATTTGATGTATACTAAATCATGGTTGAGTTATCGTGTGTTACTAAATGAGTATCGTTTGGAGGGTTGAGCCGCATCTAAAAATTTGGAAGTATCAGACTAATAATCTGATCTCCTTAAAAATTCCCTTTAACAAATCTCTCAAAATATGCCTCGGATTCTACAGCTGATGCTTTTCAAGCTCCCCCCATGCTTCTATTCTGGAGGTCGTCAGAAATTTTATAGTTTCGCAAGTGGACCTTTGGGTGCAGACATATTTTGGGATATAAGTACGATAACCATATATTTTTAGATAAAAAATGTAATTTTGGGAAATTGAGGAAAAATTACAATTTATTATATTGCATATATTATAAAAAGTAATATGTAAAACTAGATATTGTAGTTACATTAATATAAAGGTTAAGGAAAGAAAAATGGATTGTCTTCTGAAATAAAGACGTTTGGTCATCGTAAATATGACGCATAGACTATAAAAAACAGAAATCCTGAAATTTTGTTGAAGATCGGTTTGTGTGTCCCCGATAAATATCCGAGAATAAGCAGGCACAAATTGTTCTCTCTCACAAAGAGTAACACTAACCTGCCTGAGACTATGCCTCTTGGGAGAGGGATCAGACTGCTTAACCAAATCGCCTCGGATGTTGATATATTTCACTTAAGGGAGGCCCAATTCAGATATGAACTCCACGAGTTTCTTTGGAGGAATAAATTGTTGGCGTCGTCTGTTTGATGAGCAATGGGACCTTCTGTTGCTTGTCTTTATTACTCTGTTCTTGGTACTTAATCATAAGTAGCTATATTTGTATATATTGTATTTTTTTAGTTTAGGATTAATTATTATTGTACTTCAGAAATGAATTGAGTTGCTCAAATTTGTAATGTTTCTGTAAGAGAAAAAAACAAATAAAATTGAAATAAACAACCGTCATAACTGCGTGGTGACTTTATGTTTGAAATGGATGTATATTATGGAAAGGACTTGAGAAAAAAATAACACTGCTAGATGACAACAAAGCAACAATATTCATCCACTTTTTTAACCTCATTCTTTCGTTTTTCTAGAAATCCAGGAAGGTGTTTGCCTATCACTTGAAGGAGTCTGCGTGTCTACCCTCGGCCCCCAGAAGCTCGCCCTCTCTCTCCGCAGCGGCCAGCTCTATCTGCTGACTCTCCTGGCTGACTCCGTACGGAGTATCAGAGCCTTCCATCTGGATAAAGCCGCTGCCAGTGTGTTGACAACCTGCGTGAGTAGATTTGATATGCTTTTGAGTCAAAGAATGGTGTTTTATCAAGGGGTTAATTGAAAGCCATCGTTTATTTCAAATTTTAACAAAAATACAATAATTTTACTTAGCATGTTATATAATTATTCATTTACAGATGTGTATCTGCGAGGATAACTTCATGTTCCTCGGCTCTCGACTCGGCAATTCACTTCTTCTTCGTTTCATCGAGAAGGAAACTCACACCTTGCTGCAAGTGGAGAGGCCGACTGCCACTATCGACCTGACAGAAGCTGAGACTTCAGGTAATGATGCTGTTATGTGAGAGGCTGCATAGAGCTCTGCCCTGTATTCCATTTCCGTTGATTATGGTATGGATTGTTCACATCACGTGAATTCCTAATTGGCGGATCAACACTCCGCATGCAGCGCTTAGCTATATGCAGCATGGTAAGCATTATTGAATTCCACAAATGAGTCTTTAGAATCACTATCACCATCTGTTGGTATTCTCCTTTATGTGTTTACATGATTAAAAAAAAAAACATGACCAGTCCGCCTCGACTGATAAAACCTGGAGCGTTTTAACAATTAATGACTTTATATAACCTTAACATATTTTTATCAACCTTATTAATCTATCTAACTTCTGCGGTATGGTGGCCGCGCAGCCTGACCATGAATGTTTCTTTATTGAGGTTAGAGAGACCACCTCACAGTACCGGGAACCTTGTCAGTCAATATTCAGACATCCGTAACACTCTCTGTTTGTTGACATATTTGTGTATAATACCAATTTCAGAGAATACTGCTGCTAAGAAACGTCGCTTGGAATCTCTCAGCGACTGCATGGCCACCGATGTGCAGGACATCCGTGACAAGGACGAGCTGGAAGTCTACGGCTCCGACAGGAGAACTTCCACTGAGCTGACCACTTACATGTTTGAGGTATTTATATTGATAACAGCCAATGAACGCACGACGTTCGAGAAAGGTACTGCGATCCCTGGTGGCTTCTCTCTTTATAAATCCTAGTATTGCCATTGAAGCAGTCAATGTTCTGGCGACCTCACTCAAAAGTGGTCGGGATTGACTGGGTCTAATCAGGACTGTTGTTCCTGACTGGAATAGCCACTAAGGCATTTCACTAACTTTAATCGCTTAGTTTTTAAGTTTACAATTATATGTATTGTGGGGACTTCGATGGCATTACTCCCGATCATCATCAAGTCCTTCTGGGTGCAGCTACTTGGACACAGCGCACACTCCAGAAGGTGGGACAGGGTCTGCTCCACGCCGCAGTCACCTTCAGTCGGCCCGCTGTAAAACTGCCAGGCTTTCGTTAGTGTCCTTGTCTTGTGTAAATAATATATGATATTTGTCTTAGAGATTCTGATATCTACAATAAATAATCTACTGTGCTTAAATGTATATTTTTGTCTCATTGCTATTTAGTACATAATCTGTGATTCGTTGCATATTTTTGTGTCATTAATTATTTTAGTGATGGGTAAAACATTATTCATTATATGGTTTCATATCAGAATATACAGAACTTTTGAGCCGATCTCCATTGGGGAACACAAATCAAGGTTGTAAATGAATATACTTATTAATTAGCTCTTTTAAAATGAGCTGATGACATCAAAAAAATAGCAGGAGTATCCTGGATACGGAGGAAGGAGGTCAAGAAAGATGGAGATTCATGCGGGAAGGTTGATCATAAAGTTTCACCCGCCTTTGGAGAGCATTAACTACCTCCAGGACATTTGGGGTACGCAATCATTACATGCCTAATTTTCTTTTGGGTATATTCTCATAATAATGATTGCACACTGAACACACCTCCACGCATAGCACCTTGTGCTGGTGTACCCTGGGCAACGTCTACAAAGTAGCGGCTAAGATGTTCAGTAGTGGTAGACGATTTATGGAGTCGTCGTCCCCGGAAGACACCACCGTTCGCACTTAGGTCGTGTGTAGGAGTCTCGGCTTCGGCTGATCTTCTCTGAGCGTATCGTGTGCGGGCGCGGGGATATAGGGAGAGGTTGGTGACGGTCGGATGGTCGCGGTGGAGGGAACCGAGAGAGGGGAGAGCCAGTAAAGCGGTTAGATGCTGGCCGCGCCGCCGGATAGTACAGGGTCCCGACCAGCGGCTAACTACCGTAGGTTGGCTGACCCACCAGCCGGTGTATAATCTCGCCGCATGCAGTGTGCCGGATAGTGACCGGATTGGGTCCCACTGTTTGCGTGCGGGGAGCACTGGGGGTCCTCCACCTCGCTGCCCTCCACTGCACTAGGCCTGACCCGGAGCCGCGAGGACTGTGTGCTTATCTCGCCGACTCCTACCCTCTTACCCTATCCAATTCCATAAAACACAACTAAACAAACATGATAATGAACACAAATAGAAATGAGTCCATACAGCATAACACAAACCCCACGTGCCGGTCCTCTGTCAACTACTGCAACATCAGAGGACTACACGCTAACATCAACGCAGTACACCACCACCTACAAAATTCCCGCCCTCACCTCCTTTTCCTCACAGAAACACAGATAGCCACACCTGCTGACCATAATTACCTCAACTGTCCGCAATATACTTTGGAAGGTGCTTTTCATTACAAAGCCGGCCTTTGCCTTTTTATCAGGTCTGACATCAACTACAACCGAATCCGCTCAGTAGAACGAGCTGAGTTCCAAGTGTTGTGGGTCAGGGTCAACGACCCCGAGAGAATTAGGATTTAGGCAGGACTCTACAGATCCCCTAACATGTCCAAAGCAGAAACATCTAAACTCTTCGACTATCTGGGTGAGACCATTGATGGTCTCTTGCTTTCTTACCCACAAGCGGAATTTGTTGTTCTCGGCGACTTCAACGTGCACCACACTGCATGGTTGGGGTCGGGAGAGACAAGCTCCGCTGGCAATTGTGCTGAATTATTTGCGTCTTGCTATGGCCTTGCACAGTTCGTACAGAACCCCACCCGTAAACCTGACATCGCATCACATCGTCCAGCTCTACTCGACCTATTTCTTACTTCTCAGCCAAATGATTACTTGGTGGAGGTCGAAGCGCCACTAGGCAACTCCGACCACTGCCTTGTGAAAACAACTACAATCAGTGCTCCATTGCCACCAAAAGAACAAAACAAACGACGTGTGTGGCACTACAGGTCGGCTGACTGGAACGGATTACGTGGATTTTACGGAGGATACCCGTGGGGAGATATTTGCTTCAAAAATAAGGACCCTTCAATATGTGCCAATCTGGTGGAGGATATAATCATCCAAGGAATGGAATGTTTTATTCCTCACTCCACGAAAACTATGGGCACCACCTTAAAAAGCTGGTTTAACCGTGACTGTGCCGAGGCCGTAAAACGCAGGAATACCGCATACAACAAACTACGAAAAAATAACGACCCCATAAGTCGTGCAGCATACAATTTAGCCTCCAAAGAATGCAAGAAAACCATTAATGACTCCAAAGACAAGTTCAATGTACAAATTTGCAACAAGTTGTCCGCTTGCCCTGCCGGTAGTAGAGCATTCTGGTCTCTCGCTAACTCTATTGGCAGCAACTTTTGCACTTCTTCTTTTCCACCACTGACTAATGCCGATGGCTCACTGGCTCTAGCCTCCAAAGAGAAGGTTGAACTTCTTGGTTCGCTGTTTGCTTCCAATTCCACACTCGACGATGGTGGGGCCAACCCCCCATCCATTCCTCACTGTGGCAAGCAGATGGGGGCTGTAAAATTCAGCCTCAAAGCCGTACGTCGAGAACTTCTCCAATTAGCAACCAACAAAGCCAGTGGCCCAGATGGCATACCAGCGGTGGTATTAAAAACTTGCGCTCCTGAACTTAGTCCTGTGCTCACCAAACTTTTCAGATTGTCCTTTAGATGTGGTATTGTTCCCCTGGGATGGAAAAAAGCCCTTGTTCACCCAGTTCCAAAAAAGGAGACCGAAGTGACCCCACAAACTATCGCCCAATAGCCATCACATCACTACTTTCCAAAGTGATGGAACGTTTAATTAACAGCCAACTTCTAAACTACTTAGAGAAGAAATGATCTTCTGTGCGATCGGCAATATGGCTTCCACCGTAGTCGATCGTGCGGCGATCTCTTGGCATATGTCACACATGTTTGGGGGAAATCTGTCGAATGCTATGGAGAAACGCAAGCTGTTGCCCTGGATATCTCCAAGGCGTTCGATAGAGTCTGGCATCGCGGTCTGGTGAATAAATTACCGTCTTATGGACTAACTCCTCCCTGTGCTCCTGGATTGAAAACTTCTTGAGTGATCGAAGCATCATCACTGTCGTAGATGGCTTTTCTTCTTCCTGCCATAAAATCAACTCAGGAGTTCCACAGGGCTCTGTGCTGTCGCCCACTCTTTTCCTTCTGCATGTGAATGATTTGCTTCAATGCGCAAACATTCACTGTTATGCCGACGACAGCACTGTCCATGAGAGTATACTCTTCCAAAAACCTCCGAAACATTCTGAACTATCTGCTGCTAGGGAATCTCTGGTGAAGAAGATGAACATGTCTCTTGAAAGGGTTTCACGATGGGGCGACCTCAACCTCGTCAGTTTCAACATTTCAAAAACCCAATCATGTACTTTCTCCACTAAGAAGACTGCTATGGATCCTGTATCTTTCAACGGTTGTTCTCTTCCGAAAGCAAGCTCCATCAACATGCTTGGATTATCAATAACGAATAATGTCAAATATTACGAGTCAATTAAGTGTAAAGCCGGTCTCGCTTCCAAAAAACTAGGTGTATTTTATAGATCACGTCGGTATTTCAACGATAAACAACTTCTTCTTCTATATAAAGGACAAATCCGACCTATCCTTGAATACGGCAGTCACCTTTGGATTGGAGCCCCAAAATACCTTCTAAACTTAATTGACTCAGTTCAAAGAAGAGCAATTCGTTTGATAAACAATGACACCCTTATGTCTAATCTACAATCAATGGAACACAGACGTAAGGTTGGTTCTCTTAGTCTTTTCTACCGTTATTACCACGGTCGCTGCTCTTCGGAACTTAAAGAACTAATTCCTCCTGCACCCACTCACAGCCGACAAACTCGTCTTACACTTGCCGAACATCCATACACGGTTAATATATGTCGACCAAGAACTGGCAGCTTCCAAAGTTCCTTCCTTAATGCCACCGGTAAGCTATGGAATGCTCTTCCAGCGTCTGTGTTTCCTCCTTCCTACAATCTGGATCTCTTCAAGAAACAGATAAATATACACTTGCAATCTCCCCAACCCACACACAAAACACGAACACAACACACGTTTCCCGCATGCAGCGTCCAGCCTCCCTGGCTGAGCGTCATAGAGTGCACTGGTCTTGACCGGTTGTGCTCTCCTGCATGCGTTTACATAAAGAAAAAAAAAAATAGAGTGCTCTAACCAGCTTGACCTGATGAGGTTAGCTGGATTCGGTTCCTATCTATATTGGCTGACTGATGTTGTCGCTCGCCCTTCACCACAAGAAAGAGATAGATCAGAATTTTCCTTTCATCGAACCTGTGACCATAAGGCGTTTCGCTGAGTCCTCCAGTACTTTTAGGGAAATATATATATATATATGTTTTAATTATTATAGGTGTGTGACAGTTTGCTGAATATCGGCCCCATTGGTGACGTGTCCATGGGAGAGCCGGCTTTCCAAGAGTCTCTGGCCGCGGCTGCCAATGGCGTTGAGTTGGTAACCACGTCTGGATTCGGAAAGAACGGAGCTCTGTGTGTTTTGAGGCGAAGCATTCGACCACAGCTTGTCACCACCTTCAGCCTCCCAGGTATATATACTATCGTCATCTTATCAACTTGCCTTACAAAGCTTCAGAGGTTGATAGGAATAACATTGTATTTTTTAACGAATTTAAATATATTTCTTTATATCCTACTAGCAATTTTACGACGTTCATTTCAAGGTACCAGAAATTATACTATTAAATAGAAGGCCATACAATAACTATGCATGTAAAATGCTATGTTGTTAAAATTTCCTGGCTATAGATTGAACAGTGTCCTAGTCCAAGCTACATATCGAAAAAAGAGGAAAAGGATGTAAGAATTGGAACGAGGTGTGCTGGTAGGCCATTTAGGAGCACCATTGCCGTTATACGAAATTGAGTTAATTTTTATTATTTTATATTTATATATGTGCATTGAATATATATATATATATTTGCAGATTGTATAGACATGTGGACAGTTATTGGAGAACTCCCCAGTGAAGCAAGCAAGATTGATGGCGTCACTCCGGTGCAAGAGAATGAATCACACTCCTACATGTTGCTAACACAAGAAGGCTCAACCATGGTAAACTGCAACATCTCTTATTCTATCCTTCCTTCTTCTAAGATGATGACATCTACTCCATACGGTTCCTTTAGGCTCACACCAAAAGTCCGCGACAAATGATCTGTTATATGTGCTTAGCTCACTGGGACACATAAATAAGGAACTGTTATCTTAAGGTCTAGAGTTAAGATAAATATATGTAAATAGATTTAAGCCAAATATATATATATCTGTAAGCGGGATTGCCATCCGTGTGGAGCGACCATAGATGTCATTTTGAGGGTTGGCCACACAACCCCCCCACCATAATGTCAAGCATAGTACGTCAAAGGTGAGAATCGAGACGGCGGTCACTTTTGTTCCTGCCTTCGACGAAGACACTTGGTCCTCGCCATATGCCGCTTCACACCGCCATTTTGAGTCACGGGTAACACGTGGCTGGCACTCCAGTGAGTCTCTGCTATAACTCATCCATCTCTCCACATTTTGATCCTCTAGATACTTGCTTGTTACTTTAGAGCCGTGTCAATGACTTACCAAGATTTTTCTAACCGAATATTCATTTTCTGTGTAACAGGCCTTTGAAGATCATCTTCTTTTAGAGTGTGGTACACATTGTTTATAAAATATTTCGTGATCAAATAATTAAATTTGATTTTCAGGTTCTGCAAACTGGACAGGAGATCAACGAGGTTGACAACTCTGGCTTCATCACTCAAGTGCCTACCATATATGCCGGTAACCTTGGGAACAACAAGTTCATCGTTCAAGTCACAACCAATGCTATAAGGCTGATTAAAGGTGACTTATTCATTCATATATTAGCATTGTCGGAATGGATGGTCTGTGAGTTATCACTTTGTGGGGAGAAATTCTTGTGCATGTTTGTGAGGTGATCAAGAAAGGAGGATACGAACATTCCGAACATAAAATTTCACTGAAACCGGTCAAGTGATTATTTATTAAAACTCAGTATTTTCATACAAGGTTTTACTTATTTTTTAGAAATTTTATTAGATAATTTCCAGTCCAAAAGAGCTCTGTAAAAACTTCCGTTGACTTTAGTTGTATTGTTTTTTAGGGAGTCAGCAAGTTCAGCACATAATAGTGGACGACGTGGCCATCGAAGCAAGTTCTGCCGATCCTTATGTGTGCGTTAGGACGGGAAGTGGGCGTGTGATGGCGCTGGCTTTGAGGGAGGGGGCGCGAGGGTCGGGCGTCTAGCAGCGCTGCGACACGCCCCCCCGGCCACGCCCCCGGCCGCGCGCTGCTGCGCCTACAGGGACCTCAGCGGACTGTTCTCGACAGCCGCGGTCACTGATGACAACCTCATGGTAACAACCCTTTCTTTATCTACTCTCTAACTGGACAATCATTATAATTAACCTATTGATGAACGTTGATACCAAGCCGTAAATTGACTGATGCGTTTATTTTAAGATGATTCTCGTTTATTTAAAATTTAAAACAAAAATACAAGAATTTGAACTTAACATTATGGCATGCGTTAATGAAAATGCCAGTTCAAAATCCAGAATCAAGACCGACTCAACCTTGACCCATTCGTAAGCAAGGTATCAATGTATACCTCCCACACGAGCCTCGATCCCACTTCATCTTCTACAACCAACTTCTACCAGATAACAACCTAACATCCCCTTATTTGTTGCCGGGATAGTTATTGGGACACATGGTGAACAGATGAGGATCAGATGAGAAACACAAAGACTTTTTCAGAAGCTATATTTAATTAAAAGATTGAAAAACTTTCGGTTTGCTCGAAAAATGACATGTTGTTAACGCCTGGAGCAGACACAGACTGACGGCTGGCGACTGAGCGCTCTTAGCCGGCGGCACCCAGCGCTGTAATTAATATGGTGGCGATCCACAGAATTACACCTGTCAAACAAGCAATATGGCAACACATGCATGTGCGACGAGCGAACAAAAATATAAGACTAAAGATCGTAAATCGAGGTTTTCGGCATCAGCTAGTAAGGGCTATATCATGCTGATATCAAACCTTATGGTAACACCCGCTTCCTTAGCTGCTCTTACCCTGTTCATTGTTGAATGTAAACCTCCTACACTAGTCTACGTACCATTATCAGCTGATTAAGTTTAGTAGCAGAAATGTCTTTGGAATAGGCTGAAAAGAGTACTAAATTTCAGCCTATTCAGAAACTATACCAGACAGATTACTCGCAATGATATACATTACAATCATCACGATCGGCTTAGTGAACAGAACTCCAGCCAACTCATGTTACAGTATATTTGATGTCGCTGGCACAATTATTGGTAATTGTTTTTTTTGTTGTTGTTTACAGATTAAAGGTGAAAACATGATCAAGAAGGGAATGAAGCAGAAGAACGTGAAGAGTGAAGGCTTTGGTGATCCAAGCGTCATTCATGAGATAAACGACGAAGACGATCAGCTCTATGGGGGAGATCAGACTCCAGCATCCATGGTTTCTGTAAGTATTTAAATTGATTTATTCAGTTATTCATATATTTAGCTTTCACATTGATATATATATTTTACATTTATGTGTGGGAAACGCTGATTTTTATGCTTTTAAATGATAAAATGTGATTGATTCTTGGAGATCTTTTAATTTATTTAATAATAATAATAAGGTATTTATTTAGTCACTAGAGTTATAATTCAAATTTTACATAGACATTTTGAAACTTCATACATAAAAGAAAGAAAATACATCAATCATATTTAACAATTTTAATTTTAAACAACTACTGACTCTCAGTGAGTTGAGCACCGGATCACCGCTGGATGGCTATGTGAAGGCGCATCCAGTGCCCCTCCAACCGGGAGTCCCACCTATCCACCCATACAGCGACCATGGCCTTGGGATTGCCGAGAACCCACAGAGAAGCACAACACTTCCATAAGGAATAATAATATGGCAAGAAAGTCATCCACTCGCGCCTCCGTCAACATGCCTGAGGCACTGCATGAACAACATATTTAAACATTTTAATAAACAATTTTTCTCGGAAATTGTCATAGTTATAAACTGCTACACATTTGCTCTGAAAGTTAGGATGTACTGTTGGCGAAGTCTCTGGGGGTCGCTATTTTAACATGGAAACAATGTAAAAAGTTTAGTTACAATGTATTGTAACGTACTTATTAGTCTTTCTTCGTAGTATCAATCCGGTGGATTGGTTTGCAGCAACAGAATCTTGCATCTCGATCTCCATTCCTCTCGGTCCCCCGCAACCCTTTTCAGCTCAGCATAAGCGCTACAGTTCATGTCCTCGAATACTTGCTGCAAATACTCCCGTCTAGGGCGCCCTCTATAGTTTCTACCCTCAACCATCCCCTCCACAATATCGTGAAGAAGACCATCGTGGCGCATGATGTGGCCGATCCATCGGGCTCGCCTCTCTGAGATGGTTCTTATTAGTTGCCTATCTTCCTTGATTATTCTCAGAACCTCATTGTTCGTGACGTGGTCTCTCCAGGAAATTCCGAGAATTCTTCTGTACGACCACATTTCAAAGGCCTCTAGTCTTTTTTTACTTATTAGTAGAACCTATTTTTATTGAATCCTAAAATTGAATTTGAAAAAAAACAATTCCAACGTCATAGACTACAGCCCGACATTCACACATCATCTAATTATTCCAGGACTTCACTATGAACAGTATCATTACCTATCCATTATTATTCTTCTCGAATGGATAACAGTGCTCATTCTTTTTATCATTCATAGTTGATGCAGACTGAACGCGGGCAGAGGGAGGGCACTGGTGGGCAGCACCGTCGCGACTGGTGGCGCCGCCATTACTTGGATCACAAGCCAACCTACTGGCTGTTCCTGGTGAGGGACAATGGCAACATGGAGATCTACTCGCTGCCGGACATGAGACTCAGCTTCCTTGTGAGGAACGTCATCGGCGGAGCAAAGGTAAATGAGGCACATTTATTAAATAGATGAAGTATTTCATATCTTATTTTAACATGGATCACACTGAGCACTGTTTCACTTGATGGAAGACTGCAGTTTCGCGATCTATGAAAGCTTCATCAGCTCCAATTTGCACAAACGTACTGCAAGTAAATGGAATTTTGATGAAGTTAAAATATTGTTAAAGGAAAGTTACAGGATTGCGATAGTTTGAATTCGAGAAGAATAAAAAGGTGAGAGAGCAGACGAGGCAGCCTTGCATACTATAGTATGTCAAGAGACGAAGGTCTCGGACATGTCCTGCGAATGCCGCAGGAGTGCATTAACTACGGCTGTCTTTTCATCAAGCCCCTGGGCTCTCACCGTCCTGCTAGACCGTCGGGAACTTTATATTAAATGTACTCGGTAGAGCTGCGAGAGGTGGAGCTGACATGGGACAAGCAAAAATCAAGGCAGCTCGTGATGTCCATATGCTCCAGTTAAGGGAGCAGATATGTAAATGAATGAATGAAATAAATAAATGATTGATAAAAATACTGTGAATAAATGTTGACTGATTGAATAATAAAAAATAAAAATATACATACTTTGAATATATACTATAGAGATATCTATCATACGATGATAACAATGACATAAATACAAGTTCCAACACGAGTCAGCTCAGGCAAAGAAATAGCCATGGTGGCTGAGCGGTATGAATACCTGGGCAAATGGTTGGTTCCAAGGTCCGCGGTTCGCATCCCGCTTCTGCTGATATTTTTTATTAATGAATTGACTCGTTTAAAGAATTTTATGTATAGTATATGTATATTTAATTACTAAATAAAAGATTGTTTGGAAATGTCATATTTTTCAATAAGATTTTTTTTGGCATTTTTGTAACTATATATATGAATTTATTGGCACTCAAACAGTTAAGTAAATTTTATATGTCACAATGCACTTGTCGTTTTTAGGTAGACAAAAACCTAACAGACAGCTCGAAACTGAGTCTGTTGTGATCCGCTCTTAACATATATATGAATTTATTGGGGTAAATTTTATATGTCACAATGCAGCTGCTGGGCTGGCGCTGGCCTGCAGGAGGACATACCCCCAGAAGCTTCCAGTCAGCAGCTGTTGGAGATCCTCGTAGTGGGGCTGGGCAATAAGGGGTCCAGGCCGCTGCTAATGCTTCGAACGGACACAGAACTCATGATATACCAGGTCAACTTGTTTATCCAACACTAGAATCAATCATTAGAATATCATGCTAGCAAAAAAAACAAATGTAGTTATTTAAGTGTGAATTTTACTTATATTTAAGATTTCTTACTATATATAAACAGTTAAGTCAAAAGCTGGTCCTTTGCACTAAGTGTACAATCAACCCTTCTTTAACCCTTTGGGTGCAGCTATTTTTGTTATCATTGTTCCATAAGAAGTGTTTGATAATCCATGGAAATATAAAATAATAATATTTTTTATTTTTTATGATGAATTATATTTTACATGTGTACACATCTATATAATTTTTTAAAAATATTTTTAACGCAATTAATTAATTGACCATCAATTAAAACAAACTATATATTTTTTAAATAAAACTCTATGACCTTTCCTATTTATCGGCACACCGCACTTTAATAACACGCATGGAGTGATTATCCACCAGAGACACATATTCCGCATGTGTTTATCAAGTTTCGCACCGTTACATTGCATGAGCAGTTTTCTATGGCCTTGGCTATATATCGGCACGCTGCACTCTAGCCACATGAAATGTCATGCCGATATATAGGCAAGCCGCATCTAAAGGGTTAATATTTTTATGTAATCGACAGATTAGGAATTGTGGCTTTTGGGTTGAAACGTGTATGGTGATTTTTTTCTGACCAATATTTTGACCGCCATTGCAGAAATCTTCTTCAGATAAAGGTTCTTTGGCATGTTCTTATATTGAGTATTTTTTTCTTGTTTATTTTAGGTTTTCCAATACGCAAGAGGAAACTTGAAGATGAGGTTCAGGAGACTCCCTATTGGACTGCCTCGCTCGGTGGAAGGGAACGAGAGAGACGATTCAAACCAGAATCAATCGGACGTAAAGCGCAATGTCAAGAAATTGAGGTATTTTGGTAAGTAAAATCTGAAAAATTTACATTTATTCAATTTAAATACATACAGAAAAGATAGTATCTGCAGAAAGTCTGTCTTCCATGAAATCTATCACGTTTAACCGAGTTGGACGGATGCTGCGTTTGAGAAGAATTAGGTTGCAAGTGTGTTGTATCGAGAGGATTGCAAGTAGATTAATTAACATCCCCTTCACGTAAGAGAAAAACTGTTTCAGATCGGCGGGATAGTTATCAGGACGCGTGGCAGAAGGATGAGGAGCAGATGAGCAACACAAAGACTTTTTCAGAAGCACATTGAGGTTTCATATTTTCAACACAGATTGACATACTTTCGGTCCGAGGTGGAGCGTTTGCTTTCAGGCCCTGGCCGGATCACAACTTGCTACTAGTCGCGGTCGAGGGTCAACTGACGATTCCGGCACCTGCGACAGCGTAGCGCCCATAATTAATGCAGTGGCCATTTTTATAATTAATGGCGAACCAATGACAGACAGCCATGTACATTACTAATGACGCACCAGTGCCAAGACCGTCAAATTATCACTACGGCGACACAAGAGTGTCCGACGAGCGAACAAAAAAAAGGTCGAAAGATTGTATATCGAGGCTTTATGGCACCAGCCAGAAAGGGCTATATCGAGCTGATATCATAATTTATTTGAAATGAAAAATCAATAGTAGATTATTTTTATGCAATTTCCTCAATTTTTTAAACAAGCCTGGCCAAGAGAATCAATAAAAAATGCGTTCTCTTATTTTAGCTGACATAAATTCAGTTTTCTGTTCAGTTCAAACAATTACTAAAAATATTTAAACAGAGATGACGTTATATTTTCAATGTTTTGAGCATTCACTTTGAAATCCATAATAAATTATAAATATTTATTTATTTATTTACCTTGTTTTCACATGGATCACGTAACAAAAGTTCTCTATTAGGAGACTGCAGTTTCGACTATCTATTTAGTCTTTCTCAATCCTTCTCTAGTTAAGAGATAACTGAGCTGTCGTTCTTGTACTTATAAGTGGTGTAAACACATTTTTTTGTAGGGGAGGGGGTGGGGGTGTGTCTATCAGGAAAGGAGAGGGAGATAGGTAGTGTTGCAAGGATGAAGGAAGAGATAAATACATAAAAGTGGTTTAGGTATAAATTTATTTTTATTTTTTTTATTATTATTAATATTATTATTATATGTAGTATATATAATTTTTCTCATGCGGGAGGCCTACGTTCAACAGTGGACGGACACAGGCTGATGATGATGATGATGATGATATAATTTTATACTTATTTATTTATTTAACGGAAACAATTTTAAAATTGGTGAATTAATTAAGGTATTTAGTTGGTTATTAATTATATCTTCTTTCTTATTAATGGCTTTATAAATTTCTAAGTATTCTAAATTATTTAATTTAACGGTTTTATTTTCTACATGTAATATGTTTAATACTTTTTTCTAAGTTGTACGAATGATTATTTTCTATAAGGTGGTTTGCGAATTCAGAAAAATTAGTGCTTTTTAGGCACCTTAAATGCTCTTTTAATTCTAATATTAAAATTTCTTGACGTTCTACCAATATAAAAAGATTCACAATCTTGGCAATTTAATTTATATATTCCAGAATTATTGCGTTTATCATTAGTATCTTTATTATTTATAAGGTGGTATCCTAGTTTATTATCTGTATAAAACGCTGGCTTTATCTCATTTGGGAGTAATTTAATTATTTTAGGGGTAAAGTTATTAACGTGTAGAATTCGTCTCCACATTCTATCGTCTTTAATATTTTCTTTAGGATACAAGTATTTATATGTTATGTTTTGACGTTTTTTATTATTCAAGATACTGTCTATTAATTGGCTATGATAGCCGTTGTTTTGTGCGATATTTTTAATTGTATTTAATTCTATATCAAAGTTTGTTTGTGATAATGGTATTGAAATTAATCTATGTATCATTGCATACAAAAAAAAGCACTAATTTTTCTGAATTCGCAAACCACCTTATAGAAAATAATCATTCGTTCAACTTAGAAAAAGTATTAAACATATTACATGTAGAAAATAAAACCGTTAAATTAAATAATTTAGAATACTTAGAAATTTATAAAGCCATTAATAAGAAAGAAAATATAATTAATAACCAACTAAATACCTTAATTAATTCACCAATTTTAAAATTGTTTCCGTTAAATAAATAAATAAGTATAAAAATTATATATACTACATATAATAATAATATTAATAATAATAAAAAAAAAATAAATTTATACCTAAACTTTTATGTATTTATACTGAACAATTTATACCTAAACCACTTTATGTACAGCCAAATTTAGACCCTCTTCCTTCATCCTTTATAACACTTACCTATCTCCCTCTGAACGACTTGGTGTTCCTGATAGACACACCCCCACCCCCTCCCCTACAAAAATGTGTTACACCACTTATAAGTACAACTGCCAGCTCAGTTATCTCTTAACTAGAGAAGGATTGAGAAAGACTACGAGTTAGTCGAAACTGCAGTCTCCTAATAGAGAACTTTTGTTACGTGATCCATGTGAAAACAATGTAAATAAATAAATAAATATTTATAAGAGATGACGTTGTTTGCAAAGTGATAATGCATACAACGCCATCAATTGGAACCCAGTGAAATGTAAAAATCCATTCCATACAAAATGTATGAAAAAAAACTTTCATAATTTTTAAAATGTTTTTTTTCAATGTTTCAAATATATATTATTCTATTTATGATCAAGACAAATCCAACAAATCAAAGTTTATAAAAAACGGTCCAGTCATTCTTTACTTATAAATGGTCTAACTCACACATTTTTGTAATATACATACAGATTATTGTTTTTTTTATTTAAAATAATATTAAATGATATGCTTATTGTATTTTGAATTATTTTTAAATGGTTTCCAGGCAACATAGCCGGGTACAACGGTGTATTTGTTTGCGGCGACCCGGGATATTGGGTTTTGCTGACTCCCCGCGGGGAACTGCGCTGTCACCCGCACGCCAGTGCCCAGGAAGATGCCCGACCTCATGTCTCCACATTTGCGCCATTCAATAACGTCAACTGCCCTCAAGGATTCCTTTACTTCAACATCAAGGTGAGCCTGCTCGTAAATTCAGACCAATTCATAATCTTAGTGGTTAAAGCGTTTGCTTGACAAATATTTACCGTTTTGACTATCAAATTTTTCAGTCCGAGCTTCGCATCTGTCTGCTGCCGACTCACCTCTCGTATGACGCTCCTTGGCCCGTGCGGAAGGTGCCCCTGAGGACGACGCCACACTTTGTGACCTATCACATGGAGTCCAAGACGTACTGCATCGTCACGTCACACTCGGCTCCTTCCAAGTCCTATTACAAGTTCAACGGTGAAGATAAAGAACTGTCTGATGAGACCGCCAAAGGAGAGAGGTATAATACTAATTATCATTACCAGTTGAGGCTAAGAATGGCTGATTATACGTAGTATTTTGTTCTTTAATAACTTTTAATCTCAAAATCAGTGATTTTAAACATTATTGGACTCACAGAGCACTTATTTATAATAGAATTGAAGTCTCATCTATGGATTCTATGAAGCATACCATGCTGCATATGGTTGCATGTGGTGTGTTGATCCGCCAACGTCATAGACTACAGCCCGAGATTCACGCATCATCCTTATTATTACAGGAATTTACTATGAATGCGTGTTCTTCACGGGACGACTTTCGTCTACCACCAATTATAATTAATAGGCTATGACTGGCATTTTATGGGCGAAAGATTAAATTCACACCAACCGGGGGGTAATTTAGAGCTCAGAAATCGATGACAATATTATTTTTTTAATCTCTGTCAGGGATTGAACCCACGACCTTTGGCTTGCCAAGTAAAAGCTTTAACCATTGAGCTATACACGCCGGCAAGTGTATATGCAATAAATAAAAGAATTGAGGGAATCTTATGGTTTAATTATTTTACTATTGATATTGTACTCTATTTTCAGGTTTTGTTTCCCGCTGCAGGACAGATTTTCAATGATGCTATTTTCCCCGGTATCTTGGGAAATCATTCCCAACACTAAGATTGAATTGGACGAATGGGAACATGTCACCTGCTTGAAAAATGTCAGTCTGGCATACGAGGGAACCCGGTATGTCAAATGAAACGTCACAATTATTTATATATTTTACAAAAAATTGTTATTGCCCTTTAATGTTACTTTTTGAATAATTTTTTCCATCAACTTAAAGTTCATAACAATATGTTGAATGTGTACATTTTTTTTATAGAACATATGCATAATTTATGACAAATTAGAAAAAAATCGAAATTTTTACATATACGAGGGTTATCCGTAATATAATATTCCCATGGAGCTACAGTCCTGTAAAGCGGATCACCGAGCGCAGCTCACACCTGGCGGGCGAAGCGAGGGGGAAATCCATCATGTAAGGTCCACCATAACAGCGCTTTTCAAGACTGTAGCGCCATGAGAAACTTATTTTACAGATAACCCTTGTACATCAGAGTTTACTTTATTCTTTTCCCAAAATCGACAAATTTTCTTTAATATGGAGTAAATTTAACTTTCCACATACCTGCGTGAAATATTCAAATTTTGTTTCTTGTTTATAGATCTGGTTTGAAAGGATATATCGCATTAGGAACAAATTACAACTATAGTGAAGACATTACATCAAGGGGAAGGGTAAGAAATTTCATTTGGAATACCATCTAATATAAAATTACTTTTATCAATCAATCCTATAAAAGTGAAGTAAGTAGCCGCGAAATTTAAATGTAAACACTTTACACTTATCTTATACATCTCACCAACGTTGCTTACTGCGCCATTTGTCCATTATATCGATTTGAGAAATTAATGCAGATTTTATGCTAATTAAATATATTTTTCATAGATGGCTTCTGTTATAAATCACATATAGATTTTTTATTATATTATCTCTCACATCCGCTGTTTCTTTTTCTCTGGTTAACCACTTCCCCGGCGTTCACACGAATATGTGTAAAAAAAAAAGAGTTCCAATTTCGGCGCTCATGCAAATAGGTGTGACACCCAAAGTGCGCCCATATGAAGATTTTAAAGTTGTCGTTCGATTTTTGGCGTTCACGCAAATACGTGTTTCCGTTAAACCGGTTTTTGTTGTATGTACATGTAATATTTTATGAAATATTTTTGAATAAAAAAAATTGAATTTGAAGGGTTCAATTTTGTATATATATTTTTTTTAAATGAAAATTATATTTATATGCTTCAAAGTAAACGAAAATAAAAATACTTTATTTTTGGAACATTTTTGCCAAAATAATTTGCTAGGAAGTGGTTAATTGAAAAATAAAAAACTTCAAGATGGTATGTTGTGGCTTTTGGGTTGAGCCGTGTGTTGGCAAAAGCCACAACATCAAATCTGGCCGTGAAAACCTAAGAAGTTATTTATAGGATGGTATTTGTTAAGCATATATATTTGCACCAATAAATTAATATATCAAACAAGTTTGTTACTTCAATATTAATCTTGCCGCTCAGTCAATAAAGACTTCCTATTGATCAATTTAAAATATAACTTTTACGAAAGTGCGTTAATGACATTTGAAATCTGAAATTTATAGCCGGATTAGTAGTCCAGTGGAAAAGCGTTTGTTTGTCATTCAACTGCCGTTGATTCAAAACCTGACCAAGCTTAATTTTTTTTGAATCAATCAAATCTATGCTCTATACATGCCCCGGTAGGGTTGAGCCATCCTTTAAGGACAAAAAATATCCAGGCCTCGGGAGCATAGGGCTTATTATCTGATTTGCTTAAAAAAAATCTGATTATTAAACACCCAAATATTTCTCTGGTACTACAAGCGCAGTCTATGCTTGTTCACATGCTCTCGCCCTGGAGGCTCCCGGGAACCATCTATGTTCCCATTTGGACCTCCGGGTATACAGGTGTTCTCGGACAAGGCAGACAATCTGAACTTAACGTGAAACGGCGATTCCCGGTGTTCATATGCTGTAAATATGGAGACTATAGTAAAAAAGAAAGTTTTTTTATGTGTTTGATAAATGCAGGAATTATCATTATTTAATATATTTCAGATATTAATCTATGACATCATTGAGGTGGTGCCTGAGCCGGGTCAACCGCTGACGAAGAATCGCTTCAAAGAAATTTACGCAAAGGAACAAAAAGGTCCCGTCACAGCCATTACGCAAGTGCGAGGTTTCCTAGTCTCTGCTGTAGGACAAAAGGTTAGTTTATCTTTAATATTCTTCTTCTTTCATGTCTGCTCCCTAGTTGGAGCATATGATAGTCATGAATTGTTGCCACCAAGCCGCTGCTATTCCTGACTCGACTCAAGCCATCTGTGCAACTGAATGTTTAACACGTTTAACGTATATAGGTCACATTCAATGTTAAAATTCCATTAAAATGTAACCGCTGGCGTACAGGGACTGTTTGTTTATTGCATAGGTCACCGGTGTGTAGTACTCCACGACACCCAGGCAGGGACTTTCACGGTGGTAGTGAGTCACTGCGCTGAACACTTATAGCGGCCATCTGGCGAACTATGCTGCTTCACATGACAGATAGCGATTTGTCATGACAAATAAAATGACGCATGCAAGTGCCGCGTCTTATGACTACTGAAATCTAAAACTTAGACTAATATTTTTATAGGTTTGTTTCAGATGAGCGCACTACGATAAGAGAAAAAAATTTGAATATCGAGGATTTTCTACACCAGCCTGAAAAGGCTATATCACAACATTCAATCCCATTTTGGACACGAAATGGTTTTTATCAAGGATATACCAGTAGTACCTTTGACAGTTCTTTGAGATACAAGCCGTCGAGCGAGCAATTTTTTGCTTTGAAATACGAGCAAAATTTCAGTTACCAGCAATCGGCTTAGCGGGTCACACGTTGCACACGAACCGCGCATCACGCTTTCCCGCGAAAATCCCCCGGCCACGGTCACAGAATCAGTTATCAGTGTGCTCTCTCTGTCAGAGCATCTTTGATAAGTTGTGTTCGCGTTTTGTGTCTTTTGTAAAATGTGCTTTGAGATACGAGTGACTTGAAATACGAGCAAGGTTGCAGAACAAACTAAACTCGTATGTCGAGGTACCACTGTACTCGATATGTTTAGTAAATAAAATTCTTTCGTTATTTTTATTTTTTATTTGTATTTTTTAATGTTTACTGAAATGGTTAATATAAAAATAATTGCATTATTGTATAACTTACGTGTTACAGATATACATCTGGCAACTGCGCGATGCTGATCTTGTGGGAGTTGCTTTCATCGACACACAAGTCTACGTGCACCGAGTACTGGCCGTCAAGAGCATGTTACTAGCGGCCGATGTCTACCGCTCCATGGCGCTTATGTGCTTCCAGGAGAACCATAGAACTCTCTCATTAGCAGCCAGAGACATGAGAACTGCTCAGGTAAAATCTTCAAAATTTAATGTCAAACCAATCCTAACCCAAAAAAAAAAGTTTTTTTAAATGATTTCTGAGTTCTAAAATACCACCGGTTGGTGTGATTTTGATCCCTCACCTATTAATCAAAATCAGTGGTAGACGAAAGTCGTCCCGTGAAGACCACCCATTCATGTGAATACCTGTAACAATAAGGTTGCTGCGTGTATATCGGGCTGTAGTCTATGACGTTGGCAGATCAATACTCCACCTGCAGGGCTTAGCAATATGTACAGGGTGGGGCAGGGAACTATCTTTGCATTGTGTTTACAACTGACTATGTCTACAACTAATCATGATCAGTTGATGATCAACATGATCCATGTCTACAATAGACGGCGGTACTAATGGAAAATTCCATGTCCATAGCGTCATTCGAGCTTACCCTCACTCCTCCAACACGTCACCACTATTCACAACGCCATCTCAAAAGTAGGGATACTTTCTTGCCCCACTCTGTAGTATAGTAAGCGTCATAGAATCCACAGATGAAACTTCAGAAACACTATAACCATCTGTCGGGATTGTACTGCATGTTTTACATTAAAAAAAGTTGTCGAGAGTATGTTTTTAAGTATGACTGCCCGAATCCATCACTTGTCAAGAGACGGTGATGGATTGATGAAGGCTACAAGTTAGTCAAACCTGCAGTCTCCTAAACAGAGACCATATCTTACGTGATCCATGTAAAAACAAGGTAAATAAATAAATATTTATCATCTTAATTATCATCATTGGCTTGTGTCCATCTACTGTTGGATATGAGTTTCAAAGATGAGTTTTCATCCCTCCATGTCTTCCATTCCTTTCATCCAGGTTCCATTTCTTGTTCATTAGATGTCTTTCTTACGTCTTTATACAGTTATTTATCCAACTACTGATCATTCAATCATATATATATATATTTTGGATTGCTCTGAAAGAGAACCTAGCCCTTGGACACGACCAGAGGTGGAATATATGAAAGTCCCTTAACAGACTATGGACCGGAGTATGCAAGACGAGGACACAAATGAAAGCCTGGCAGTTTTACAGCAGACCGACTAAATGTGACTGCGACGCGGAGCAGACCCTGTCACACCTTCTGGAGTGTGCGCTGTGTCCTAGTAGCTGCACCCAGGAAGACCTGATGATGGTGGCCAGGTGTAACGCTATCGACGTCGCCCACTTCTGGGCAGACAGGATCTGACCCTGTAGTTTCCGACACGATTATATATATATTTATATGTATACATATATTTTCAAATCCCTCTGTCATGTGAGTAAGACTTGTGATTTAAAAAATCCGTTTTCTACTGAATAATTGTGATTTTGTTGGTGTTTTGCAGATACTTGATATGGAGTTTTTAGTCGACAACACCAATCTTGGCTTCTTAGTATCAGAGATTGAGGGGAACTTTGTTCTCTTCATGTATCAGCCGCAGGCCAGAGAGAGCTTTGGAGGTAAGCTAAATATATTACACATAATACGTAAGTTAACCTTCCAGCAGGTGCACAGAGTGTTTTCCCTTGAGTTGGTGCTTTCTTTATATAAATGTTAAGGAATTGCTTTACGGTTATGAAAGATAATGAATGTTTTAATCAGAATGAATACTCATCTTTGATTTTGTTGTACTCCAGTATAACCTGAGTTTTTCTGGTGTCTAGATCCATTTCGTCGTGTTCATGTAATGTAAACAGTATTATTATAGATTTATTTTTCCAATGGTCATGGGAAAGCATAATTTTTTCCTTTTGGAAACCAAAAAGAGTGAATCCAACAGTTCTGCTTTTGTCCGGCAAGAATTCTCGACGCTTGAGACGAAGTGGTAAAATGGGGGAAGCGATGAGATGAATTTGTTGTAAATTTTGTGTCACCCTCTTGAAGGTTAAATATATAATAGTAAGTGAAGAATCTCACATCATCTGGAAGTTATTTATTATTTTACAATTGTTTTATTTTTTGTTAACAAATATAAAAATACTGTGTTAATTAATATACATATATTGTTGTGTTAAATTAATATAAAAAATATTTGTATCACAGGTCAGAGGTTGATTAGAAAGGCAGACTATCACTTGGGGCAGAAGGTAAACTGTATGTTCAGGATTGCTTGTCGACCTCTCGATGAATCGCAAACTAATGTGGAAAAACGACACTGTACAATGTTTGGTGAGTTTGATTAATGCAAATATCTTTAAATATTAATTTTAACTCCCAGTCAAATCGTTCATATAATCACAGCTCTACTGAAATAAGAAGAGGGCTGTAAATCATTTTATATTATGATTGTAATGAGCTGTTGGATTTAAAAAATATATATTTTGTATTTTATTTTATTTGGGTTGATACCATTAGATAAATTGACTAAAGCCACGACTTGAGATAACTCTTGTTTATTGAAATTAAAAAAAAATATATACAAAGTTGACTTAATACAAATGAGTCAAGGTCTTATGTCAGAAGTAATCTTGAAAAATTGCTTGAAAACCACATGATTTGAAAAAACAAATTTATGGAGTAGGTATTTTTATATCACAGTCAGGAAGGGCGGTTCTAAAGTGGGAACGGCTCAAACCTCGACCAGCCCTCAAGGCATGATAAGCATCAGACTGCTCGAGGCCACGTATCCTTGAGTGGCGCCACCGGGAAACACTTCTTTCGTTGTTTGCTTTGTCGGATGGTATCAATGTATAGGATTGAGTAAAAGTTATATATCGTTGCAGCAACCCTCGATGGTGGTATGGGGTACATCCTGCCTGTATCTGAGAAGGTCTACAGGAGGCTACTCATGTTGCAGAATGTCATGAATAACTACTGCTGCCATCTGGCAGGACTCAACCCCAAAGCTCACAGGTCAGAAAATACAATGCTAATTATAATACCCTACAACAGATAAACTCTACTATATGCAGTTGAGTGAGTTTATGTTTAAAATATATATAAAATGTAAAAATAAAATGAATTAATATTTAGTCTTCTTCGTAGTATCAATCCGGTGGATTGGTTTGCAGCAACAAAATCTTGCATTTCAATCTCCATTCTTCTCGATCTATCATTTTTGCTGATACATGGGATGTCGTTTGGACCTTTAATGTGGTGTTTTCCCCTTTATTTCCACATCCTAATAATGTTGACCATAAGGGTTTATCCGCCTTTGGAGAGCATTTACTACCCCAGGATAATAGAGTGCCCTAACCAGCCTGACCTGATGAGGTTAGCTGGGTGTTAGCTTATTCCGGCCAACATTCGGTCCCTGTCTGTATTGGCCGACTGATGTTGTCGTTCGCCCGCCACCATGAGAAGAAGATAGATCAGGATTTTCCTTTCATTGAACCTGTGACCACAATGCATTTTGCCTGACATTGAGTCCACCAGTTCTTTTAGGGGGCTTCGAAATATTTAGTATATACCACAAAACCAATGCATTAATAACATCCCCTGTGTAATTAAAGCGCTTCAAATCTCAGGATTGTCATTGGGATGCGTGGTGGATGGATGAGAAGCAGACCGCCAAAACTAAGAACTCGTTGAGAAGCACATTTGACATTTATTTTACGTAAGTAAAAACAGACTGACAAAATTTGGTCTTCCGCCCGAGACGCAGACAATGTTGTGTACCTCACAGATCCCGTCGGGGACTGCCAGCCAGTGGCAGTGGCAGTTAATGTGCCCCAAATCTTCATAGCGGCCGTCTATGGAACTAGCTGCTCACACATGGCTCTTATATGATAAATGAGTATGTTAGTTTGTCGATTTGTTTTCAGGACTTATAAATCGGCAAGGAAGTTGAGTGGAGGACCAGCTAGAGGAATCCTGGATGGAGACCTAGTCAGCCAGTTCTTACACTTACCTCAAAACGAACGAATAGAGGTAAATAATATATTAAACCACTTCATTATCGTAAGCCTATTATCTCCAATCTTCCAATTTTATATTATATATCGACCAAGAACAAGTGATTTTCAAATTATTTTTAAATTCCACTGATGCTATGCTTTGGAATACTCCTCCAACATCTGTTTCGTGAGTTTTAATAGGTATGGTGTTGTGGCTTTTGGGTTAAGCCGTGTGTGGCGAATTGTTTCGATCCAATATTTTGACCGCCATTGCAGGGTCTTCTTCAGGGTTGACGTCTTCGTGGTGATATATTTAATTACAAGATAAAAATTGACTAACTTTGGTATTCGGCTCAGGCCGCGGACAATCAACGATCTACCTCCGTTGAGAGCTGAGCCGAACTGAATCGGAGCGTTTCGTAAAACCGCAGCGCCCTTCTATCACCTCTCGGCCCTTTGACGAATTATCTTCTGTCAAAACAACCAAAATTACTACACATGCGTGTACAATGAGCGAACAGAAATAAGAGACTAAAGATTGTACATCGAGGATTTAGTCACCAGCCTGCAAGGGCTATATCGAGCTGATATCAGTGTTTACATACAAAAAAATTAAAAATACATAATCGGTTATTTGATTTAAGTCTTTCACAGTAGTTGAGGTTCTAGAAAGCATCGTTAGTTAACCTCAGAAGTGGAATTCTGTCATTAAAATTATGTTTATTTTTTACTTTTCAGATTGCCAAGAAAATTGGTACAAGAGTAGAGGAGATATTTTCTGACCTTGTCGAGATTGACAAGGTCACGGCGCACTTTTAAATATCTGAAGACTCTCAATACATCAAGGATTAATTATGAAGATTGAAAAATATTATTAAGTGGTCTTACTTTAAATGTCTTTAAGTGCTGTATTAAAAAAAAAACCTTATATTAATTTATCAAAATTTCCTTTTGCTTTATATAAATGTTTTGACATCCGCCATCTTTAAAAAAAGGATAACAACTTGCGGGTTCGTCATCGGGACGCGTGGAAGAAGGATACAGGAGCAGGTCGCAAAGCAAATAACTTGCTTAGAAGCACAATTCACTTTTATTTCCAGTATAAGACTTTGGATTCCCCGCCCGACCGTAACATGTATTGTGGGCATCGGTCGGACGGAGACTGCGGATACGGGCTGACTGATGGGCACAGTAATAGTCAGCGCCCAAAGATCATTACGGCTAAATAATAAACTACAGTTGACAGTTGAACCAACATGAAATGGAGCAACTGTCAAAACAAATAAAATGGCGTATTCAAACGCCGTTTATTTTTATATAAAATTAAGACTAAAATTATTATATGTGCATGTCAGGCGTGCGAACAAAAAAAGAGACATAAGATCGTTTATCGAGACTTTACGGCATCAGCCTAAAAGAGTTATATCAAGCTGATATCAGTGATATATTTTTTATTAATTTTGTTATGTATTTTAATGAAATTTTCCAACTCTTAAATGGTTGCAATTGATTTTACATTGAGTGTAACTCACATTTGTCAACTTACGTTCAACTTTAATTACAATTGTACCATTATTAGGTAATGCAGGTCTGGGTAAACTGTGACCTGCTGGCATGTATGAGGACATTTCATATGGGAATATTATGAGAACATGTCATTCCAACAGCCATTTTAACACATTCAGACATTTTTTTTTTTAATTTTGATTTTGAAGCAGCATTTTTTTGTTTTGGGTAAAGGTGCAAAAAAAAGTTAAAATTATTTTATTTTAGTGTTTAATAGCAATATACACATACGAAACTAAAACTATTTTGGAACATTAACACAAGAAAATATAAAGTTTAATGTATTATATGACGAATAGGGGTTGGTATGGAGAGATCCATGCTCGGAGTGTCGCTAAAAGATAGAATCCGAAACGAGGAAATACGCAGAAGAACTCAAGTAGTGGATGCTACCCAACGAATAGGCACACTCAAGTGGCAATGGGAAGGACATATCTGTCGAAGAGACGACTGTCGATGGGGAAGAAAAGTATTGGAATGGCGCCCAAGAACTGGCAAACGAAGCATTGGCCGACCCCCTACAAGATGGACTGACGATATAAGAAGAATAGCGGGAGTGACCTGGATGAGGAAGGCGGAGGATCGAACAGGATGGAGACTCATGCGGGAGGCCTACATTCAACAGTGGACGGACACAGGCTGATGATGATGATGATGAGGGGTTGGTATAAAGCCTTATCCTGTATTTCTACCCCTTTCATTTTAGGGGTGAAAAATTAAAATTAAATAGTCCAAAACGGTATAATATACAGGTATTTTATAACACTCTGCAACATGCAGGGGAATAAGACACAATTCGCATTCCCAGGTTGTCTCACTCCTTTTTTAATTTTTTGTACACACTTTGCAAGCCTTTGTAGGGTGTATTTTTTTTGTAAGTTGGTGGGATATGTCTCACAAAATGTCCACAACTTTTGAGCCGTGATGGGATTTCTGATGTACTTGGTCTACCTCGCACATTGTATGTTCTAGCTGGAGTATATTTAAGCAATGCTTCTGCTAGGTCCAGACAATTTTTTTTTACTAGGGAATGAATAAAATTACCACGAGTCAGAGTCATGGTTTTTACTTTTGGACTTGGTTACACACCACGAGTCAGGCTGGTTATTCCGTCTGGATGGGTTAAAACCTACAATGTGGGCCCACCGGGTTCACATTTTTGACCAGGTCTGAGCTAATATGTGATGTTTTGAGCAATACAAAATATCTATTTATGGTTATAAATATGTTTAATTTAAAGTTTTTTTTTTTAATTTCATAATTATGTAACTTTTATGATTTCAAAATATGTTTCTTTTTTATATTCATTTATCAATGTTTGCTCCCCCACACAGCTCTGTCAGCCGCCTTGGTCCTCGCCTCATCACATGTCAGCTCCGCCTCCCGTAGCTCCGCCGAGTACATTCTGTATATAGTTTCCGATGGCCTTCCAGGATGGCGAGAGCCCAGGCGCTTGAAGAAAATGCAGACGTAGTTAATGCTCTCCTGTGACATTCATAAAACATGTCCCAGCCAGGGCCATCTTTGTCGCTTAACGCACTGTAGTATGGAAGGCTGCTTTGTCGCTCTATTATTTCGTCGTTACTCTCTAGTTTAATACATTTCCCTATCTAGCTTGCCCTAACCCTTCAAAATGATTGTATTGCGGAAGGTGAATTTATGCTTTTATTACCATATAATACTTTCAGAAATGCATCTTCCTATGTGTTTAGCTGTACAATTTATTTTCGTAGTTTTTTTTATTATAAATACCTGTATAAGTTACACTACGCTATGCCGGTGGGCATATCTTAGTGGTTAAAGTGTTTGCTTACCAAACCGAAAGTCTTATGTTCGATCCCCGACGGAGATTAAAAAATAATGGTAAGTGTCATATAATTCACAGGTAAAACATCATAATCACTATCACCATCTGTCGGTATTCTCATGGATGTGCTTACATAAATGTATCTAGTAGTCCTAACGTGTTAACTACACTCTTCAAATTCAAATAAACCAGTGAGAAATCAGTAAATTAATATTTTGTCGAAGTGGCTCGATGATAATAGTACAATGTTTTTTATGTGTTCAGAATTTAATTCGTTTTTAGGCAGCAATGTGGCTATCCTTAAAACCCCTGTTTTAAAATAATTTTTTTTATATATAGATCTAAAGATAATCAAATAAATTTTATTATTATATATAGGTGAATAATAGGCAGTAAAATTCTTTAACCTTTTATTAACAGTAATGTTGATTTTCAATGGAATAATTTTCAAAACATCTAAACTATTTAATTAACTAATATTGTATTGTTGGTACTGCTTTATTTTATTACATAAATAATTACATCATAACCTGTACTAAAATTACAAAGTATTTCAGAACAATTAATTTAATATTACTTTAATTTAATGATGAACAAGGTGCATGTCAAATTAATATATGTACTTCTGTTTTTACTTTATCAGATCATAATATATATTTTTTTCCATTTTAAGAACCTACCTATCTGTCGATTGGTGTTGCCGCAAAACAATGTAGTAGTAAAAAGGTAGGTAAATAAAAATGAATTGTATTATCTTTGGCATGTTGATTTTACAATTGATTTGTTGGACTGTCACAAGTTAGTGCAGGTTGTTGTTGATGACTTCATTGATCTTGAGATCGTTTTCTGCTGCATTCATGTCCACTGAGAAGTAGAGCGGCATGCTAAACTCTGGACAGGTTTTCAGCCAAAGGGCTATCATTTTACCGTTGCTGAGGAGGCAGTCGTTGGCGCATTTTACCACAACCCTTCCCTGGAAAAAAATGTTATCTGGGTATTAAATTATTTATGTGTATCATGCACTTACATTCATTTGAAATATCAAATAAAATATAACAATCAATCGTTACTATAATCCAAAACAAAAAAGATCTACTGAAATCAAAATATAATTTTGAAGAGCCCATGATGCAAAAACCATCCTTCTCGTTTACCATCAAGATATAATTTAATTAGTTTCGCACACAAGTACCATTTTCAAAACAAAGAACAGGCGGAGCTTTCATAGAGTACGGAATCGCGTTATTTTTTTAAATACGTCATTCAATTGAAATATAATTTGATCATCAAAAATATCGGAGAACTCCATCTATTCTATGTGAGTAAGCTTCTATAATTATGGAATTTCTCCAAAAATTAAGAAGAAAAAAATCCCCCCTTCCATTTTTAAACAAATCTCAAAAGAGATCTTGCTATACTATTCGTTTTTTTATGTACCTACAACATTATTTGAAAAAATATACTTTTTTGATTACGCTATAATTTATGAGTTAGAAACTTAAATTCAAGATCAATAAATATAGAACAGTTATAAAATGACTGTCGAGAGAAATTGATGTAAGTATTTAATTAATGTCTAATTCTTAAAATAAATTATGTACAAGAATTATATTTTGAATAATATTAAATAAGATTCGTTAAATGAGACCCTTTGACAATACTCATTTAGACATTTAAACCGACTGCTGATATTTCCTAATTAAAATGTTTACAGCTTAACTCGCGCTACGACTTAAATGTCTTGTCTTAAATAATAATATTATGCGAAGTCAAGGGTAAGTATTTTTAGGGAATTTGCGACTCGTTGAAAAATACACAATCTAAGGTCAACATCACTGTAAAACTCGTTGAATTATTGAAGATGTTTGACAAGTAAAAGGTTATTACATATACCTATTCTTGAAGGACCTACTTACTCGCCTTTATAAACGAAATTTTAACATAGGAAAATACACTTGAATTCATTATTTTCAGAGCATTAAAACGCCCACCGACAATTCGTGTCGTATTGAATGTAGAAATTAGCTAATTCATGTTTTTTTGTTCTAAATATAGTTTTATATTTTTAAATGAGATACTATAGAATTATCTAGGAAGAAGATGTATATTCAAATTCTATTTAAAAAACGAGTTGTATAATTTGGAATAATGTATAAAAAGCCATTATTGTAATTTGCTGATATTGATTTTGCATTGATTTTGTTTAACCTAATTAAATTATTTGAAATATGGAATAATTTTGGATAGCTGTTTTTTTGTTTTTTTTTTTTTTGTTAAATAACGACAAATGAGTGCACATCTTGTGTCAAATTAGCAAAAATAATACGTTGAATTGGAATAATGGCTTTTGCGTTAAGCCGTTTATTGTAATTTTTACATAATTCCGTTATTTTGACCGCCATTGGTGCGGTCATCTTCAGGGTTTTTAAAAACCTACGAAATTATATACCGAGTTGTGAAAACCAAATAATATTTATCGACGTACCATGAATTTTACTCCACTTGATTATTAAGGTATTTTTCGCACATATTTATATTTATTTAAATTAAATATTAGGTGTACCAGAAAAAAATGTCCTTTTTTTTAATAAAAAAATTAGTGCATTTAATAAATATAAATATAATTGATAATATTTATATATTTTTATATGTATAATTATATATATTTATATATTATAAAATTATATTTATATATATAATGCACCGAATATATTATTATCAATTATATATATATATATATTTTATAAATATTAATTTTAACATAAAAAAATGCCGGATTTCAATTTATTAAACGACCAATGGCATTTATGAACATTCAAAATATCTCCCAGTAAATCACAAATTTGTAGCACATGTAGCACTTTCTTTCTTCATGAAATGGTAAAGCATAATATTTCGAATAAATTCCTCATTCGGTACGAAGTTCTCCATTGTATATAGGGTTGTATTTTTTTTGTTTAAAAGTCCTAGTACACTCCAGGTATACGTAGTCAGAGAAACAACACAGAACACGTTGTAAAAGTTCGACTGCCGAACCACAACTGACCACTCAAAACCACTAAAAAAAACGAAATTCTTTTTTCCAGTACACCTTTTATTCATTTTTATCCATATTAACATATTATTTCGATTAAGAACACATTCAAATTTAAATAAAATTCAATCAAAGAAAAAAAAACTTTGAATCCAGTTAATTTGAAAATAGAAGAAACAATAAAAACGAAGAAAAACGTTTATCCATTTAAAATAATATTGCTACTGTCACAATGCCTAAGTTACATTTTTTTCCGAGTATACTCGTATTAAATATAGTATTCAGGTTAGGGCTGGTTCGTAGCGAAGCTAGTACAACTATAGCTCGTATGGTACAAAATGTAATACATTTGTGTATTAATAAAAACGGATATCTTTGAGAGTGTTCCACGATTAAAAAAATTACATACCTTAAAACAATAGTCGCAGGTGTAAATGCATTTATCAACATCGTCCAGGGGTGAAGATATAACATAGCCGTTCACCAGGAAGCCTCCCAGCAACAGGACTGCGAAAAAGCTATCTGGAAATATGACAAGGTAATTTAGAACTAACATATATTACACTGGCTATTTCACATAGTATGCGAGTATATTCAGTTGTATGAAAATTTTATAAGGTGAAACTCACATGTTTTAACACCCATGTCTCAGGAATACAAACCCTGAAAGGAAACATCATTTTTAATTTTTGAATTAATGATTATATTATATATTCTTATGTAAGTTAAGTTAAAAAAAGGACCCTGTTATATTTTTAATTTAAACTTTTGTTCCCAGTCGTTAATTAAAATCCCCATTGAAACTGTAGTACTTATTGTGTGTAGTGTAGTACCAGAGCGTGTCAGTGTTGAAGCGTGCATCGGCGAGGAAATAATAAAAAATAAAAAAAATGTTGACAAATAATAAAAAAAAACAATTTATTCCTTTATTTATATTTTCAGCATTCACTTTCTATTTTTCATTTTAATATTAAATTTGAAAAGTTTTTTCATACCTTGTTTTAATATGAATTACACTGAGCACTGTTTCACTTGATGGAAGACTGCAGTTTTGCGATCTATGAAAGCGTCATCAGTTCTAACGTGCGTTTGTGCACGTTGTAGCGGTTGAAGCCTTCATAGATCGCGAAACTGCAGTTTTTCATCAAGTGAAACAGTGCTCAGTGTGATCCATGTTAAAACAAGATATGAACTACTTATAATCAAATTTAACAATCTATTTAGCAATTAAAAAAAATAATATTTATTGATACGGTTGAAAATTGGCATACGCGTAAAAAGATAAATTAAAAAATAAACAAAAAAAGAAAAGAAAAAGGAACCACTACAAAGTATCCCTTGAATTTTCGAAATACATAGTAGAGTTGTTTAGTTATCTACGAGTATATGCCGCATGGCTTTCATTATTTCACTTTTAGAGTTATATTATATACGTTAACGTAGTCGAGAGTTATGACCTCTTGCAAGTCAGAAACCATTATTCATTGATGTCCATTTAATTATTAAATACCTCCAAGTCATCACGATAAAAAAACATGAAAAATAAATACATTTATATAAAGGTTTTTCGACGCGATATGGGCTCAACTCGCACGTTGTAAGTGGAGGGATTTATCCCAGGCGATAAGTGAACTATCCATCATTTACTTTATTGACAGACTATCGATATTTTTTTGCCAGTGAGATTATCAATCTCACGCCAATCTGGGAAAATAGAAGATTTACGAAAACTTACTAAGAGTATATAAAATGAAAATGGGACATACAACATAACGATTATTATTAATGATGAGACTTCTATAATTATTGAACCTGCTTAAATTGAATTTAGAATTTAAAAAAAAATGGAATAAACTTTAGTTCTAAATTGCACTGCAATAATGTCATTAGTTTTTTATGCTAGTATTTTTAATTAAATATGCAAGCTATGTAAATAAATATTAATAATTGCACATATATCTGTAAAATATAATGACGTTTATTTTAATCTTAACAATGCAAGCAATACAATAAACAAGTAAAATTTAATATTTTTAATATTATAAACTCTCGAAGACTTACCTTTGTGTTAAAAATGAATACATACAGTTATACGAATATTGTCGGATATTTTTATATTCATTTATATAACGTTTGATCATGTAACACATACTATGGTTTCTCTTATATTTATTTTAATTTGAATTATCAAGTGTTTACGTTTAAATTCAGACTTGAAAATTGTGTTTAAGGATTTTGAGCTTTTGAAGTGTTTTCAAAGCTTTAATTTAGCAGCTTAATTGTCAAAAGCTGAGATATGTTGTAATACTTTTTTGTTTTGTAATATTTTATTTTATCATGCACACGATAACCATCTGAATACATGTATATTTCATAAAATAAAAATGAATTGCTAGTTCTTAGTTAGACTTAGTTGATCGTTATACTTCGTATGATTTGAATATTAGTATAAATCTTCAGTGGTTCAAAAATTATTAGAAAGTTTGAAATATATTCTAAAAACACACCAAAAACGATCTAAATGCTGCTTAATATTTATAAATAATGTTCAATTATTTTTCATCTCAAATTAATTTGTTTGCGTTAAGTACTACATATTAATGCAACGAAAATAATTGAAAGCAAATAGTAAATTAAGCAATACGCGTTATTAAAAAAAATGTTTCAATATACTCGTAATAACACAATTTCACAAATTTTTCACTTCGTAACTATATTTCGCACAGTTTTTTGTATGTCATAATCGTAATACTTATTAGATTACCTTGGCAAGTAAAGGGATGGACTTGTTTTCTTTGAAACGTTAAAGCTTTACTGAAGTTTTCTGGAGATGGTTCTGTTTTCAGTGCAGCCGTAGTGAGTCCCGGACTCGAAGTAGGCGTCTCTGGCGCGGGCGGGCTTATATAGGCCGCTCACCCTGAATTTCAGGAGGCGGTGGATTATCCCACGCACTGGCGTCCCGTTTCAGGAACCTACTTCAGGGGTTATCACTCAGATAGTGATTAGCTGATATCATATTAATATAGTGTGTAATGCGATACGAACGAGTAATTGTTATGCTTTTTACATGGTTTTATTCAGCTTACTATGTGTCTACGTGAGTATTTAGAAATCATACTAAATGCTAATTTCTACTAATTTCTAGTTACTAAGCTAATTTCGCTTCACGTAGCGATGCCTTTATGAAGCTTAAATTTGGCTTACATATACATTCAAGCACATTAAAAAAAAACGTTTTTCACACACAATTTATAAATAATCAAAGATGCTTTTTTGATAGCTAATAAAGCATTAAACAAATATTTTTAAATAACTTGTAATAACTTCACAGGTTTTCACAGCCAGATTTGTCACTATCGCATTTGGGTTTAGCCGTATGTAGATAATTTCTACTTACCAATATTTTGCCCGCCAATGCAGGGGTCATGTTCAATTCATCACAAAATCGTCAAGCCTGACTCCTGCGATTGCGGTTCAAATATTGCTTCAGAAGAAATTCGTCACACACGGCAAAACCCAGCCTTGACCTACTAGTATTTACGAAAAAATCTTAAAAATACTTAATTTTAAATTATTTTACGTGATTCAACAATATTAAAAAAAAACTTAAATTACAATTGAATATACAATTATTCAAATAACACTAAAAATTTTCTTCATTTATGCTCTTTTTCGAACATTAATTCTCATTGCAAACGAATACAAATATAAAAAAAAATGGCGACAAAAAGTTTATTTTTTAAATTCGATATTTATATCTACGCCTATGATCCAAATAAATTTTAATTATCATCGAATATCCGTATATTCGATTGTCGCGCGATCACAAACAAGTCCCCGGCAGATATTGGTTCTATCCCTCTGTGAATATCTGTCTTCAATGACGTCTGAATCTCGGGATTTATTCCACCATAATTGACCGCAATCCCGGCATTTCATTCCCGGGAAACATGGCTTATTACTAGAGCAATGCAATTAACACGGAGCATAACTTGTCACTTGTTACATACTGCATTGACAACCTTTGCTCAACTGATGACAATTTAATACAATACATTTGTATTAACTCGTTTTCTTGACGGTCTGTCTGTAGAGTAGAAATTAAGCATTACATTTTTAAGTAACATATCGTTGTTCTAAAAACATAAAACTATAGACACAGCTTATAACTGGATGACTTTAAGAGTGACTAAAAAAATCATCTCTACAAATTACTCGCCTACAAGATTCGCCATGTAAATTTTTAATTCTTATTCTTATATCAGACATTCTATATATCATACGGATTATGTTGGGATACAATGAGTTGAGAACTAGAAGAGATGTGTGCTTGAGTATGCATTTCTTTCGGCTATTGCGCGGCGTTTTCAGAAATCCTGATATTTTGTAAGAAATATTTTTTTTTGTCCCTGACAATTATTTAAGGATAAAGAGGCACAGATTGTTTGTTCTTCCTAGAGGTAATACTAACGTGCCAGAGACTATGCCTCTTGGGAGAGTGATCAGACTGTTCAACCACAGCGCCTCGAATATTGATATACTGTACTCGAGAGAAGCCCAGTTTCGAAATATTTTCTTAATTCATTTATTTATCAAAGTAATTTCTTGGAGTCTTCAGTAGGACTTTTAATAATTATTGTTAATAATAGTAAATACCTAATTGTTTATTTTGTATTAAATCTTATTTCAGAATCTTTTTAAATATATTTGTATTTGTAATGTTTCTGAAAGAAATGAATAAAATTGAATCACGAATTTCAACCATCCAGTTCTGTTAGTTGCCATTATTCATGCCTCATCTTAAAACATCTCTGTACCCGAAAGTCCATCTGGGAACGTATGTAGTTCCAAACGATCACTAGGGTAGAAACCAAGGATTTAACGAGACGTTTTTTGTATAATATCCAAGGCACATTTTGGTCGATTTTTTATCGATTTATTTAAAGAGATTGTATGAATAGTCCAATCCCTCCGAAGCCTGGACTATTTGATTTTTAAGGGGGGTTCAATAAGATTTTTCTAAGCTTTGAAAACATTTGTAGCGTTTAATATAAAACACATAAAAAACATTTTTTTATGTAAATTTATATAATTCCGACAGATGGTGATAGTAATTCTGAAGTTTCATCTGTGGAATTCTATGACGCTTACCATGGCACATATGGCTAATCGCTGCATATGGAGTATTGATCCGCCAACGTCATAGACTACAGCCCAAGATTCACGCATCATCCTTATTATTACAGGAATTTACTATGAATGGGTGGTTTTGACGGGACGTCTTTCGCCTTCCACCAATTCATTAATAGGCTATGTCTGGCATTTTGTAATTCACACCAACCGGGGGTATTTTAGAGCTCAGAAAATGTTTAAAATTTTTTTAATCTCCGTCGAGGATCGAACCTACGACCTTTGGCTTGCAAAGCAGACGCTTTGACCATTGAGCTATACCCGCCGACATATATTGGTTTAATTAAAAGGCCGTAATATGTAATTATACCGTTGAAGGATCAATCTCAAACTGAACGGGGTATTGAAAGAGACGTGTACTTTTATTTGGTTGTAATGAGATCGAACCCACAAAATTTCGCATGAAAGCGAGTAATATATTCTAGGCCATACTTTTCACCAAGTTAAAATACTATGACCCTCTTAGAATTTATTTATATGATAGTATTCTCACCCCCTTATAATATTTATTACATCGTGTTAAAAAATATATTTGATTTCTATATTTATGATACTTCTATGTATACACAATAATATTTCAAAACATCATGTTTCTATCCATTTGTCAACGTCATAAAATTGTATGAGTGCAAAAAGTGGCAGACATAAATCTCTTCCCACGTGGAAAAATAATATTTATAATATTTTGTAGATAGATGTTTGTTTTGTAAATTTTGACATTTGTTTTTGAAAGCTCTCTCATCTGATCGACAAGCACTAAAGTATTGACATTATTTGTGGCTAAGCATACTTACATGGCTGATATTCATCGACTAAGAAAAAAATAAATTTACCCTAAATAACATTAAGGTTATCAACTGACAAAACATAATGAAACTGCCTAATTATATATTTTAATTAATTTTAATTAAACAATTAACAATTTAAAAATATTTAGTTTTTATTCACGTTTATTTTTAATGATGACTTGTTTCGGACTCTTAAGTGAATATTTGTAACTTGTTAATTTTTTAATTCATTTTATTTATTAATATATCAATAAACATGAAACGTTCATTTTGAAGTATATACAGTCGGTTAAAATATTGAAAATAAATATTTAGTTTGTTGTGTTTTTAAATTATAAAAGAATAATTGTTTTATTTTTCTTCCTTTCCTGTTTTTTCTAGCACTGTTGTCATGTTGTTACTAGGAACCTGATCTTGTAATATAGATATAATTCTATCTTTTGTGGTATTCCTGAAATTCCGTTTGAATTGACATATCTAGAAATGCCTTCATGATCTTCCCCATCGCACATCTTCAACAACGCAACCTTCTTTTATATTTCAGAACCAATTATTTTATTTTTAACATGTAAAAAGATATAATATACATTTCAATCAAGACTGATATTTGCGAAATGTCTACAAAATACAGTTTTGATATTAAAATAAAAAGGACAAGAAACAAAATCTGAATTAAAGAATGACACATCACACCCAAAGAACCTTCTAAACTTAATTGACTCAGTTCAAAGAAGAGCAATTCGTTTGATAAACAATTTCACTTTTACGTCTAACGTGCAATCAATGGAACACAGACGTAAGATTGATTCACTTAGTCTTTTCTACCGTTATTACCACGGTCGCTGCTCTTCGGAACTTAAAGAACTAATTTCTCCTGCACCCACCCACAACCGACAAACTCGTCTTACATTTGCCGAACATCCATACGCGGTTAATGTGTGTCGACCAAGAACTGACAATTTCAAAAATTCTTCACTTAATGCCACCGGCAAGCTTTGGAATACTCTTCCAGCATCTGTGTATTCTTCTTCCTACAATCTGGATATCTTCAAGAAACAGATAAATATACTTATTACTTAAATATACATATACTATACATAAAATTCTTTTTTCAACGCGTCAATCCAAGCACAAAAATAACGGCAGAAGCGGGATGCGAACCGCGGACCTTGGAAACCAACTATGCCCAGGTATTCGGCGAATTGCGCCATTGCTATGCCTAGACCGACTCGCGCTGAAACTAGTATTTATATCATTGTTATCATCGTACGATAGATGTCGCTATAGTATATATTCAAAGTATGTATATTTTTATTATTATTCAATCAGTCTTCATTTATTCACAAGCTTAATATTATTACTTTCCGACAGTCTATTTATTTTAGTAAGTACCACTCGGGTCTCGAACCAAACTATAGACTGAATGGATGAGAAACGACTACTTATAGTTCCGACTCGGACTTTATAACCAATCATTTACCTGTGTTACTGATGGATAATTTTACCTTCTTGATATTGTCTTAATTTTATGTATAGTATATGTATATTTAAGTAATAATAATATTGTAATATAGTCATTGATCTATAAAAGTAGATTAGAATATTGAAATAATAAAATAATATTCTAATAAAAATTAAAAAAAAATCATAAGATAAATATACACTTGCAATCTCCCCAACCCACACACAAACACGAACACAACAAACGTTTCCAGCATGCAGCGTCCAGCCTCCCTGGCTGAGCGTCATAAAGTGCACTGGTTTTGACCAGTTGTGCTCTCCTGCATGGGATTACATAAAAAATAGCATCTTGTAGTTTCTGTAAATTTAAATTTTAAATCAATTTCAATGTTTGTTATTTTTAGCTTGACGATGACTGAATGGTTACGACGTCTATAATTTTCGAATAAATAATCCGTCAAACAGAACTGTTGATTGTACTAATCTTCTGCTAGTATTTGTGATTATTCAGTCAATGAGGCGGCAGTAAACTTAACCAATTTCCAGTGGCGATCATTAAATTTACTATACTAATAATGTTTATCTGTATGATAGTCAATAAAGTAAGTAATAAAATACATGTTTTACTAGTAATTCATAATAACTAAGGGGTTTGCCCCTGGATGAATGCATAATAATAAAATGTATCCTGGATCATATGATTGAACTACTCCTAATCAGTACTGTTTAGACTCTACGCCCTAGTGCATTTTTTTCCAGCTCCCCAAATTGTTTATATTTATAAAAATATATGAAAAATTTCTTCACCTCTGCGCCCCTAGCTTATTCCACGCCCTGGGGCACAGACCCACTTCGCCATCCCCTAAAACCGGCACTGCTCTTAATAATGAAAACTGTATTATTTTTTTATTATAACAATAAAATGCTGAAAAAATACGAAATTATCCGGCATTGTACATGACATAATGAGAAAAATAATCATGAACTTACAACGATATAATTTTATAAGAGCGATCGCGTGTCCGATTTTCGGTGAAAAAAATTGTTTGTAAGTACATTTATAGTATTTATAATCTGAATAAAAACATATTTAAAATACACTCAGTAGGTGTAAACTGTCATTTCACCCTAAAAATAGTCTAATATTTTAAATTGGCTGCAAGCGAACGACATTGCGTGAACACCACCTATTAATAGTTAATCTTTTGGTGTAAATCATAGGTTCTCAACATGAGCAATAATGCACATTTATGGGCGTTTGACACTTTTAGCGGGGCAGTAGAAGTACCAGAAAGAATTAGGGGACGTTGAAATGGCAAAGTATTTCAGAGTGCTAACAGGTAAAAAATATATAGATGCCGGTAGGGTATAGCTCAATGGTCAAAGCTTTTGCTTGACAAGCCAAAGGTCGTGAGTTAGATCCCCGTCGGAGATGAAAAAAAAGTTTTAATCGATTTATGAGTTCTAAAATACCCCCGGTTGGGGTACACCCGTTTACACCCGTAAAATGCCAGATCGTAGACTACTAATTAAAATTGGTGGTAGACAAAAGTCGTCCCGTGAAGACCGCCCATTTAAAGTAAATTCCTGTAGTAATAAGAACGGTGCGTGAATGTCGGGCTGTAGTTTATGACGTAGGTGAATTAGCAATCCACATGCAGCGTTTAACCATTTGTAATAAGGTAAGCGTCGTAGAATCGACAGATGAGGATTTAGCATCACTATCACAATCTGTCGGTATTCTCCTGTATGTGTTTCCATAAAAAAATACAGATGGAAAAAAAAATGGGGTGCCGTAAAAAAAAACAATATTATCAAAGTAGGCGGCGGGAAATAAGTTTAATTACCCACGGTGTACAAATACTAACCTCCACACACAGTCTTAGTAATGGCTAAAATTGATAAGCGTCATATAATCCTTAAATTGTATGTAGATAATATTTTCTTAAGCACATGAAAATAAAATACCTAAAATAATAAATATCATTGATCTCTATCTAGATTCTAGAGTAAACATTTTTTTTGGGTTACTAGAAAATATAAATAATAATGTTTTATACTCGTATATTGACATTTTAATGGATTACTTTTAGGTATTATATGTATTTTTTTTAAAGAGCTGACATTTGACAAGGCACTAGGTAGGAAAGATGTCACGTGGAATTGGATTAGTCCCCCCACCTTTCCTTCTCGCGAGTAGACGACACATCTTTTTTGTATCAGAAATAAATTAAAATTGCAAACATCGCATTTCGTCCAATTTACCAAATGGATTAGCAATTAATTCGGCTGGCGTTTCTAGTTCAGCACACACTGAAATGTCAATCTAATTAGGAAGAAGGATCAGAAGTATTTTTTTTGTATTAAAACACCTGGATATAACAGTTGGATTTATGACTATTGATACTACATCAATTTATCCAAGTTTATCCCATACCAGTAAAAGTGCTACAGCCTACTGCGAAAATTGGTGGTTGACGAAAGTCGTCACGTAAACATAACCGATTCATAGTGAGCAGAAAAGAGCGTAGTTAGATATTCTCCGAATTGCAAGAGCAATATAATTCAAATTATAATTTTAGAATTAATTTTAATTAAAAAAATATTAAATTAAAAATATTTAGTTTTGATTCACAATTTAGTTTAACGATTACATGTTTCGGCCTTCCTGAAGACCATCTTCAATAATGAAAAAATAAAAACAGGCATTGGCTTATATAGGCATGGACAGTTAATTAGTTCCTGCACACATATTTACAGGTTATATATATATGCGGGTAAAACAATTGAAAAAAGACATTATAAAATTAATGGGTATGTGGTTTTCCTTATGTATGTAAACATTTTTGTTTTTATTTTGAAAAAGGCATTATATAATTATAAAATTACTGGGTATTTGTCATTTTAATGTATTAAGCTATTATATAATACAAAATTTTTGTTTTTAATTTAAAAAGGAATATAAAATTACTGAGTATTAGTTATTTTAATATATTAAGATATTATATAATAATAAATTTATGTCTTTAAATTAAAAATTCCTTGTAATTCTTCGGTGTTGATGACGGCCAGTCCCTGGAAGTTTTGGTTTTTTCTTTTTTCCAGCTTGATTGATACTTGGAATAATAATTTTAAGCATTATCAACGACTTTACAATGTAATTATTAGACAATAGTACATGCCGGAATTAGAAAGACAGGGGTAAAAAAGTAGTTCATTTAGTAACAATATATATATTATTATTTTATTTTAGTTTCTCAAGAATCTATCATTAGTATGTTATTTGTTGATTGAATATAATAAAGGAGATGATGCGAAGATTTTCTGTTCATTTAATAGATCAATGTTTTTATTGAGTCTACAACGATTAATTTATAATGTTTCCAAGTTATCAAATTTTTTCCTTTATTGGCAACATGTAAAATTTTGAAGCTATTTACCATATCAAAAGTATGATTTTCTTCCCACAAATGTTTTCCGAACGTAGATGTATCATTTTCATGTTTCCAACATCTTTTATGGTCGTTGATACGAATTTTAAAAGCCCGACTAGTTTGTCCGACGTATCATCATCACAATCCTCACATTAAACAAGTATACCCCATTTTTTTCAAAGTAATTTATTTTATCTTTAGTGTTTACCAGCATATTGCCTAGAGATTGATTGTTGCTGAAAGCTAATTTAATATTTTTATTTTTAAGAAAATATAAAAATATAATTCAAATATTCAATTTCTTCATCTATCTGGTGGTTTTATGTATGTGTATACATAAAAATTATCAAATTAAGGATTAGTAAGTATGATAATATCAAATCCGTTAATTAAAATACAGTTTTTGTTGAATAAAAAAAACCTGGATAAAGTTGAATTTCTCTTTAAGTTTCCAGGCTCTCGCCTTAAGGGTTGCTTGTAATCATGTATTATGGATCGTTGGGTGCAGATATATCTTAAACCAAGGCATGGACAATGGCTATTGATATAACTGAGTGGTGGCAATTTGTGAAGCGCTCTAAATATGGAAGGGGTGGGTATAAATAAGTATTTGTGGTCTCCTGTGGTTTTTGTTTTAAATAAAAAAACAAAAGCTATCATATACGATTGATTTATAATGCAAAAAGGTTAATTTGCCTTATGTACGACAAGAGTAATGTACTTTTGTGTTTTTTCAACTCGAAAGTCTTAGATTTTTGAAATGCATTTCAATATCGTAAGTCGATGGAAGCTGAAGTGCTGAAACTTAAGACCATCGTAAATATATGAAAAATGAAACCGCCAAGCGTCCCACAAGACTTCGTCCATTGCACATTACTACTTATACTCGTATTTCTATCGATTTTGTATTAAGAGTCTAATTTTAGACCGATATTTTTTCATATCACTTTTTATATGAAACTGCAAGCTACTCAAATAGTACAACGTGACTTGACAAGTGATTTTTTCGGTAACTTTTCAGTTTTTTTTTCAGAACAACCGTGGACGTTGACAATGTCAATGTTTTTTGAACAAAAACACTGAAATGTTATTTATCATTTCACTTAGTTTTCTTTTTCAGCAACAGATGGAATGCATTTATTTACAACTTTCAGTTGAGATTTTTTTTGAATTTTTGTTTCTCATAAAAAATTACGTTTGTTACATGTTTAAAATTTGATTCAGGTTTTTTTGCTATACAAAAATCGTTTTTTATAATATATATACTCACACTTTAGATATTTTCAATGTATATTAAGTATGTCGTGAATCCAAAAATATATAGTAATTAATCAAAAGAATATTATAAATCGTTCACAAGATATTAAAAAATAAACAAGGGTGTTGAGAAAAGCTCATTTTTCGTTATGCATCGTTGTTTTTTCATTTTTTTCAGCAAAAGCATTATTTAATTTATGCTCAATTTGGCTTCCTCATATATGCGTACATTTTTCTCCTTTTGTTTGTATTCCATTATAAACGCGTCGATTCGAACCGTCTGATATATATTTCATGAAAAGCGCGGGAGAGATTGTTCTAAAAAATTCAAATAATAAATATTCAAAAGCTGTTCTCGTGGACGCTAAACATACATCATTACTTTAAAAGACTGCCTTATATAAAGAGGGAACATGTATTTAAAAATTAATAAATATTTAGACATCAACATTCTCTTTGTTTATAATATTTATTTTCAAGAAATGATCAGTTTTTTCTTTCATTTTGAATATTTTTTTAACCAGGATTGTAATAAAATATATGCTAGATTGCTTACTGACAAATTGTTTAACTTAGTTTTCTTTTACATTAAATATAAAGCCGGTCTCGTTACCAAGAAACTAGTTGTATTATATATAGATCACGTCGGTTTTTGAACGATAAACCACTTCTTTTTTTATATAAAGGACAAATCCGCCCTATCCTTGAATACGGCAGTCACCATTGGGTTGAAGCCTCAAAATATCTTCTCAATTTGATCAACTAAATTCATTTAATAAACAATAACACTCTTACGTCTAACCTGCAATCAATGAAACACAGACGTAAGATTGGTTCACTAAGACTTTTCTACCGTTATTACCATGGTAGCTGCTCTTTGCACTTAAAAAACTAATTCCTCCTACACCCGCCCACAATCGACAAACCTATTACACTTGCCAAATATACACACACGGTAAATGTGTGTCGACCAAGAACTGGTAGCTTCTAAAGTTCTTTCCTAAATGCCACCGTTAAGCTTTGGAATGCTCTTACAGCGTCTGTGTTTCATACTTCCTGCAATCTGGATCTCTTCAAGAAACAGATAAATATGCAATTGAAATCTCCCCAACTCATACACAAACACGAACACAACACGTGTTTCCCGCATGCAGCGTCAAGCCTCCCCGGCTTAGCATCATAGATTTTTTTTTTTATGTAAACACATACAGGAGAATACCGACAGATGGTGATAGTAATTTTTTTGTCTCATCTGTGGAATTCTATGACGCTTACCATGGTGTATATGGCTAAACGCTGCATGTGGAGTGTTGATCCGCCAACGTCATAGACTACAGCCCGAGATTCACGCATCATCCTTTATTATTACAGGAATCTACTATGAATGGGTGGTCTTCACGGGACGACTTTTGTCTACCACCAATTTTAATTGATAGGCTATGACTGACATTTTACGGGTGATGGATCAAATTCACACTAACCGGGGTATTTTAGAGCTCAGAAATCGATTAAAAATCCTTTTTTTTTTTTTTTTTAATCTCCGTCGGGGATCGAACCCACGACCTTTGGCTTGCAAAGCAAACGCTTTACCATTGAGCTATGACCGCCAGAATGTACTGGTCCTGACCGGCTGTGCTCTCCTGCATGCGATTACTTAAAAAATATAAAATTTATTTGTTTTTCTGGTTGAGTTTCGCTCTCTTATAAAGCATTGAAGACCATGAATATATTTTTCAGAAACTTTGTTAATAGTAAGTGAAATTGTAGAGTTTTTTTTAGACTTAAATATGTAAGATTACTATTTATATTTGCCATTTTAAGAATCGTTAAAAATTATCTGTGGATTTTCGATCCACCAATGTAATTAGATTTCACATATCATCAACAAGTGACTAGCTGTAAATGAGTGGTGTTCCCTGGACGACTTTCGTCTACCACCAATTTTGAATAATGTACTATGTAAGGCATATTTACGAGTTATGATAAATACCTTAATAACCGGTAATGTTTGAATACTTGTGAGGAAAGTGAGACTCAGGTTTTAGAAATGAAACTTCATGGACTTTAGAAATATTTGACTTAGTAAATTACTATATTGTTCAGGTATTTCGTGTAATTTTTATTATTTTAGAATTGAGACATGTTTATGTACATATAAATAAATGGTTGAAAATTTCTTCAATTAAATTAAATATTTTTTTATTGGTGAGGTTTATTTAAACATACTTTCAAAAATAAAAAATGGAATTACAATATGAATTTCATTTTATAACGTACAGCGAAATACGCAAAGTCTAGTGAATCATTATGATACGTATTAACACAGTACATAGGTTGCCTACATTTAGATTTTCTACATTCCGAAAGAAGTTAAACCTTATTAATTAGTATTTTAATCTTTATAGGGTATCGAATCCGCGAATGCCCAGTCGAGCGTTTAAGCCTTTTAGGTTTAGACGCTCACTCTTCAGCATATATTTGAAAAAAGAACATTTTATTATTGTTCTGTTCCAAGCCTCTCTTAATGGGCACCGGAGTGTTCGAAGCCTCATTTATTATTGTATTGTGCCTGGCACTTCTTGCTGTCATTAGTTATAGTTATGAAGCTAACAACCGCACCTGTTGCGTATTTTCAAGCGTCATTGGAAGTCCTCGAAAGTGACTTGACGTTTCGCCATCAGTTCGAGTGGCGATCCATCAAATGAGCTGCTTATGACTTAACACATGCTTCTCAATCAGAGCGTTTGTATTTTAAAGCTATTTTACAATATTATTTTTTTTCATTTCTTGACGTGTATTTGTTTATATTATTATTACATTCTTATTTTAACGAAAATTCCGCAATGTCTCAAAACTAAGGCGTTTAACCAATGCATCTTCCCTGTATTAACTTATGGCGTAGAGACGTGGAATCTGACAGCAAGTCTTACCCATAAAATAAAGATCACCCAGCGTGCTATGGAGAGATCCATGCTCGGAGTGTCGCTGAAATATAGAATCCGAAACGAGAAAATACGCAGAACAGCTCAAGTAGTGGATGCTACTCGACGAATAGGCATACTCAAGTGGCAATGGGCAGGACATATCTGTCGAAGAGACGACGGTCGATGGGGAAGGAAAGTATTGGAATGGCACCCAAGAACTGGCAAACGAAGCACTGGCCGACCCCCTGCAAGATGGACTGACGACATAAGAAGAATAGCGGGAGTGACCTGGATGCGGATGGCGGAGGATTGACGAGGATGGAGACTCATGCGGGAGGCCTACGTTCAACAGTGGACGGACATAGGCTGATGATGATGATGATGATGATAGCTCCTTTAGGCTGATTCCGTAAAGCCTCTAAAAACGATCTTTTGTCTCTTATTTTTGTTCGCTCACCTGACATACACACCAATAATGTTAGTTTAAATTATATAATATTACACGGGGTTTGCATACGCCATTTTATTTGTTGTGACAGTTGCTCCATTTCATGTTAGTGCAACTGTCACCTTTAATTTAATTTTTGTTGCGATTGTCTTGGCGGCGCTAGATGTCACAGTGTTACGACAGTTGACAGATAACCTTTCGTCTGGCCGGCGAAATGCCATACCGGTCAGACGAGAAAATCAAGTCTATTAAAAATATATGCGAATTGTGCTTCAAAAACAAGTTCTTTGTGTTGTTAATCTGCTCCTGCATCCTTCCTCCACGGGGCCACGTGACGAACCCGCAACTTCTCGTCTTTTTAGCGTATATTAAATGTTGTATTTTTGCCTACTCGAAGTTTGAGGATCACGTTGACGTAACGTTTCAGTATTCCAATAATAGGTTTGCAATGGACGCAAAGCCTCTAGCTTAGCGGATGAACCATCGCCAGTAAAGACCCTTATCAGCCAGTAATTTATGACACGTGTTAATAACTCCACCGTCGAGTACATCAATACACCAAGAGTGCTGTAAACAAGTGCTTCTAATGATAAACACATCGGGCCATATCAAAATATGAGAATACGTTATAATTTATTGTTATCCGAAATTTTGGTTCATCATTTTTCAACCAACAAACATAGACCTTCGGATATGAACCTGTTGAGTTTTCTTATGTAATTTTGAAGATCTGAATATGCCTCAGGAGATAATTACCAAATATTCCTGGGATACTACAGCTCTTACATACTCTTCAAGTCTTCGGGTTTTTGAGTTGGAGGTCACCAGGAACTATAAACCTGTATTAATATCCTCCTCTCTTTTAAGGTTGTTATTCAGTCACATATATTTTCGATAAAGACTTGGTTTCCCCCGATCATGGCGTTACTTTCGCCGCTATCGATCGGGACTTAACAATCGATCACGCCGCCGTAACACCGTACATCGTACGGCGGCGTGGTCTATCACACAGCGCCGCCAGTGGCGATCTATATAACTAGTCCTTCTAACGACATTACAAAATGACGACACTTACATGTACGACAAGCGAACAGAAAAATAGACGAAAGATTGTAGATCGAGGTTTTCGGTACTAGTCAGCAAGGGCTATATCATGCTGATGTTAACATGTTCCCAGGTATAATATACAGGTGCAGACATGTCTTGGATGAGGCGTCGACAGTGGAAATTGACGGCAGTTTTATACCATTTGTATTATGTCAGGAGCCGGGTAGTAAGAGTGTTTGTTTGTCATTTAGACGCTGTCGGTTTAAAACCCGACCAGTCTTATTTGAAAAAAGTTCATCGCCGTGTCAACCTTTTTCATTACAATCATCTGTCGGCCTTTACATACCTCCAATAGAGTTGAGCCACTTGAGTCGGGCTGATTATCCGATCTCCTTGAAAAAATCTGATCAGGAGTTGAACGAGCAAATATCCAATCTCCTTAAAAATACCTGACCATTGAACATATTTCTTTGGTACTACAGCCACATTCTATGCAATTTCTCGGGCTCTTGCTCAGTAGGGTCCGGGAACCATATATGTTCCTCTTGTGAACCTCCGAGTATAGACAAGCTGAGCGTACAGAACTGTAAAAACGGCGATTTTCAGTGTCCATTTGCCCCAAATATGGAGCGGATATGTTAAAAAAAAATGATAGATATGGAACGAAAATGCGTAGAACAAAAAAATCAAGCTTACATGATACGTCGTAGTTATACGGGAGTTTACCGAGCCAAATAGTGTCTGCAAGTAAAAAGAGTAAATTTAATTATTTCTGAGTTTTAAACTTCTGCTTCGTGTCAGCGACGTCAAATTATTTCTGCCCAGTATCTGGCAATATCCGTGTGTTGCCTAGCATTAAGTCTTGAATCAGTATGTGGCCCGTGTGTTGCCTAGCATTAGGTCTTGAGGTATGCAGCTTGTTGGGCACATGGAGCTGGGATCTAGGTGTGAGGCGGTCTGCAGGTCTCCGCAGTCGCACAATAATGACTCTCCCTGCCGAAGCATTACCCACCGCTCGAGGTTGTCCTTTGTTCTACCAATTCCAGTTCTTAATATGTTCAGGATTTCAGGGTCCGCAAGTCAAGGTTCTTGCCAGTTGAGAGGCTTCCTTTGGAGTAGTAAAACCCTCTAATGCGACTTGCTGCCAGACTTGGAGTGTCTCATTTTCAGGGCCGGTTGTGAGAGGTTCAGTCTGGGTGTTAGGGTATCTGATTATACAAGCAGTGGGACTGTTGGTTGATTGCCTCACGCATTTCTTCGGCGCATATGATTTTGCGTCTTATGTTTGGTGGTGCGATACCAGCCAAGGTGTATAGTTTTGAAATGGGTGTTGGTTTGAAAAAGCCTGTGACGAAGTTTATAAACCTGTATAGTGTAGATTTGGATTAATGTTTTCAGAATTACAGCTTTTGCGTTTGAAAAAAACAGTTCATAGTAAAGCTTTAGAATGAATAATTTTATTCAAAATTAGGTACTATATATGTAACCGATTTTGCTAATAAAGCTTGACATATATGTTTCGATTGAAAGGTTTCTGACATAATACAACTTGTTAGTTAGCTTATCAATTCCTTTAACTATTACGCACATAACGTTTAAAAAAATAAATTGAAAAAACCTGTTTCATCATCTAACAACCGTGTGATATATTCTACTAAAACTGAATCACGTGAATCGAGTCGCATAACCTTTAAGGCTGTATATTACTTGCCGCGTTATGCGTAAACCGGAAATAAGCCATTTAAATGAAATAACAATTAATAATATATCGTAGATTTAGAAAGGCTTTCAAATAATTTATTTCATTTTTTGCGGAGGAAGAAATGCACTGCGATAACTTGATAATAATCCGCCCAAGGGCGTGGTCGGGTGATTGACGTGGTCGGCTTTAATGCGACCATTCTCGAGTTCGAATCCTGACGACTCATAAAAAAGTATGATTATGTAGTGCAGTGGACGGCATGTAATATTTTTTTATGCAATCATATCCAAGAGAGCACAACTGATCAAGACCAGTGTAATCTATGACGTTCACAGCCAGGACTCTTTAACGCTGCTAAAGGGAAACGTGTTTGTGTTTGGTTTGAGGTTGGGATGATTGCAATTATATATTTTATCTTTTTCTTATATGAAGAAGGAAGCACAGGTATTGGAAGAGTTTCCAGAGCTTACCGGTGGAATTTATTTCACAGAACCGAAGTTCCAAGGTACAAAATAATAAGAAACAGAGTAAACATTAATATACAATACATACAAAAGATAATAAGAAATAAAAATAACAAAAAAGAAGAAGAATATGACACTTGTCAAAGATAAAAAAGATCTAGGAGAACAATACCATCGACTAAAGAGGAAAAGGATGTAAGAAAATGATCGAGGTGTGCTGGTAGGCCATTTAGGAGCGCCATTGCCGTTGTACTAAATTGAGTGCTCGAAGCTCCACAAGTATCAACTGGGATCAAAAACAATGGATGGTTCCGAGCACGGGTGTACTTATCGGGAACATAGAAGTTAAAACATTCAAGAATCCCAGGGTTGTGAATTGCACCACGAAGGAGATGGAATGAATGTTTGAGAGCAGAAATTTTCCTCCGGGACTATAATGAATAGAAAGAAAGCATTCCTAGAAGAAAAAGAGTTGGGAAATGTTCGGAATTTAGAAAGGAACTTTGGAAACTGCCAGTTCTTGGTCTACATAAATTAGCCGTGTATGAATGTTTGGCAAATGTAAGCTTGCCTCGTGGATGCCACCCATTATTAAGGTGTCACGACCTAGAACTAAGGTTAGGTTAGGTTAGGTTAGCGAGGCATCTAGTGCACCAGTTGTCCCGTTTGCCAAATGTCCCGTACACCAGACGTCCAGTGCACCCCACGTCATTGCCGATGAGTCGTTGAACGAATTGTCTGTGAACGAAATGCGGCGGAACCATTCTTAATAAGAAAATCATCATTTGTGGATGATTAGTTAATGCTAGATTAAAGTCAAATGGTTTAAGGCTGTAAGCAAATAATCATTCGACATGCGGTGATTTAATCCTTTCATTACGGCTCGGTGGAATACAAATTATACTGTCAATTATAAAACTAGTATTTGATGCATAAATGTACTTATCTGGTCCATTGTCATATATCACATTGGTTCTTGTATCCTTTAGCTATTAGATGATGAATAAAAAACTGTTCTAAGAAAGTATCAAAACGATATATCACGACTATCGATGTCAACGGTAGGAGAATCTTACACGGCATATATCGGGTACCGATGCGAACAGGTTAAAAGCATTAAAATTCCACGTGTTTCTTATAAATGCATCTCTTCAAAAATAACTTACTTATATTCCATCGTCATCATTCGGTTTTCTCTTGTACGTGTTTACACTCGTATAAAAAATAAATCGATTCAATTATGTTTAATTGTAGAATGTAGATCAGATCGCAAACAATTTGCCATCCATTCTACTGTTTTTTGTGAGTCAAATATTGCAATTGAGATTGTATAGCTTTGTCTCTGTAATGACACATCATTATTATTGCTCTAGTTTGATTTATCATTTGAATCAATAACTTCTTTCACTCTGTGTTGCCAGGGCTACTTTTAATAACAATAAAATGCATTTTTTTTAATGAAATCGATATTTTTAAAAATGAAAACACATATGAGTACATTCATCAGTTTACTGTGTTAATGAATATCAAAACTGATTAAATCAGTATTCCGTAAAAAATATATTTAACCCTTTCGTAACGGCTCGGTGGAATAAAAATTATACTGTCAATACGGAGTGAATTTTTTAACCGTTTTTTTTGCTTAAAACTAGTATTTAAGCATAAATGTACTAATCTGACCTATTTTTTAATATCACATTGGTTCATATATCCTTTAGATATCAGATGATGCATAAAAAACTATTATATTTAACAAACGTTCATTATGTAACTCTATACATGTGATGGCATTGACACATGTTGTTTACAGAAAAATCGCTAATGTGACGAGACCTAACGATATTTATTTACATACTTTACAAATTCCTGTAAAGAATACATGTAGGTTGATAAAGGGAATGACTGCACTTTCAATTTCCTAATGTCGATGTCACAATGAGTACTGAAAGTAGCAAAACGATATATCACGTCAACCGATGTCAACGGTCGAGGAATCTTTGATGACATATGCTGACAACGATGCGAAGGGGTTAAAAAACTGTTCAAATGGTTGAGAAAACATAATCCCTGACTATTTAACTAAATTAATTATGTGTACCAGAATACGGGCTTATTGAAAAAATTAAATACTTAAAATTACTGAAAGAAGTGATACTTGTTGTCGCATGTACATCGATCGGCAACGTACCTATAATCCAATAAAAAATCCAACTTAACACCGCCACTATCGAGATAAGGAACTGCGGTTTCCTGTGGCGCCACTCAATAATAAAGTGGTTTTTCCGGAACCGAGGTCGTGGTCACGAAATTACAGCATCAGCTAAATGGTGACGCCGGAATACCAAGGTTCCGGCACTGAGGATAAGTCCAAAGACCGGAGTTGAATTGGTACTGATTTATTTGATAACATATCCCCTTTTATATCATAGTGTACAACATGAGTAAGCATTCTGTATTAGATATTAATAAATTGATTTTCATACACCGCAAATTCCTCGATACCTGTCGTTTTGGACCTTGATCCAATCAATTTACATAGAGTGGCAGAATATTGTGATGGTCAATGCCCTGTGTCGTACCCGACTATGAATCGACAAATTCGAGCTAAGATAGACAATTTGATTATAATTTGACAATTAATACTTTTGGATGCTTAATACAAAATAATTATGTTTAAATAACGTTTTAAACAGTGGTCGAGGAAAGTTTGAAATATTTATATCCGTTGCACATGTTTTTTTTTGTTAAATTGGAACATATACTTTTATTGTAAATATACGAATATATTTTGGAGCCTTTAGACACCACGGGCTGGTCGCCTTGTACCTGCGCTACTTGGGAGCACTTATGAAGGCATCGTTTTCTGAGCACTTTCTCGTTATAAGAGTATCGGGTTTTTATGAGCAGCACTAAACCTGGGTGTAAAAGCAATATACTTGCATTGACTACGAGTATCTTATTATCATATCCCGGAAGATGTCTGCGTATACAGAAAAGACATGGTTACTCGTCGTTAGACTCCGTATAGATGAAGAGATGTCTGGTCCAGAACCGTTTTGGATTACGCTAAATAGCCTTTACTTGACTCTAATATTGGGCAATGCCAACTAATGTGTTCATCATCCTGCAATGAGCTACTACACGGACAGTTATGGCTACCAACGAGGCCACACTTGTAAATAAATATGTTTATTTTTTATTGTTTTGGCAACATCGCTCGTGGCATTTTGGCTTAAACTAACACTCTATCACTTGGCGTAATTGTTTTAAAGAACCAGTTGTCTGGACTTCACGATGAATTAACTACCGGACTAATGATAGTCCACGCCGCATGAAAGACTACCTATGCTGTGATGCAATCTCGCCCGGAGATAGATTGTTAGAGATTTGAAGCCATATTTGTCACAATGTTATCTGGTGAAAGATAAAAACAAACATAAAAAAACAAACTTAATTCATGGGTATTAGTCGTTGAACACTTATCTGATATGACTAATCATTTAAAAACAGAATTGTAACATACTTAGCTACAAAAAATGGCGGAGATTTGATTGAATGTTACGTTTAACGGAATGTATGGTTGTTTTTAGGGCCAATCAGGTCTGTTTAAGCACCCGAAAGTCCACGTAATAACATATAAGATTTCTGGCAACCTCCAGGACAGAAGCCAGGATACGGTGGCTTTAGTTTCCGAAGCATATTTTAGGTTATTTTTAAATTTGTTTTTTTTACAGATATCAAATTTTGGTTAGACTAAAGTTCCAGAGGCCTGCATCACTGGATTTTAAGAAGCTGCTCAACCCAACCAAGTACACGCGCTTGGCAACTAGCAACAGGCGGTGACTTTTCCATGTTTTGGTCCGCGCATAAAGTTGCTTAACTTCAAAGATATGCGATGGCGCTAGTATTTGTAGGCACTTACAAAGTTTCAAATCATAATTAATAGGCACTTTTGGATCATATTATGTGATTAGCCCGAAGTTCCAGAGGCCTGCATAACTTGGTTTTAAGGAACTGCTCAACATAACCAAGAACACGCGCTTAGCAACTAGCAACAAGCAGTGACTCTTCCAAGTTTTGGTCCGCATCCAATGTTGCTTAACATCAAAAATGTGCGATGTCGCTAATATATATTTTAGACTTAAAAAAAATGATTTAATTCGTGATTTACAGCCACTTTTAGATACGAATTATTATACACTGATATGTATGAATTACAGGTATTTTGTTTTTTTTTGTGTTCAAAGTTAAATAATTCCGTAGAATTTAGGCAGTTTTTCGATTCTCTTCAATTCTCGATGCTACATTTTTTTTGCGTTTTTAATTGCCTGTTAATATTTGAAATTTTCTAATCTTATTGAAATTAATTTTATAAGTATATAAACAATATATCATGTAAAGTTTGAATACAAGCAAACATCTACCATTTTTTCTGAATAATTAAGAAAAAAATTGTCATCATCATCATCATCAGCCAGTATCCGTCCACTGCTGAACGTAAGCCTCCCGCACGAGTTTTCATCCTCTTCGATCCTCTGCCTTCCGCATCCAGGTCACTCCCGCTATTATTTTTATGTCGCCAGTGCATCTTACAGGTGATCGGCTAATGCTTCGTTTGCCAGTTCTTAGGCGCCACTCCAATACTTTTCTTTCCCATCGACCGTCGACCGACTCTTCGACAGATATGTCCTGCCGATTGCCACTTGAGTGTGCCTATTCATTGGGTTGCCTCCACTACTTGAGTTCTTTCTGCGGATATCCTCGTTTCGGATTCTATATTTTAGAGACATTCCGAGCATGGATCTCTCCATGGTACGCTGAGACTTGCTGTTAGATTCCACGTCTCTGCTTCATAAGTTAATACAGGCAGGATGCTATACCTATCAGGGACAAGTAATACAACTAGGACGAAATGACTTCTCAAAAAAAAAATCGACAGGCGTATACAACTGGGATGGGCAGAATTTGGAAAACTAAAATTCATTTTTATAGCGAAAATTACGCAATGTCTTAAAACCAAGGCGTTTATCCAATAATTGTCATATTCGATGGCAATTACTAATGATTTGTAAGTGTATCAACTGTTTAACTCGGTAAGCATAAAATGTCTAATTTATGAGACTTTTGAAGCGAAGATGATTCGTTGAATGAATAATTCCTTCCATAATTAAAAAACCTATTTAAATTCATCATCTGGTTTTGCAAGCGATGCTACCTGGGGCCCGATTAGAGGCCGGTATAACTATTTTGGTTTTTACTTTTTTTTTTGTATGGCATTGCAATTCTTGTGCATTCTTATTGAATTTCTACCTAACGACCAAGGGGTCTCGTGGTAAGAGCGTTACGGTATTTAAAACGTTCACAAAAAGTAAAAATCACATAACTTAACCTGTCACTGCAATATGCTCATTAAGCACTTTGTATTATACAAATTATTTACTGTAATACTATAAAAAAAAATATTACTTAATTTATAATTTTTAATTAAAATTAACATTAAGTGTGCAGTATCATCAAATGGTGACAGCTTATAACCTGAATGTTAGTAATATTACGAGTATTTACTTTAGCATATCTTAAAATATATATTGGTCCTTTTATTGGTAGTAACTTAAACATAGGGTGTAGGTATAGGTAACATTCTCCTTTCTTAAAGAGGGGCGTTATTCCGTCGCGTGAAGGCAGGAAGACGAGCAGGTCAGCAGACAAAGACTTTCTTTTAGAAGCACATTGATTTTATTTACGTTAAAAACATAACAAGCTTTTGACCATGCGGGATAACATGCCGCGCGGCCGCAATACAACCTTCTCCTGCTAAGGGTGGGGACCGACCGATGATCTCCGCGCTATCCCTGCTTCCGATAGCGCCACGAGCGGTGGTATTTTTAACTAACACACCCGTTACCGGAACGGTCCAAAATGAAAGCACGGCGCTCCTAAATGCACGACAAGCGACCCGAAATAAAGAGACGAAAGATCGTATATCGAGGTTTGCGGTAACAGTAAGCAAGGAATACATCATGCTGATGGCATAGGGTACATGAAATAATATTTATTTTATGTACATAAATATAATGTCAATTGTATAAAGGTTAATGTAATTAGATATTTAAAAAATCAAGAAAATTATATAAGAGATATAAATAACATCACGACAAGTTTGTCAGAGAAAATTGCTAAAAATATCTTATTCTAGGCATTTAAGTGTGAATTCAAGCTTTAGAACATAAATAAATCCTAATTTGTATGAAATATAATTAATTATTCGAGCTTTTATTAAAATATTTATATCCCATTGAAACGGACGAATGGAAAAGCAGCATTTATAGTTTTAAATGAAGCGTTCGGTGACAGTATAATAATTTGTAAAACTTTCATTGAGAAGACAGTTGGTCAAAAGGTGAAGGTGGACCTACTTGTGATATGTACCAACTAAGGATGATGTAGAAGAGTTACCACTATAATCTACCGCTGCCTTTTTTACAAGTGCTCCGTCTTAAAAGGCTGTTGGAAAGTATACATATAATGTACTCGGCTGAACTGAGGGAGGCACAGCTGAGGGAAGCAGAGCTGACAAAGGATATATATATATAATTGTGTCGAAAACAACAGGGTCAGATCCTGTCTGCCCAGAAGTGGGCGACGTCGTTTGGCGTTACTCCCGGCCATTATCAGGTCTTCCTGGGTGCAGCTACTCGGAAACAGCGCACACTCTAGAAGGTGTGACGGGGTATGCTCCGCGCCGCAGTCATATTCAGTCAGTCCGCTGTAAAACTGCCAGGCTTTTATTTGTGTCCTCGTCTTGCATACTCCGGTCGAATTCCACCCCTTGTCGTTTCCAGGGGCTAGGTCCTCTTTCGGGGCAATCCAAGTATTCCCCTCTGTTGCGTTTCTCCACATGTTCAGACGCAGGGTGAACGTAAACAACAACAACGACAAAGGATTAGGCGATGACTATGGCGGCTGACAGAGTTTTGTGGCGGCAAGTTGTTATAACCATATGCTCTAGCTGGGGGAACGGACATGGTGATGATGAGTAGATAAATAATAACAAATATGTTAAGGAAATATAAACGCTGATCGAGTGATCTCAACAGGTCTTTTTAATGAGAAGAAATGCGGCTAGGAAGTTCACGTCACGCAGTGTTGTGTTGGTTCATTGCAATGTCCTGCTTGTCTATTGTGAGGGCGTGAGCTGTTTTTAATGGCGGGCACCCAGAGCGCGTCTTCTTGTGGTTTTGCATTTACTCCGCAAAACAGTCTGAATGATAGTCATTAAAGGCAGAGCTGGATTGGAAAACAATGCGTTTTTGGGTGCAATTCAATTCACCGTTCCTCTATAACTTAACACATTTGTCCGTTTTTATGCTATCGCATGCAGGAGAGCACAACTGGTCGAGACCAGTGCACTCTATGACTTTCAGCCAGAGTGGCTGGACGCTGCACGCAGGAAAAGTGTACTGTGTTTGTGCGTGGCTTGGGAAGGTTGCAAGTATTATCAGTTTCTTGAAGAGATCCAGATTGTATGAAGGAGGAAACGCAGACACTTAAGCCTTTCGCATCGGTTGTCGATATATAAGACGTCCAAGATTCCCCTACCGTTGACACCAAGAGTCGTGATATATCGTTTTGCTACTTTCAGTACTCATTGTGAAATCTACGGTAGGAAATTAGTTTTTAGTTAATTTATCAACCTACATGTATTGTTTACAGGAATCTGTAAAGCATGTTAATAAATATTGTTAGGTTTCGTCACAGGGGCGATTTTTCTGTAAACCACATGTGTCAATGCCACCACATGTAATGGAGTTATATAATGAACGTTTGTTAAATATAATAGTTTTTTATGCATCATCTAATAGCTAAATGATACAAGAACCAATGTGAAATATAAAAATAGGTCAGATAAGTACATTTATGAGTCAAATACTAGTTTTAAGCAAAAAAAATGGTTTGAAAAATTCACGTCGTATTGACAGTATAATTTGTATTCCACCGAGTCGTAACGAAAGAGTTAAACAACATTCCAGAGTTCACTTAAGTTCTTGGTCGACACACCGTTACCATTTTCCAGAAAATATATGGTAAGATTCCTGATTATTACCTAAAAAAATATAAATATTATTTTTACAATTTGTACAATACACGGATCGAACTGTGTTCTCCTTACTTACTTACTGGGATACCATGGTTTCACCTTAAGTGAAAGATATCAGTAGCTAAATTTATTGATGGATGAAATTACGTAAATAATTATTGAAGTATAATAACAATAGGAAAATATAAAGAGAAATGAGTTCTAGAGAATTGAAGACGGCATTTAGACCTTTGTAAATGATTTAATAGTGATATTTTATTGCGTAAAACATATTATCATAGAAAAGAAATAGTTATTATTATTTACTTAAAATAAATTAAAAATTCAAGTAGTAAGCCAACCCTGTTCCATTATTAAGCTACCGCAAAAGTGTTGTTGCTTGGTAGTGTACATCAGCCCAGAAGACCGGAACAGACGCATATACTTTGTAGGAAGAAATCATCAAACACCATCTATATGGAATATCTTCACCAAGATAATTAACACATACCCACTTGCTCATAAGTCACAGTAACACTGACTGCCATCGTTATTGTTCTTTTATTTTTTAACCATTACATATTGTGAAGCAATTTTTAAGTTGATAATATGATGACATAAGTAACTTCTAAGCGATTCACCGTTAGTATTTTGTGTATTTTAAAAATATTTAAAATTACACTTTTTCTTATGTAAGCACATACATGAGAATACCGACAGATGGTGATGTTAATTCTGAAGTCTCATCTGTGGATGGTAATATACATACATGGTAAACGTCATTACGTTTACCATGTTGCGCTGCATGTAGAGTGTTGATTCGCCAACGTCATAGACTACAGCCCGAGATTCACGCATAATTTTCCAGAAAAAACTAATACATTGTACCTTCTTGAAAGGTTCCAATCTAGGAGGCCACTGTGTAAAAAATAATTAAGACGGAAATTAAGACAATGGCACATTAAAAATATTTACTTTCTATTGCATGTTTTATATAAGAACGACATTTAATTATACAAACTTTAAAATACTTGATTAATTCTAATGTTTTTTTCATATTGTCCTTTCTCGTAGACTTTCATATCATATAATTTTAACCGTCGGAATTGGCAGAGAAAGACAAAATTATGCTCACAAGCAAAATGCTTGAAAGTAATTGGAGCACATTCTAAATAAATACTTCTTTAAAATCAGATGTCGCCATTCAATTTGATTTTTTTAATGTAATAAATTAAATATTTATTTATTCATGACAATTTAAACTCATATAACAAATGCAGCTGTTTGTTGTTAATTGTATTACTTAACTAGCTCCTGTAACGTGAGTGGATTTAGTTTCAAAAAATAGTTGTGATCGAAATTGTTTTCTAATCAAAACCTTAAATTTTTTAGGCTAAACTCTTCAAGTTTAGCCTCGTTGATAGTCCAGACTGCCCATGCGGCAGCCCCTTGCAGGACGCTGAACACGTGCTGTGGCATTGCCCAATATTAGATTTAGGTAGGCAAAGGCTCCTTAGCGTAATCCAACAGAAGTCTGGACCGGTTGGATATATCGATCTCATATCTACGGAGTCCAACTACCATGCATTTTCTGTATTCGCGGCGACCTTCGGCGAAGAAGTCTAAAAGTCCAAATTTTAACGTCTGAACTACTAACTTTTACACCCACGTTTGGTGTTGCTCACCAAAACCCGTTACTTGTATAACGAGAAAGTACTCTGAAAACAATGCCTTGGTAAGTGCTCCCAAGGAGCGCAGGTACAAGGCGACCGGCCCGGGGGCCTAAGGCCCCAAAAAAAAAAAAAAATAATCAAAACTTTGCAACTTCTGATCTGAATCGTAAAATTACATGAAAATGAAGAATCATTTTTAGTTTAAAAAAATTATTGATAATTAATAGTTACATGAAAGTTCTTTTCAGTCGTTTTGCTCATAAATTGTATTTAAATTCATTTTGACAACTATTTAAAAAAAAAAATGGAATAATCAACCCATAAAATGGAAACCTAAACTATTATTAATTATCATTAAATAAATGTTTCCGGCCAATTTATAATTTTTCTTCTGCCGATTGGTATTTTTCTACAGCCAAATTATTATTTTTATTTATCTTTGTTGGTATTCATTACTGAGTGTTTGATAAATAATAACTGCCCATTAATTGATTTAAATATTGTCAAAAAAAATAGTTTCCCCACAAAAATAGAATGAAAATGTGTATTATAATAATTTTTGTTATCTACAACCGCAAATATACGTTATGAAATACAACTGAAAGTCTTATACAATATGAAATAGATAATTTCAAACTTTTAGTTGTATTCAATTCAAAGTGTTGAAAAATTTGAAAGCAAATTCAATAAAAAGCATGATACAGCTGATATTTGTATTTCGATATTTGTATAATTTAATTTTTTCAATCTTAACATACCATCAGAACCGCAATTCATTGATTTAAGAAGCGCTCAATCAAAATTAATCTAATTACTCATATTTAAAAACGTATTATGAGAAGCTGGCATAATATACTCGTATTATGTTGAGACGGTATTTGATACGTCACTTCTACCTGTTGAGTGATTCAGGAAAATAATCTATTGTACTTGTGATAAATAATTATTAAATAATGAATAAATGTAACAAATACTTATTAAAATATAAATACATGAGAATAATGTATAAGAATGTAAAACTCGCTTATCTTTCTTGGTGTAAGAGCAACTTTAAAAAGTTTTTTTTTATAAGCTGTCAAATATTACGAGTCAATAAAGTATAAAGCCGGTATTGCTTCCAAAAAACTAGACGTATTATATAGATCACGTAGGTATTTCAACGATAAACAACTTCTTCTTCTATATAAAGGACTACTCGGACCTATCTATCCTTGAATACTGCAGTCACCTTTGGATTGGAGCCCCAAAATACCTTAAACTTAATTGACTCAGTTCAAAGAAGAGCAATTCTTTTGATAAACAATGACACTCTTACGTCTAACCTGCAATCAATGGAACACAGGTATAAGATTGATTCACTTAGTCTTTTCTACCGTTATTACCACGGTCGCTGTTCTTCGGAACTTAAAGAACTAATTCCTGCCACCCACAACCGACAAACTCGTCTTACACTTGCCTAACATCTATACACGATTAATGTGTTTTGACTAAGAACTGCCAGCTTCCAAAGTTCCTCCCTTAATGCCACCGGTAAACTTTGAAATGCTCCTGTGTTTTCTCCTTCCTAGAATCTGGATCTTTTCAAGAAACAGAGAAATATACACTTGCAATCTCCCCAATCCACACACAAACACGAACACAACACATGTTTCCCGCATGTAGCGTCCAGCTTCCCTGGCTGAGCGTCATAGAGTGCACTGGTCTTGACCAGCTGTGCTCTCCTGCATGCGATTACATTTTGATAATTGATTTGATAATTTTGCGCAATGGTCATAGAAATAGTTGGAAGTAAACTATGTTGCTCGCGATCTTCCTAGTCTTCTATTAAGCGTTTAAAGTAGCATTACTTAATGCTCTTCTGTGATCAAAACAGTTTCAAATAAAATATTTGCGAGATAAATAAATCAGCAAGGGACTTCTGGGTACAAAAAATATGATGATATGATTTTAATATGTACTGTAGTATTTATGTAATGACATCAGCATGATACAGCCCTTGCAGACTGGTACCGAAAACCTCGATATACAATCTTTCGTCTCTTTTTTCTGTTCGCTTGTCGTACATGATGTGTCGCCATATTGACATTTTGGACAAGTACGGTCACGGGAGTGACGCTAGTTACATAGATCGCCACTTGCGGCGCTGGGTGTCACTCTTCATTGCGGTGAGATCGCATTATTCTTGGCCCGGCCTGAATGTTGTGAGTAGGTCCGGGCCAGAAGTTTGTAATGTTATCGAAATATATATATATAAATATATATGTCAATTTGCTTCAGAAAAATTCATTGTTAATCTGCTCCTCAACCTGCCACCACGCGACTAAATAACAACCTTTTTAGAAAGCAGGATGTTGGTATATTCGTCGTTAGCTTGGAAGAAGGAAAATGATTTACCTTTCGTACTATGTATAATAGTATGCTTTCAATTATCTCCGGTGTCTTGTAGAACCTCCTGTAATTACTTCTGTACTAAGAAAAGGTAATCCGAGAAGCATCCTGTTACTTCTCTGAATAATGAAAACATCAAACTTACCTGTAAACACAACAAGAACTAAGTATAAAACTATGCCGGTCTCTCTTTAAGAAGTGTAAGATAAAACTTTGTATGAAATAAAATTACAACCAACAATTAAAGATGTATTATGTAATTTCAATATTATTAATTTTAAGTTTGTAAACATGGTCGTAATGAGCTGTTTACAAACTGTGATGCTATTTTGAAAAATAAATAAATCCATATTTACATAGTTCAATTAAGACTTACTTAAGACAACATATTTATAATGAACTATGAATTTAACCAATGTGGTAATTGATCTCTTACCCGTAAAATGCTATAGTCTAGTACGCCGGCGGGTTAGCTCAAATTAAATCGGGATCGATCCCCGACGGAGATTAAAAAAAATATTTTAATCAATTTCTGAGCTCTAAAATACCCTCGGTTGGTCTGAATTTGATCCCTCACAGCAGACGAATGTCATGCCGTGCACACTACTCATCCATAGTGAAATTTAACTATAAATGTAATGAATGTTGGGCTTTAGTCAAAAAGTTTGCAAATTAAATCTCTACATCCAGTACTTTACCCATATCTAATACCTGTATGGTATGCATCATATAATTCACAAATGATTTTTCAAAATTAAAACCACCATCATGTGGGGTACTTAAAGTACATTTTAATGCGAAAATTTCGCAATGTCTTAAAACTAAGGCGTTTAACCAATGCATCATACCTGTATTGACTAATGGCGCGTGGAATCTAACGGCAAGTCTTACCCATAAAATAAAGGTCGCCCAGCGTGCTAAGGAGAGATCTATGCTCGGTGTGTTTCTAAAAGAATCCGAAACGAGGATATCCGCAGAAGAACTCGAGAGGTGGAGGCTACCCAACAAATAGGCACACTCAAGTGGCAATGGGCAGGACATATCTGTCGAAGAGACGAAGCTCGATGGGTAAGAAAAGTATTGGAGTGGCACCCAAGAGTTGGCAAACGAAGCATCGGCCGACCCTCTGCAAGATGGACTGACGATATAAGATGAATAGCGGGAGTGGCCTGGATGCGGAAGGCAGAGGATCGAAGAGGATGGAAACTCATGCGGGAGGCCTACGTTCAACAGTGGATGGCTGCAGGCTGATGATGACGATAATGATGACTACCACCATAACTATATGTTGGTATTTTCCTGTATCATTTACGCAAAAAAAAAACATATTATCTAGATTGTATTAAACTGTTATGGTTTAAATAAACTACTTCACTCATTAATTGATTGTAAAAACAAGCAATGATTTATATAATGTTGAATAAGGGCAATTTCGATAAGAAAAAAAAACTAAGCGATGTTATCTTATGTAATATCCAATAGTATTTGGTTACGTCTAAGAAAACTCCGATAAATCATAGAAATATCGCAAAATAATGACAGTCTATTAGGTAGATCTGCCATATTGGATATCGCTGTACGAAGAGCACCAAAAATGTCAGCCGAATGTCATTTTTTTGTCAGGTGATTGTAAAACAGTTTCGCCGCCGAATGCTCGCTTTTAGCTTTATTTTATTTTTATTTTTTTTTGGCGAATGGGAAAGAGGGGCAAGACAAGTAGAGTAACATGAAATTCTATCGCACAAATCAATGAACTAAAATAACTGCAATGTCTTACTTTAAAATACATATACCAATGAAACATTGCGTGATGCAAGCGTAGATCTCGTTCCATTCCTGAAGTAAAGCAAAAATAGACGTGAACCAAAAAAATCATTCTTAGGTTGAACAGCTTCTCAACAATGTTGATCTCATTCAAATATTGATTAACTAATCTTTGATACTACAGTTGTCGTCTCTTCGGAATCATATATGTTCCCATGTATATATTTGAATGTTAATATTATTTAGTACAAAACATATAAAATGGAAGCTGACAGAAATGTTTAGTGCAATTCTGATAATATGAAACAATGATAATGAATGAGAAGTGTTACAAATATACTTATTTGAAATCATTGAGCTATATGTATGTTCAACCAGGGCGGTTAAACGCTGCATGTGAAAAATATATAATTGTTTAAGGGTTTAGTAGATTCCCAATGTAATTCATGTGTTTCTTGAAGAATTTCATATTGTACGAGAGGAAATACGTATAAATACTGGTACAGTGAAGGAAAAAACAATTTTGTTCATAATAGACGAAAATAAATAATGTATGGGCGTTCAGCAAGTGTAAGATAAATTTGTCAAGTTTTTTTGTGGGTGTAGCGGAGAATAATCATTTAAGTTCTGATCATTTGTTGCTATGGGAGTGGATATGAAATGACGATGATAATTATAAATGTATGCAGCCGTTTAATGAGTTCTAAAAGCAAATGCTTGCGTAGGATATTGGAGGGTATGATGGTTTGACTTTATGAGGATTGACGAGGTCTTAGTGAGCGGACAAAGCAGCCTTTCATACTAATCGTTTAAATTGAAAAGATGAACCTGGCTTGAACATAAATTTGGATGTCGCCGAAGACCATACACTACACTTGATTACTCTTCAAGCCCCTTCAAGTCGTCCTGGATGACCGTCGGGAACTATACATATAATGTACTAGGCGGAGCTGCGAGAGGCAGAGCGGACATGATATGAGGCTGACAGAGCTTTGTGGCGGCAGATCGTGATGATCATATGCTCTAGTTAAGGTAGCAGACAAGCTGATGCTGATGATAATTAGTACGCTTAAAAGGACTTTTAATAGCATAAGAAATAATAATTAAAAAAAAAACTTTTTGCAAATTAGCCCGCTCTTCCCCGTATTGTAAAAACGCAGCTTGTCGGCGTAAAAGTAATAATGTTCGGAATCGCTGACTTGTGGAGGGATCGAATCCACCAACGGTGAAAGATCTACACCAATTGTCTACGACGTAGCTATATAAGCTGCCCGGTTGTTCCAAAACATATCATTCAAGTGTCAGGTGTCATCCAAGAATACCAACAACAACTCATTCTCTCCTAGAAAAGTTATATCTTTGTTCACATTGCTTGGGATTTAAATAAACCGCAGTCCTCCACTCATACACAAGATGAATACCGTCAACCTTGTAAGTGTTTTTTTTTATTATGTCATTGTTCATCAAAAATCACGTTTCCTTTATTCAATTCGTTCCTGAATGAAATTAAAAACTATTATTCATTATTTACTTTGGCAATGATCACATTCAACAAATCTCTACTATGAAGTAGTTTCACGCATTTTTGTAATAGACTAACACACTGTATATTTCAATGATCATCACTCAATGCATAGATAGATTGAAATCTTTAAAAATATAAGTTTTTCCTGAATTTTTAAAGATAAGTTGTAAAGTAAACTTGTTTAACTACAATAATAAAAAGAAGTCTATTGAGCATTGACAACCTACATATTTATACAATTATTTTTAACTTTTTTTGTAACAGTTAGAACATTTTCTTTAACCCTTTCATTACGGCTCGGAGTGAATGCAAATTTTACTGTCAATTATAAAACTAGTATTTGAAGCATAAATGTACTTATCCGGTCTATTTTCATATATCACATTGGTTCTTATATCCTTTAGCTATCAGATGATGCATAAAAAGCTATTCTAAGAAAGTTGCAAAACGATATATCGCGTCAAGCGATGTTAACGGTCGGGGAATCTTATGACGGCATATGCCTTTATAAATATTTTTAAGCTATCTGATAACTAAACTTATTATGGTTTTATAATCAGTTTTAGGTTTTAAAAGTATTGTATCAATTTTATTATGAAATATTATTTTAGTGATGGATTATTTTAATTTCTTTCGTTGGGTTATTTTACATTTGAAAAAGTGTATGTACAAAATTCAAAAATAGTTTCAAGATTGGAATTGATAATATTTATATATTTTTCTATTAAAAATCAATAAAATGAATAATCTATAATTAAATTAGACTTTTGCAAACCAAATGTATTGCTTGGTGCCGAAATATATTGATCTTTATATTAGATGTTCTTAAAATAAATGAAAAAAAAACAATACTTAAAGTTTTTTCGGTCAATAATAAATGTACTAAAAGTAATTTGAATGAACAAAGAGCTTAAGAGAAAACGCAAATCGTCATATGAATCATTATTCTAGTAATAATAAAATAATGTAACTAACAGATGAATAAATAAAAAAATCCGATGGATACATTTCATTTAAAAAAAGAATTGCGCGCCTTTTTACGAGTCAAAGTCATTTTTTGTTCACATTTTTACGTGATTTGAAAAAGTCGCAGCGAACGTTCGAAAGAAAATCAGCCGTATTATTTATTTCTCGATTCTGATACTATTAAAGAGTTTCTTCGGTGGATAGTTTGAAATTACATTTTGTAGTCTAAAAAACTGAAAGTTACGTGGAATTATATAAGGAATAAATAAATGACTTGCCTTCAGAATTAGATTTTTTACTTTATAAGAAAATAACAGCAGTATTTTAATGTAATACACTCGTATAGCTATAAATAAATTCAAAAAATGGAATAAAAATATGAAATACAACCATTTTAAAAATAAAATTCATGATGTTTTTATTATGATTTTATTTTTTTACGCGTAGTCATATTACTCGTTACATGTGGCATCAATGATCTCGTACTAATCATTAAAAAATCTTGATTGTTGGGTAGGTGAATATAGTTAAAATATTTATCACTTCTTTTGCTTTCCATACAGTAGTCTATAGTAATAATTAGATTTCTTTAAAAGGTTAGAACATGATGTTGATTTATTTATTTTTTAATAGTTCATCATCGCGATGTTTCACAGAATACAATAAATATCTAAAAGCTGATACCTTTGATTTATACTTAATGTTTTGATTTTTTTCCAAATGGCGTCTATATATATAAGAATACGAGTATTATTGTATAAATTTTCAAGATATTATAACTTTTTAATAAGTTTTCTCAAATTGAATATCCTTATAATACATATGACAATACTTTTTAGTTTATATTATTGAAAATTAAAAATATTTTTAAATTAAGATTTAATACATTATTAACTACTCTCAAGTTAAAATAAATAAATGCGTAAATATATGTTTGTGTACATGCTTGTTTATAAACACACGTTTTACCTTCAAGAAACGTATGATCTTAAGAGGCAAAAATTTGAAAAGAAATTCTAAAGAAAATAAAATACTGAAAGCTTTTAAGAAGGCCAATAAGTGAGGTTTATATTATGATGGATATTTCAAACTCCAAAAAGGCTTTGTGTTTGATTCTGAAAGCTTAAAAAGTATCGCAAGCGCTTTGAATTTTGAAGTATTTCCAATTTACAAATTAATAAAAGGATGTAATGGAGTTTGTAAAATTAAGGGTAACTATATACTCGTCTTACGAATATATTTAAAGATTGATAATAGTTCGTTGTCAACGCGGTACTCGTAAGAGCAAACCAAAACATGGATAGGTTACTGACTGTTGATAACCATGTGTCGTTAGTTGGGTCGAGCTGTCCCTTAGGATTAAATAGTCTAGACTGTAGACCTTGAAAGCGTTGGGTTAATAATACAATCTATTAAAAATTTCGATTAAAAAATCACACAAACTATACCTTGAATACTACTGTTGCCATCTCAAAAAAACACAATAGAAATTGACAGAAATGATTGAGTAAAAAAATAAAATATTTTTCAATGTCGCTACGCGGTGATACGATTTTTAAATATTTAATCCATAGATATATACTCGTAATAAAATAATATTGATATAAAATAACAATAAATGACACGCAACTAACCACGAGGGCTAACGCCAGCAGTCCCACAGAATCCGGTACGTCAGGACACACCACAGTCCTCGACACTAAAAGGACCAAATTGCTACTTTGATCTCAATATTGAATAAGATGATCTCAATATTGAAATTAACAGAATTAAAATAACTTTAAGGCTATCAGCTGGCAATACTTGGTGGAATTAAAATAATCACGAAAAAAATAATTGTCTATATTTTGTGACTTAGAATCAAAATTCAATTCGGCAGAAATATTCATGACTAACAATAAATAATACAAAAAAATGTTGTACCTGAATACAGCATTTGCTCTAATTACCTTATTTATTTTACAAAAATAACACAAATCATTATGTTAATGTTTGTTCTGATTAAAATTGCACTGCTTATTAAAAGCATGTTCTAGAATATAGATAACATTAAAAATGAAGACCGGTTGAATTTTATATGACTTTTAATTGCGCAAAAAATGAATTCTTTATTGCTGAACACTTGCATCTTAAAGAGCAAAATTTATTTGATTTATGTTATAGACCGAATTAATGAAATGTGAATAATAAATAGCTATAAATCTTTCACATATAAGTAATTAGACCAAGCTCGCATACACACGCGTATTAAAATAAATATGAGCTCAGTAAATTTCAGGTATTCATTTTTATATATCTGTGTGACGCTTTATACACCAGACATTCTTATATAATGTTCCATTATTATCAATGAACATCTGCTTCTTAGCCAGAAAATAAATATATTCATATATTCCCGCCAAAAAGTTCTATAATACGCCATGACATTTGTCTCGTCCCATATTAAATCTGCTTCTCGCAGCTCCATCTATTGAATTGCATTTATCGTTCTCAACGGCCTACCGAGACACTGAGAGCATCGAAAAAAGGCAGCTGCAGTTTATGGTCTTCTGTAGGATCCATAGTACCATGGAGAAATTCATTCTCGAAATATCTGTTACATATAGAATACAAAACGAGAATATCTGTAAAAGACTCTTTATAGAAAAGGGATATTCACAAAGTGGCATTGTGCAGAAAATCTGTTACAAAAGCAATGGAAAATAAATGTCATAATAATAAGAAAATAAAAAAATAAAAACTGGAAAAAATATTCTAGAACGACACAAGATGGACTGAAAATATTAGAAAAATATAAGTGTGGGTGGTAGAGCATTGGGATGGATTTGCACTTGCGAAAACTTGCGAAAGTTCTACGTTCAACAGTGGAGACAGGCTCATAATGATAGTTATAAAATTGATAGAAAACCGTATTTGTTGTAAGTTTTATCGGAGATTGAACACAAGACATTTAACATGATAGTCAAGTTATTTATCTAAAAGATCTAGGCTTTACCTTTTGGATTAATAAACTAAGGTGAAGGTTATGTTATTATCATCGTTTCGCTTTCTTTTAATTTGCCACCTTCAACGTTCTCAGCAACTTCTTCTGCAAGGTTTTTGCTCGGATTGTTTTAGCCAGTAGTAAACGTATTCAGGTTGTTAACTGTTGGCTAAGGCTCCTTTCTCGATGCTTAAGATTGCAGCTGTTACAGTTTTGATTAAAAGTGAATTACGGTGAAAGGGATTGTATATTCGCTAAAAGTAATAACGCAGCCAGCCGCAGGATATAAAACGAATATATTTCTTGATTATGTTATACTGGAACAATCTACATTATTCATGATTTACATTATACATTGAAGTACAGCAGGAAGTGAAGTATACTTAACGCACTACATCTTTTTGTTCAGTAAGTATAAACGAAAAGTTAACAACAATTTTATATGTGTAACTTTATATGGACTGAATGGTATTTCATGAATCATATGTATTTTTATACAAAATACTAAAGCAACTGATTTGTCAATGCATCTTATATTACGGTTAAATAAATAGCAATTAAAAAAAAGGTTCTTTATGACACTATATATCGTTCTAATGGATTCTTATTGACAGAATAATGTCAATTCCATCAAGTCATTAGTTAACGACATCTAGTCGAAATTCAAACATAGCTCTAACAAAATGAAGATGGAGAATAAACTGTTATTATATATATTTTTAAACCAGTATGATAAGTAGTTAATGATGCATGGTTGTTGATACAAAACCAGTTACATTTAATAACTTTGCCTAAATCAATAAAGCTTTAAATTGGCGGTTTGCATCAAAGATAAGTCGCGATTTAATTTAAGAAAGTATTCAAAGAGAGATACTTATAAGGCGCTGCATAAAAAATAAATGAAATGGTTTCAACTTGTAGATATTAAGAATTTTAAAATCTTCCATCTAAGCTATCTAGTGACTCCTAATTGTCTCTGGGTCCTTTCTTTGAGAACCTGTAATGTAACTAAATCCTGACTTCGTAATTATATTGTGGCTGTGCACACTGTGAACACTATGCTGACATGCGACCAACCACGAGTATGTGTGCCGACATAGGCTGCCAACAGGAAAGTAAATCTCCAGAAACCTGCGCGCTTGTACACGCTACAGTCTTCTAGACCAAAAGACCCCACGATATGGTCACGAATCTCGACGCTACATCTCTTCCATCGACGATTAATTCGTAAAACTAACAATATGAAATAATATTTTGACATCCCCGCTTACTAAAGCGACTTCGCTTTGCCGGGATCATCATCGGGACGCGTTGTGAAGGGATGAGATGCAAGTCGCTAATTCAAAGAACTTGTCGGGAAGCAAATTGTATTTAATTTTAAATAAATGATTAACAAACTTCGACATTCTGCCCGGGCCACAAATAATGAGTGGGTTGTACTTAACGGGACCCGGGCAGTAAGAGACACTCGGACCACACCGTAACACTGGCAGCGCCCGAAGAAAATATATCGGCCATTTATGATACTAATAGCGCCTGCAAGTGCCATATTTTATGTAACTAATATTTTTGTTTATGCGTGTATAACGAGCGTTCAAAAATAAGAGACGAAAGACCGTATATCGCGACTCTTCTGTACCAGCCTACAAGGACTATATCGAGATGATATTAATTTTCAATTATTTTTACAGTTGGTATCCATCACCGTTGTGGCCATGGCCTCTCAACAGCTGTCTGCCCTTCCTTCTGGCTATGGGTACGCCCAATGGCAGCCTCTCCAGTATCAGCAGATGTACGGCTTCCAAGGCCGCTCCGACCAGGACACTCAAGCTTCCATCTACGACGAGCACTCTGGAGGAGGTGGAGGAGGTTACGACTACTCCAGCTTCGGCCACTCCGGAGGCGACGAACACCAAGAGTCCTACCCAGTCAGCGAGCACGTGGAAGTCTCCAAGCCAGAGCTGATCCCAGAATACAAACACATCCAAGTTCCAATCCACAAGCCATTCAATATCCACATTCCTCATCCCATCTTGGTCCCAGTTCCCCATCCTTATCCCATCCAAGTTCCTGTCAACAAGCCAGTAGTCGTGCCAGTTATTCGTGAGATCACTATCCCTATTGAGAAGGTTGTCCCTTACCCTGTGGAGAAGAAGGTGCCTTATCCTGTTGAAAAGAGAGTTCCTTACACCGTTGAAAAGCACATCACAGTACATGTTGACAAGCCTTACCCCGTCAAAATCCCATACATCAAGACCATTTACCATTCAGCTAAAGGACACGGAGGTCACGGAGGTCACGGATGGCATTAAACGAAAATCAATGGAATATCATTGATTTCAAAAGAATACAGCCTTTTTTATTGAACATAACAATGCCTTAAACATACACTAAACTTTGTCTATTTCAACAATTATAAAGACATTGCCTTTTCAGTTAATTGATCTATGAAATTGACTAAGTTTTTAATGTGGTGTCATAGAATTTAGACTTGGTGCACCGTCTACAGTTCAGATATCACTTTTTCACTTTTCTCGGGTTTTTCTCTGATCAATTGCGTACAAATGTCTGAAACGATAATACTCTTGTGTTTAATTTAAAAAGTCTGTGATCTTTGTGTTTGTATATTATCTGAAGTAACGTTTTTACCAAAGCTACAATTTAAAGTCGTTTCTTAAACTAAAAATGAGATTCTACATTAAAACAAACTATTATACTCGTATAATCTTGCTATTTTTTTATATTCGGAATATATTTTAAACATTTATTAGATAGTTGTATAAATAATCGCTTTATTTAAAATCACTTTTCATCAGTAGTGAATCATATAAGTAGTGTATCATTTTTTTTATACTTAAAACATTAAATACGACAAACATTGTATTTTGGAAAACGCGAAGATAACTGATCGATGGGGTTAAAACCCCCAATATTTTAATATTATTGTAAATATTTTACAGTGTTATTATTATTGTTGTTATGCATTTATAATGTTATGTATTTTTAATAAACTTTTGTTACTTTTTTATATAACAATGTCTTTTCCTTACAACATTTATTAATAACGTAACCGATCTTCTTAAAACAGCTGATTAGCACCAAAATATGTATCAGATATTGGAAGTCATTTTTGTAAGTCCCCAGGCTCTTGCCTAATATATGTAATTCTTGACAAAATTTCTGACGTAGAGTTGAAATTGTTATGGGACAAGGCATGGCTAATGGTTGCTGACAGAGCTCTGTGACAGAAATTTGTGGTGTTTATAATAATAATAATAAAATTTATTTATTCAGCCACTAGTGCCATAATCTAAATTTTACATACAACAATTCCAAGCAAATACATAAAAAATCAAAATTTAAATTAAACAGAATAGAAAGAAAATATATATCGGCATGTACACATGTACTCAGTGAGTGGAGCACCGGATTCCCTCTGGATGGCTACGTGAAGTAATACTGCAACCGTGAGTCCCACCTATTTGCCCACACAGTGACCATTGCGTTGGGACTGCTGCGAACGCGCGGTCACAAAGAAACGCAACGCTTCCTTATTATGGCATGGAAGACATCCACACATGCCTCCGTCAACATGCCTGAGGCACTGCAGTATCGCGGCAAACCCAACAACATTTGTAAACTCCAGATAAAGAGCGATACATTTGTTTAAGAATTAATTTCAATCCAGCAATGTACACAACTATGTTGATCATTATGTCAACAATGGATATATATTTTTAATTGTTATTAAAGAAAATTACTAAAAAGGATAGTATACAACATTGTATTTTTTAACCTTTCCGGGCCTGAGTGAGTTTTTGACATGGAAAATACAAACATTTTTTTTTATCAAATCAAAGAAGCATTGAAAGAAGATAAAAATATAAAAAAAAAATTGTTTTTTCATTTCGAATTTAAGGGATCGCAAACCATCGATACCCATTAAAACACAACTCTTCACTATTATAGCAGATGTAAAAATAAATAAAAAACAGGTATAAAAACATAAATTTGCAGTTGTTCCACATTCTTGATTCTTCTCGATAACGTTTTGCACTAGGTTGAATATCTGGTTCCTTATCATCATTAGAAGAAGAATCATTAACCTCCATTGATATATCATCAATATCTTCGATGTTTTCATCCTCATTGTCACTATTCATTAATATGTCCTCAATTCCTAAGTCTCTTTCAATTTTAGCAATATATTTAACAAAAAAAAAGTTGGAATTTCGATTCTGTAAATAAATAAATAATATAGATCGGAAAAAAAATCACGGCAGTAAAAATTCAAAACTAAGTACAGAAGGCGACAAAACGTTAAAATATAGTATGACATTGTAAAGCTTATATAAATTGCAAGAAAAGTATGATAAAACACTGTATAAAACTGTAATTCACATTTAACTACGTAAAACACTAATAAACCTACGAGCCTTGCGAGAATTTTGTAGAAACACACAATATAAAACAACTAAATCACACTAAATTACGTTAAAATATAGGATGATATAGTATGACGTATAAATATAGTATCACTATGAAACTTTTATAAATTGCAAGAAAAGTATGATAAAACACTGTATAAAACTATAAATCACATTTAACTACGTAAAACACTAATAAACCTCCGAACCGTGCGAGAATTTTGTAGAAACACACAATATAAAACAACTAAATCACACTAAAACTTTAAAAAACAGTAAAACTTCAAAATACCGCGAAAAAATATTGAAAAGCGCGCGAGCCGAAATATTTAGTTGAAACTTGTCGAAAGGTGACGTCATATTAATATCACGTGACAGCGGTTTTAAATATGGAATCTGTTTTGAAATGGTAAATAATTCATAATTGAAGCAGACCAGTCACTCACACAAAAGCACTGACTCATACGTGCGTTCATACTCTTTCACAAAAAAAATCGCGCGGTCGCGCATATGCGACCATACTCTCGAAAAGGTTAATTGTAGTGTAATTACTGCACTAACTGATAATAATAATGGTTTACGTGAAATGTATTAAGCTATAGTTGATATCTCTGCCATGAAACCAACTTTTTCTTCGGCCGGCGGGTAAAGCTCAGTGGTCAAAGTGTTTGCTTTGCAAGCCAAAGGTCGTGGGTTCGATCCCCGAAGGAGATAAAGAAAAGGATTTTACTCGATTAGTTTTTTTTTGGTTTTGATTATCTGAGCACTGAAATACCCCCGGTAGGTTCAAATTCCCTCACCCGTAAAATGTCAGTCATAGTCTATTAATAAAAAATGGTGGTAGATGACAGTGGTCCAGTGAAGACCACCCATTCATAGCAAATTCCTATTATAATAAGGATGATGCGTGAATTTTAGGCTGTATTTTATGACGTTGGCGGATCAACACTCCACATACAGCGCTTAACCATGTAACATGGTAAGCGTCATAGAATCCAAAGATGAGACTTCAGCATCACTATCACCATCTGCCGGTATTCTCCTGTATAATTTTAAATAAAAAAGGAATACAAGTTAAATCACACACACATACCTGTAAAAGTATTACCCATAATAATTTCTAACAATATATCTTTTATCCTCTTACATCGGATATTTTTATTTTGCTTAGACGAATAAGTTGATAGTAAAAAAGGAAAATAGACCGAAAATGTCGATTTTTACGATTCATCTTTGAAAAGGTACCAACCAAAAACTACTGCGTAGAGTCAAATAATATTTTTCACAAGAAAATTGTGCTATCAAACCGTCTTAAATTTTTTGTCTTTTTAAAAATCAGGAAATATGTATATATTTATGCCAGTCGACAAGAAAAATTTCTTTCTTTAATTGCTAATACATACAGATAAGTTTTTTTCGTACAAATTCATTAAAATACAATTTGAATAATTAGAAATTACTATTTGTCACGTAAACGCATAGTGCAAGACCTACTTAGTGTAGTGTAACCATTGCTAATGCCTATGATTACTGGCAGTGTTGCGTAATTTACTCTAGGTCCATTAATAACAAGCAAAAAATGTCTCATAACATCGGTCATGTATTATTATATTGATCAGTTACCGAATACTCATAAGTGGTCATAAAAGTCACTCGGAAGTGATGCTAAACCATAATACCTCGAATACTTTCTAATGCCATTTTATGATTTATATATGTAATTACTTGCCCCCTAAAAGTACTGGAGGACTCTGCGAAATGTCTTATGGTCACAGGTTCGATGAAAGGAAAATCTTGATCTATTTTCATCTCGTGGTGGAGGGTGAGCGACATCAGTAGGTCAATATAGACAGGGACAGAATGATGGCCGGAAAAGCTAACACCCAGCTAACCTCATCAGGTCAAACTGATTAGAGCACTGTATTGTCCTGGAGGTAGTAAATGCTCTCCTAAGGCGGATGAACCTTTATGGTTAACGGCATTAGGATGTGGAAATAAAGGGGAAAATACCACATTAAAGGTCTAAATAACATCCCTTGTATCAGAATAAAATTATTGCATCTCAATTGGAGATCGAGATGCAAGATTTAGTTGCTGCAAACCAATCCACCGGATTGATACTACTACGAAGATGTTATAATATATTTTTTAATATTGCAAGAAAATGATTTTGTGGATTAGGTGGCACTCATCGTCATCATGTCCGTCCACTGTTGAACTTAGGCCTCCCACATGAGTCTCCATCCTTTTCGAATATCCGTCCTGCGCATTCAGGGTACCCTCGCTATTTTCTGATCTCATCAGTCAATCTTGCGTGGAGTCGCCCAACGCTTCGTTTGCCAGTTCTTCGAAGCCTCTCGCACACTTTTTTTTCCTATCCCAGTTATCTCATTTGCGTATTCTACGACGCTAACCATTTTACAAAGGGCGATACTCTGCAAGTGAAATGTTGATCCGCCAACGTCACAGACAACATAATGGAATTCAGGCATCATACATTTTTAAATTGGATTTTCTGTGAAAAGATGGTGTTTACGTGACGATCAAAAATTTAAATGAATAAGTTACGACTGGCATTAACAAACGAGGAATCTTAAGGAAGCTTAGAAGTCGATTCATTATTTTTATTTTTATATCCATTGGGTATCGAACTCACGACTTTTGGTATGGTAAGCATACACTGTATCACTAAGTCATACCCGCTGCAATTTTTAAAGACGTAGCATTTATTTATAATATTTTTTTAAGCAGAAATCAATTTAGTCATGGGAAGTACTTTTAAAGCGTTATACTGTTTTTAATGCTTCTCAAGTAGCAACATATTGACAACAGCATGATGTAGTCCTTGCTTACTGTTACCGAAAACCTCGATAGACAATCTTTCATTGGGGCAAGTTAATGTAACTTGCCCCAAAGTTTTGCCACCAGGCGGCGCTGGTGATCGAGCGAGGGCTACGGAAGTGCGCACGGGCAGTTGGTCCCCAGCCTTGGCGAAGTATGGTCCGCATTGTGGCCGCGCGGGCATGTCGTTCCGCGTGGTCTTAAAGCTTGTAATGTTTTTATCGTGGATATTTAATCTGCGCTTCTACAAGAAAGTCTTTGTCTGCTGTCCTGCTCCTCATCCTGCCTCACGCGACGTAATAACGCCCCTCTTTTTGAGAGAAGAGGATGTTAATATGTTAAGCATAAAATTGACACTTAAAAATGCCTAATATTCATGATGGTTTGCGATCACCTGATGCGGGCCTTCTCCATATATTACGCAACAGTAAAAGTGTAGAAAGTCATTCACTACTAATGTTTTGTTGTTAATGCACTCACAAAAAATGACAAAAACAATCTATCAATATCGTCGCCGGGGCGACTGATATTTACATTCACATTTAACTTAGAAAAATGCAATCTTAAATTATAAAATAAAATGCTACATGATATTGGATTATAAAGATAACTTTATCTTTTATCAATATTAATTTTCTATCGGCAGTAAAAAATACTATATATTATTAACCTGTTCGCATCGGTACTCGATATAAGCCGTGTAAGATTCCCCTACCGTTGACATCGGTAGCCGTCATATATCGTTTTGCTACTTTCTTAGAATTGTTTTTAAGAATCACCTGATGGCTAAATGATACAAGAACTAATGTGATATATGAAAATAGACCAGATAAATACATTTATGCTTCAAATACTAGTTTTATAATTGACAGTTTAATTTGCATTCCACCGAGCCGTACTGAAAGGGTTAAAGCAATAATGCCTTCTTAGGTTGATAGAGTTATGAAATCAATTATTGTCTTTCAATCTATTATTGTCTATTTAATCTATAATAAGTAATGACATCTCCCATCTTTAAAAAGGCGACAACAGGTCGCGGGGTCGTCATCGAGACGCGTGGAGAAAGGATTCAAGAGCAGGTCGCAAAACAAAGAACTTGTTTAGAAGCACAATTCGCGTTTATTACCAATATAGGGGCATCGTTTTCCCAGCCCGACCGTAACATGTTGTATCGTGGGCATCGGTCGGACGGAGACTGTCCGCGGACACGGGCTGACTGACTGACACCATAACAGTCAGAATTTTTTTGACACCAGTAAGGTTTTTTTTACGAAAAAATCAATAAAGAGTTAATTATTGCAATAAAATAACGTCCTGGGGACCAGAGGGCCCACTTTGGGAACCAACGGTTCATACTGCTAGTACAATCGTGAAATAGTAACACGAACAACGTTACTTGAAAATATCGAGCGTTCATTTTGGAAGATTGCAAGCAATATAGATAAATAGTTCATTAAAAAAAAGGATTTTAATCCTTGGCCAGATGAAAATAGTAAAATAAATACAGAGTTATGTGTCGCATATCAAAAGGAAGATCAAACTAACAATCCACGGCTAAATAAGAAATAATTCATTAAATAAGTACCTGGGCAAAAATGGTTGGTTCCAAAGGTACGCGGTTCGCATCCCGCTCCTGCCGATATTTTTTCTGAATTAATTGACTCGTTTAAAGAAGTTTAATGAATTTTATGTACAGTATATGTATATTTAATTACTCACTACTAATTAAATAAGTATCTTTATAACAATACATCAATTAAATTTTACGAGATAATTCAATCGGTAATAATTACACTTTATCAACAAGTGCAATACACAGGAAACGAGGATATTAAATTAAATGATAGTAATTTGATGGGCGGGATGACTCTGTTGGTAATTTATCTGTTTCTCGTATCACTGCTTTAGTTTTCTAATAAATAATTAATTGGTGTTTTTAATCACAGATGGCGGTGAGCGCGGCTGACCGCAGCGCCAGTCATTACAATAATACGGAAGTAAGAGGAACTAACTCTTTACCGTAGTACGAGGGACATCTTAATAGTTTAAATCAAACGTAATTTATATTTTAAGATGGATATTGGATTTATATTTATATTAACATTCATATTGCTTATTTCTTATATATTTCTGAACCTATTTCTACATTTACTACAGTTCTGAACTAATGTTTTTTTTTTCTGAATAATAAAACAAGTGTAACTTTGTATGAAACCACTGAGTTTTAATTAATTATCACTACTGGTTTTGATGGCATGGCACCTTCATCAGGAAGGACTAACAAATTGACTACTGAAACTATTTTTTTATTTATCAATTCGCATCCGATACACTCATTTCAAATTTTCCGATTATTCACATGCGATTAATTAATGTCAACCAAGAACAGGAATTTCAATGAACAATGGTAAAAATCGTTGTTTTGTGCGGCATTCGACTAATTAAATGCAGCAGCATTTGATACCGACCAAAACATAGATGGATCCACTAGAGTTGAGTCACTTTTTAGGATTTAATGACCCAAGTAACGAAAAAGACAAAGTAAACATCCGATTTACTTAAAAATTCTGGTTGAAAATGCGCTAAAATATTCTCAGGTAGACGTGGACATCCAAATGCATTGTTAATCATCATCATCATAAGCCTCTTCGATCTACTGCCATTCGCATCGATTCTACTCATGCTATTCTTCGTATGTCGTCAGTCCATCTTGCAGGTGGTCGACCAGCGCTTCGTTTGCCAGTTTTTGGGCGAGACTTCAACACTTTTCTTCCCATCGACCGTTGTCTCTTCGACAGATATGTCTTGCCCATTGCCACATGAGTCTGCTTATTCGTTGGGTAGCCTCCACTATTTAAGTTCTTCTTCGGATATCCTCGTTTCGGATTGTATTTTTTAAAGACACTGCAAGCATGGATCTCTCCATGGCACGTTAGGTGACTCTTAATTTTATGAGTAAGACTTGCTGTTAGATTCCAGAGTGCATAGATATCTTGAGACAAAGCATGGATGATGGCAACTGACAGAACTGTGTGGTGTCAATTTATAGTAGTTATATGCTTCAAATATGAATGGAATATAAATAAAACTATCATCCTTATTCGTTAAAAGCAGTAGATTTGAGTTATATTGAACAATTAAATAATAAACTTTGTAAAAATACTGACTTCAAATTTTTATGAGTCGTTCTGTTCGTTCACCTAGCCATACACAGATGGCTCAATTAATTTATTATTTATTTATTCCACAGAACCGAAGTTCCAAGGCACATAGAATAATAAAGAATAAGAAACATAGAGTATACATAAAAACAAACAATACACACAAAAAAAAACATAAAAGAAAAGTGTCAAAGATCACAGAGATCTAGGTAACCAATACTATCGAGAAAAGAAGAAAAGGATGCAACAAAAGGATTGAGGTGTGCTGGTAGGCCATTTAGGAGTGCCATTGCCGTTGTACTAAACTGAGTGCTCGAAGCTCCACAAACATCAACTGGAATCAAAAACAATGGATGGCTACGATAACGGGTGTACTTATATTCTTTAATTCTTCTCCCCTCCCTTTCATTCTCCTCTTAAACATTGAATAATTTTTCTGTATTTAGATTTAAGTTTGTTCTGATGAAGGAGGGTTATCTACAAAACCGGTTGAGTTAATAAAAATTCAGAGTAAGTGGATTTATGATGTGTATTATTTAATTTGTGTAAAAAATAACAATTTGGATGTCCCTCGTATCACTGCATACAAGTGAAGAGGTTGACTTTCTAATAACATTTTTAGCTTATTTTTGTTATTCTCTGTTGTCGTTGATGATGTGACGTTGTGCACTATAATAACCCACACCTAAGATGCACAAAATTGCATCACGACCTCCCATGGTCGGGACACGAACCCATTGTCTACTTATCGCTCTCTAATATATCGTCATAATCGACATGTCACTTTGTGTCGTGATATTTTAGAATTATTCAAATTAATAAAAAACGACTGAAAAAAGCATCAGACCATATCATTATCGTCGTAATTGTCAACAACACTTTATTTCGAAGCATATAATCAGCACAAATTTCCACATGTATCGTTCCTATTCTCCATTACGGCTGTGAATCTTGGCATCTCATCAAAAGCCAATGCAGCCGTATAATGGGTTTCAAAAATAGATGTCTGCGTAGAATACTTGGAGTATGATGGTAAGACTTTTTAAGAAATGGCGAGGATAGAAAACAGACAAGGCAACCTTCCATACTACATTCGGTCAAGAAACGAAGGTGAACCTGATTGGATCATGTACTATAGATGCCATAGGAGAGCATTATCTACATGCCTTTTATAAGCCCCCCAGCTTACACTGTCCTGGAAGGCTCTCGTGAACTATACGTAGAATGTACTATACGTACAACGGAGCTACGGCATGAAGAGCTGACATGGGATGAGGCGGCTGACAGAGCTTTGTGGCGATGGCTTGTAATGCCCATATGCTCTAGTTAAGGCAGCTGTCAAAAATGATGATGAATTTCCGCCACACTTTAGCTCTGCCTCACATAAATCAGTCCAGTACATAATTTGTTTAGTTTCCGATGGCCGTCGACGACAGGTCCGGGGACCTGAATAAAAGGCAGCTGTAATTAATGCTCTCCTGCGGCATTTTTAGCGTGTATCCCAACTAACATCATCTTCGCCTCTTGACCAATTGTAGTATGGAAAGCAACCTCATCCGCTCACTTACTTTGTTCATTCTTCATGTTTAGACAAATTAAATACTTTTCAATTGAATGTTTCGCGATCACCGATTTGCACAGTCATGACTTGACTTTGATATTATTGAATTCATGAAAAAACGTTAGAAAATGATCGAATCCGCTTGTTTATGCAACAGAGAAATCTCTTATATCAACTTTTTGCCGACAGATAAGTCCAACAAAAGAATGCAAATAATAAATAAATTATACTGGGACTTAAAGTTATTTACTTTTAACATCAACAGAACTAGCTTCTATGAAGGTTGGTGAATCTACGGTACCAGTACTGAAAATAATATTTACGAATTTTACTTAACATTTGAATTATTGAGTTTTTTATCTTTTATATATTTACGTTCATGCTGTTTCTCTATTTATAGAGGTTTTAATAACAAATTGAAAAGTATTTGTTTTAGTCGCAAATAAAAGCGATTTTAGGAAAACAAAGCTTTGTGTTAGAATAATTGAAAATGTATCTTTTTGTACACTTTCCACATTCATCATAATTTTCAACCACACAGTTCTATTAGCTGCCTTTACCTTTGATTCGTCCCATGTCATCTTTGCAACTGAAGGTCCGCCGAGTAAACAATGTGAATAGTTTCCAACAGAAGAGTGTGGAGTAATCGAGGCAAATTTGGGCGTAGGGTTAGGTTAGGTTAGATTGGCTTACGTTATGTTGGGTTTAATAAAATCACTTATAAGACCATCTTTAAGAAAATTAACCCACATATTTACGATTTTATTTAAATTCTTAGATAAGAACTTCAAATCTTATTTAAATATAGATCACATTGAGCACTGTTTAACTAGAAGGAAGACTGCAGTTTTGCGATCTTTGAAAGCTTCATCATTCTAACGTGCGTTTGTGCATATTGAAACTGGTGAAGCTTTCATAGATCGCAAAACTGCAGTCTCTCATCAAGTGAAACAGTGCTCAGTGTGATACATGTTGAATGAAATATTTATCTATTTAATAATTGTTTTTTTATTATTTACCTGAAATCGATCACTTCTCTTAAGGATTTGATTCAATTTCTATTTTTATCAATACCAATTTCAACAAAAACTTTTAAATCTGTAGCTGTGTTGAGTTGGGTTGAGTTGGGACAATTTTATCATAGTTGATACCTAACAGTTTTGTAATACTCATATTATTTTAATTAACCCTTTCGTTACAGCTCGGTGGAATACAAATTATACTGTCAATGCGGCGTGAATTTTTCAAACCATTTTGGCTATTTTTTTTCATCATCATTTAGCTATCAGACAATGCATAAAAAACTGTTATATTTAACAAACTTTCAATATGTAACTCCATACATGCGGTGGCATTGACACATGTGGTTTACATAAAAATCGCTCCTGTGTCGAAACCTAACGATACTTATTTACATGCTTTACAGATTCCTGTAAAGATTACATGTAGGTTGATAAAAGCAATGACTGCACTTCAAATTTCTTAGTGTAGATGTCACAATGAGTACTGAAAGTAGCAAAACGATACATCACGTCAACCAATGTCAACGATCGGGGAATCTTTGACGGGATATATTGACAACCGATGCGAAGGGGTTAAAAATGAATTTGTCGGATCGATTTTTGATACTTTTCGACAACGTTCTAATTTGAAAAAGGTTGACAGTTACTTTTCCTACAAGATCAATGTTACGGTGACTTTCGCATTCGCTATTCAATTGCCAATATTACGATTTTTTATGGAAAAGTCGCAAAAAGTGCAATAAAACGTGCAATTACAACAAACGGTCACAAAACCAGCTGCTCAGTTTACCGAATGCCATTACTTTTTATATCGCGCCGCAGAATGCGTTCTGCTTTGAAGAGAATCATCGTCTGTGTCGTCATGGGTCTTTTTTCATACTAAATTTAGTACAATCTTGATTAACCGTTCTCCCATATTACGTTCTCTCGTATAAATCGTTCATTTTGTATTGTCCCGATAAATACTTATAAAAAACCATGTTAAATAATCCCGCATCAGCCGATCACAAATTTTAACGATCTTATTCTTCCCCATACTATATTCGTTCTATATATCTGAAACATATGGTCACCACATATTGCCTCCATTCAGTTCTGTCAGTTATTTATTTATTTATATACAGAATCAAAATTCCAATTTTTTTTACAAATACTTAGAAACATAGAGTATACATAAATATACAATATGTAGAGAAAATAATAAAAAATAAAAATAACACAAAAGAATAAGAAGATGACACATTTCAAAGATCACAGAGATCAAGGAGAACAATACCATCGACAAAAGAGGAAAAGGATGTAAGAAAAGGATCGAGGTGTGCTGGTAGGCCATTTAGGAGCGACATTGCCGTTGTACCAAATTGAGTGCTTGAAGCTCCACAAGCATCGACTGGGATTAAAAATAATGGATGGCTACGAGCACGGGTGTACCTATCTGGAACATAGAAGTTAACACATTCAAGAATCCCAGGGTTGTGAATTGAACCGCGAAGAAGAAGGAATGAATGTTTCAGTGCAGCAATTTTCCTCCGGGACTTTAGCGAATGGAAAGAAAGCATCCCTAGAAGAAAAAGAGTTTGGTAATGTTCGGAATTAAATGAATTGAATGGATAGTTAAGTCGGAGAAATTTTTTATGAATTTTATCGAGCATGAAAATGTATTTGGATTTATTGGGATTCCAAACTAAGCTCCTATATTCCAGAACAGATAGAACGAGTGAAGAATAGAGAGTACAAAAAATTAGAGGGTTATGAAGTTGACTAGCCTGGCGGGTGATGAATCCGAGAAGTTTATTGGCGCGTGAAGTTAAATTGATTATGTGAGTATGGAAAGTGAATAATGAATCGTAGGTTATACCTAGATCCTTGACAACTGCTACTCTGTCGAGCAATGTTCCAGATAAGTAGTAATATAACATAATAGGATGTTTAGAACGAGTTGACGTGCCTCGTATCAAGATACCTCTGTACTCTGAATTTTAAAGATATTACTTATTTTATATTATTACGTATGTGAAGCTTTTTCCGATAATACGTTTTCTCGCAATTATCGTTTTTGGGTTCTCTGGAAAATATAAAATCGAGTTTTTACTGTATTAGCGTCTCCTATGACTCGTTTTTTTGTACACTTCCTATTGGAAAAATTGTAAATAAATAGATATGGTACAAAGCTCGTGGTTCGAATCTCAAGTCAATTATTTATTTTTCTCCGAATCATTGATGCGAAAAGCGCATGTTTTCTTGCACGACTCACAGCACTAATCTATGGCTTAAATTTCATTATGATCAATTAACCGGCTTGGCTGTCTAAGAGCTAGTGATATTTTTTATACTATCCAATTTTATTTATATTTTTGATAATACCTTACGTCATATGGTACTGTTATGATTGCCAAACTTAAAAACAAGTAGAAATTAAATTTCGGAAGTTCCACTACTGATCCATTATATATCGACCCGTAGAGAAATTAACGTGGCGTAACACGATACAATCTAATTTCTAGATCAAAATAATAATCAACATTCAATTGTCAATTTTATAGTTGTGAAGATCTATTGATAAATAATAATCCCACAAGTTTTCCATATACAGTGGTACCTTTAAATACGAGTATAATTGATTCCGCAAACTTGCTCGTATTTCAAATTACTCGTATCTCAAAGCAAATTTAAAAAACCCGAGCACAACTTATCAAAGATGCTTTGGCAGCGAGAGCACACTGATAACTGATTCTCTGACCGTAGTCTGGGATTCATGCAGGAAAGCGTGAGGCGCGGTTCGTGTGCAACCGGCCGACCCGCTAAGCCGATTGCTCGTATCTAAAAAAAATCTCGTATCTCAAAGCAAAAAATTGCTCGCTTGACGGCTCGTATCTCGAAAAACTCGTATGTTAACGTATTTCAATGAAATGAAAATAAATAAGTCGGCAAATGACTTTTATTCAGGTAGTCTCAGGCCGATACCATTCTGTGCAATGTTGTCACAAGTCTTCTAGAAAGACGAGAGCTTGACTTACCTCTAACATCCATTCATTAAAACTTTCATGTATGAAGTAACGTCCCTTCAATATTACTAGAGCAGCTATTGTTCTAAAGTTAAATAACTATACTTTTCTTGATAAAGCGTCATAGAGCCCAATTGTTTCGATCATTGTGCATGTGTCGTCTGTCTCACATATCATGTCCATAGGATTTCCTCATAGTATGCGGTTAAAATAAGTAATACCTTTTTTACTTTTAATGGATAAATTAAAAATAGACGATGCGTGGATGCCGATCTGAATCGAATGATATCGAATTGCGCCGATTAGTTGACTTAAATGGCAAGCGTATTTGAATCCGTAGATGAATGATATTTCTATCGCAGATTGGCTGTATTCTCTTGTAAAGATGATGTTGCGGATTTTAAATGGGTGTTATGCATGTAATTTTCTTTTGTATTTATGTCTATGTTACTAAGCAATTATATGTGATATAATCCAAAAATTCCATTTAAACTGTAATTCTAGATGTTGGTAATATATGCGGATTAGTAGCATGACCGTCAGTTAACACATCTTTGCGCCTCATTATTTACAGAGAACTGTGGCCTAGAGGTAAATCACACGGCTACCATGCAAGAAGTCGACGATTTGACCGCAGATAAAGCTTGAGTTTTAACCGGAGATACTTAGAAGGACCGTTTTTTTTGAAAATTCAAAAAAATAATATAACGTCTATAAATCTTGCAGAAATCTCACGTTATTAACATGTAAACAATTTTATCCCATATGCGTTTCATATCTGGAACATAGATAGTTGTCACTGTCGATTCCTCATTCTAGGACATATCTTCATCTGAAGGTTCACCTGGGGAAATAAAAATATGATTACTGACAACCTTCAGAAAAAAACGTCCGCGTACTTGAAGATAGGGTAGGTGTAGGACAAAAATTTACATTAATAGTAATATTTGTTTCCTGTTAAATTATCATATTATTTCAAATATATTGTTGCTTGAAACAACAATAGCAAGCGTTATATTAATTTATGAGTACATCCATAGAGTATTATAATATATACTAAGTATGCATTGAAAATGATCGTTTTTTATATAACTTGTTTGTTTTATTTTGAGAAGACTATCAGACTCAGATCATTCAAAATATTGTCTATCAGCAACCACGACCTTCTCCCATCTTTCAGGTAGCATGCGGATTCCACGCTGGAAAAAGTCTTGGTCTTTTGAGGCAATCCAGTCATCGAACCATTTTTCGGTATCTTTATAAGAAGAAAATCACTGCTCAGCAAGGCCATCGACCGCAACAAATGGTAATCGGAGGTAGCAATGTCTTGTGAATATGAGGTAGGACATCCCATTTGAGGTAGTTTTTTTTACAAAATTTGCAACATTGGGTCGTGCGTTGTCATTTTGAAGAATAACCTTGTCAATATAATAAACATATACAATATAATTCGTAAGACTCTTGAGGTCTGAACCATTCAATCTTAAGTGTGCATCTTAATCCGATCCCACCAGTCAACTATCAGGTTAACAGAGATTTCTTCTTAAGAATGCACTTACTCTTTTTATAGACTGAAAGTCTTAAAAAATAAATTTGATACTCGATCTTTGCAACTGGGCCACACTTCTTGCCATTAAAACAATATTTCAATCGAATTTAAAATTTAAGATTCGACCGCATAGCAACCAAATCAGACCGACATTATTCAGAATTAAAAGATTTGGACTTGTTTCCGAGATAAGGTGATTCGGATCGAATTTGCTTAGACTCGTCTGGTGGCATTGGCCTCTTCAAACGTTTTTTATTTGTATTTTTTATATGAACACTGATACCAGCTTGATATAGCAAATATTTTTCTGTTACTATAGCCGCTGTCCATGCAAGTTCGTGGGCTCTTGCCCTGGAGGCTCTCGGGAACCATCTATGTGCCCATGCGGACCTTCAGATGCAGGTGTTCTGGGACAAGGCATAGACAACTTGAGCTTACAGAACTGTGAAACGATAATTTGTGATGTCCTTATATGCCCCACATATGGAGCGAATATGGTAAAAAAAGTAATTAGTCCAGTTCTCAGGGCCCGTGTTTTCTTCTTCGTAGTATCAATCCGGTGGATTGGTTTGCAGCAACAAAATCTTATATCGATTCTCAATCTGCACTCTTCTCGTGTCCTCAAACACTTGCTGCAAATACTCCCGTCTACGGCGTTTTCTGCAGTTTCTACCCTCAACCATCCCCTCCACAATGTCGTGAAGAAGACCATCGTGGCGCATGATGTGACCGTTCCTTCAAGCTCGCCTCTCTGAGATGGTTCTTACTAGGTGCCTATCTTCCTTGATTATGTTGAGAACCTCATTGTTCGTGACGTGGTCTCTCCAGGAAATTCCGAGAATTCTTTTGTATGACCACATCTCAAAGGCCTCTAGTCTTTTATATCCTTTTCAGATAAGCATCATGTCTCACAGCCGTGGCAATGCAACAATATTAAAAAACATTATATACACTTGTATAAGAGATCTTTTTAGCTTTAAAGATATTTATTAGCTTGGCGATGACTGATACTATCTCTGACTCAAAGCAAATCTAAAGAATATCATACATATTTATGACTTTTGAATATTGCAGCTGCAATATTAAGTCTTACTTCTTTTTGCACCAAACATCCCCAAAGAAAGTTCTCTACTCGTACATTAATAATCTGGAGCCATTCACTATGAAGTCGAGCGATTTTAATCGAGATCAAATTGGAAAGAATAATTTATTGCATTTATGTTTGTATCTTTTATTGTTTGATGCAACTATCTAATAATCAACAAATTCGGAACATCGACTACAAAATAGTTTATTTATTATAATAAAATCCTTAACTCGATCAATCTGTATGAGGAAGTCATGTAGTCCATCAAATACTTCATTCTTTTGACTATTTCAGTTTATATAGTTGACCGGGTTAACAAGAGTCAGCAAGGTTGATGAAAAATCAAGTAAGACTTATGTTCTCCTGTGGTAATATTTCATACCTGGAGCATACGGCCAATTTCCCTGTGCTCCTGGCTCGAAAACTTCCTGTGTAATCGAAGCATTATCACTGTCGTAAATGGCTTATCTTCTTCCTGCCATAAAATCAGCTCGGGAATTCCACAGGGCTCTGTGCTGTCGCCCACTCTTTTCCTTCTGCATGTGAATGATTTGCTTCAATGCGCAAACATTCATTGCTATGCCGACGTCAGCACTGTCCATTAGAGTATAATCTTCCATAAACCTCCGAAACATTCGAAACTCCTGCTGCTAGGGAATCTCCGGTGGAGAAGTTGAACATGTCTTGAAAGGGTTTCAAGTTGGGGTGACCTCAACCTCGTCAGTTTCAACATTTTCAAAACCCAATCATGCACTTTCTCCACCAAGAAGACTGCTATGGATCCTGTATCTTTCAACGGTTGTTTTCTTCCAAAAGCAAGCTCCGTCAACATCCTTGCAGTATCAATCTCGAATAATTTCAAATATAATATTACGAGTCAATTAAGTATACAGCTGGTCTCACTTCCAAAAAACTAGGTGTACTATATAAGATCACGTGGGTATTTCAACGATAAACAACTTCTTCTTCTATATAAAGGACAAATCCGACCTATCCTTGAATGCGGCATTCAGCTCCTAAATACATTCTAAGCTTAATTGACTCATTTCCACTTGTTCCACCGAATACGCCTTTTCAAGACGATAAAATATGTATATAATAAAGATAGGAATGACGAGGTGAGAGAGCGGACGAGGTAGCCTTCCATACTGCAGTGCGTCAAGACACGAAGGTCGGCCTGGGTGAGACATGTCGTACGAGCATTAACTACGGCGGTCTTTTCTTCAAGCCCCCTGGCTCTCTCCGTTCTGGAAGACCGTCGGGAACTATATACAGAATATACCAAAAAAATAATTTTAAATACCTGTAGTAACCTTCCCTAAAACGGAGCATACGAAAATCACAATCTATATAAAAACAGATATAAATTATTTATGGTTGTAGTGAATTCTAAAAATAAAAAGAATGGTGCAGTTTAACTAAAGTCATGTAAAAACCAATGCGTCCTCCCTGTATTAACTTATGGCGCAGAGACGTGGAATCTGACAGCAAGTCTTACCCATAAAATAAAAGTCACCCAGCGTGCTATCTTTTCCATGCTCAGACATGTCGCTAAAAGATAGTGTCCAGAATATTTAAAATACGCAGAAGAACTCATAGTATTTGGATGCTACCCAACGAATAGGCACACTCAAGTGGCAATGGGCAGGTCATATCTGTCGAAGAGACGACGGTCGATGGGGAAGAAAAAGTATTGGAATGGCGCTCCAAGAACTGGCAAACGAAGCTTTTGGCCGACCCCCTACAAGATGGACTGACGATATAAGAAAAGAATAGCGGGAGTGACCTGGATGCGGAAGGCGGAGGATCGAAGAGGATGGAGACTCATGCGGGAGGCCTACGTTCAACAGTGGACGGACACAGGCTGATGATGATGATGTAAAAACGATATGCCATATAAAGATGTTGGGTGATTAACCCGTCTCTTTCGTATAATAATTTTAAAAACAAGAAATCATCATTTTACATATAATTTATTTACATCTTTGTATTATTTCTTGTTAAACAGCTTTCTTTAGATAACGCGTTGCCTTTTCGATTCGATGTATCGAATCGCGTAATTCGAAACCGTGTTATTCGAAATCCGCGTAACTCGAACTGTCACACCGCTTAATTAGGATCACGAAAAACGAAAAACTCATGTTTATCGAATCATTATATATTAATAATAAGTAAGTAGATATGATTTGCAATGATACATGGACAATGGCAGCTGAAAAAACTGTGTGGCGGCAATTTAAGGCGATCAAATGCTTCAGGTCGTATAGCTCAGCGGGTATAGCTCAATGGTCAAAATGTTTGCTTTGCAAGCCAAAGGTCGTGGGTTAGATCCCCGACGGAGATTAAAAAAAAGGCTTTTAAATCAATTTTTGAGCTCTAAAATGCCCCGGTTGATGTGAATTTGATCCATCACCCGTAAATGTCAGTCATAGCCTATTAATTAAAATTGGTGGAAGACGAAAGTGGTCCCGTGAAGACCACCCATTCATAGTAAATTCCTGTAAATAATAAGAATGATGCGTGCATCTCGGGCTATAGTCTATGACGTTGGCGGATTAATACTTCACATGGAGCGCTTAGCCATATGCACTATGAAAATGGTAATAGATTTCCACAGATGAGACTTCACAATTACTATCTGTCAGTATTCTCCTGTATGTGTTTACAAAAAAAAAGTTATGGAGTACATACGAAAAAAAAATGTCAGTTTTTATTACATTGATAGTAGTGAGTATGTGATCTTAATAATAATGAATTTGTAAAAGAATAATACGATTAAAATAATAAAAAAAAGTTTATTAATCGATGATTTTTGTTGTATAATGGTTGAGAGCTGCTGATTTGTGTCCGGAAACGGTCGAAAAAGTGATCAAAAAAGATCAAAAATAACTTTACCGTAACACTGGGTCGGAGAATGCTTCCAACAGTACATATGACTGGAGGTCGATGGCCGTGAATGCTATCTCTTTCGTTCATTATGCAGGCCGGTACTATTAGTGGGAAGGAGACGGCATATCACAGTGAAGGTGAACGGAGAGTAAGAGTGACTGTGACAGCCAAAGAGACGAAGTCTTCTTTTTTTATTATGTAAACACATTCAGGAGAATGTCGTTGAAGGGCGTGGAGAAAATTGCATTAACGAATTGAATAAATAAGATCAGATCAAATAGTCAGAATTTCAATCAATTTTCCATCAAAATTTAAATACAATTGCTTTGAATAAAATAATTAACGGCGTGAGTTTAATTATGATTTTATTATTACTATGTAAGAGTTAAGGTTACTAATATACATTGATATCAGCTTGATATAGCTCCTTTAGGCTGATGCCGTAAAGCTTCGAAAAACGATCTTTTGTCTCATATTTATGTTCGCTCACCTGATATGCATATCTAATACTGTTAGTTTTAGTTATATAATAATACACGGTGTTTGCATACGCCATTTTATTTGTTATGACATTGTTGCTATGACAGACAACATATGTTGGCCACTGTCATCTTTAATTCGCTTTTTTGCCGCGACTGTCTTGGCAGCGCTAGATGTCAGAGTGCGCCGTAAGTTGGCAGTTCGCTCGCGACCGGTATGGCGAACGACTAATGGCGAGCGCCATGCCGGTTGGAAGAAAAAGCAAGTGTTTGAGAAATAATTATAAATTTGATTTCGACTCCCGAGTCGAACTCAAATTTGCTTGTGTTAACGTCAAGCATTTTAGCATTACGCGAAGAAAAGAGATAAAAGGCGAACGGAGAGTGACAGTGCAAAAAAAACGTAAGGTATTAACTTCACGCGTAATTAAAAACCAAATGCGCCATTTTGCTAAGAAACGGCTTGTCAATGTTGCTATTCGGTTAAGGATTCACTATCAATGGTACATTTAACACTTTCTTATAATTACACATAAATGTACAATGTACATATCATACTCGACAAACATAAACTAGGAGTTGTAATCGGAATAACCACACAAATAAAATCGAACCACCAAAAGCCATTGAATTGAAGAGAGTTGCAAAAGGTCGAGAAGAGTGGAGATCGACATGCAAGATTTTGTTGCTACAAACCAATCCAGCAAATTGATACTACTACTACAAAGAAATAAACAATATGTCTTATAACGATATTTTCTTACCATTTCCTTCACTTGTCTTAGAGGCTGGCGGAACCTATAGATAATAAGTGCTCGGTGGAACTTCAGAATCCTTGATACAAAACGAATGATACAACTGTATGGCAAAAAAGTAATTCCTTATGTGATGCCCATAGTATGCTCCTGGGAGTGAAACAGGTAGAACAGTATTTTTTACTTACGGCTTACCACAAGGCAGTGTACTTGCTCTCATACTATTCAACATCTATACCAACGACCAACCAACCCCCAAAGACACAGACTCTTTTATATATGCAGATGACCTGGGTTTGGCAGCGAAAGCAGTAACGTTTAAAGTAGTTGAGGACATCCTAAGCCAGGGACTCAACGAAATGTCCCACTACTACGAGACCAACCATCTCAAACCTAACCCATCAAAGACACAAGTCTGCTGTTTCCACCTTAGAAACAGAGAAGCTAACAGAAAGCTTCGTGTCACGTGGGGAAGTAGAGTACTGGAACATAGCAATCATCCAAAATACCTCGGAGTCACTCTAGATCGCACCCTCACCTTCAGCCGTCATTGCAGCAACACCAAACAGAAAGTTGCAATAACGAACAACCTCATCCGCAAACTGACCAACACTCACTGAAGAGCCTACCACCCCTTCTTCGTACATCAGCTTTAGCACTTTATTTATCAGCCGGAGAATATGCGGTACCAGTGTGGGATCGATCAGCTCACTGTAATCAAGTGGATACTGCCCTGAATGATGCATGCAGAGTCGTCACAGGCTGCCTCAAACCAACACCCATTTCTAAACTATACCCCTTGGCTGGCATCGCACCACCACACATAAGCCGCAAAGTCATATGCGCCGAAGAAATGCGTAAAGCAATCAACCAACCGTGCCACTGCTTGTATAATCAGATACCCCCAATACCAAGATTAAAGTCGCGAAGCAGCTTTCTGAAATCCACACAACCTCTCACATCCGGCCCTGAAAATGAGAGACTCCAGCTCTCGATTTCATTACTCCAAAGGAAGGCCTCCCAACTGGCAAGAACCTTGACTGGTGTACATGGAAATCCCTGAACAGATTAAGAACTGGAGTTGGTAGAACAAAGGACAACCTCGAGTGGTGGGGAATGCTTCGGCAGGGACAGACACTATTGTGCGACTGTGGAGACCTACAGACCGCCTCACACCTAAGATGCAACTCCATGTGCCCAACAAGCTGCACATCTCAGGACCTAATAATACTGGGAAAAAATAATTTAACGTCGCTGACACGAAGACAAAGAATTAAATGAAAATACTTGGATTGTTTATTTGTAAGTCTACCCAAAATAAAGCTTTATGTACTTTGAAAAAGGCGTTCAATTTACCACAAAACTTATGTTATTACTTTTTAGGTGGAGACTGGTACAATACGTCTGATGATGACTAATAAAAATACTTTAAACATAGTTAAAGAATCTCTGATTTGGATTTCCCAAACTGGTATAGTATGACAACAATTTGAGTGAATGTTCATGTCACAGAAGGCGACAGAGAGAGCGCTCGGATGCAAACCCGATACTTAGATATATGATAGGTGTTCTCAAGTCAAAACGATAAATCGATATGACCATGGAATATCTGTGTCATGTTTACTTAGCTATTATATTAAAAATATTTCACTACACCGTTAGAAAATTATTCAGAGAAATGCATATGTCATAAAATATATGACATAGTTAATACAGTCGTATAATAAGTATGTTGTATTGTTTGGAGCATCTTAATGTACGGCTGTGAGACATGGTGCTTATCTGAAAGTGATAAAAAAAAGACTAGAGGCCTTTGAGATGAGGTCGTACAGAAGAATTCTCGGAATTTCCTGGAAAGACCACGTCACGAACAATGAGGTTCTCAGAATAATCAAGGAAGATAGGCAACTAATAAGACCCATCTCAGAGAGGCGAGCCAGATGGATTGGTCACATCATGCGCCACGATGGACTTCTTCACGATATTGTGGAGGGGATGGTTGAGGGTAGAAACTGTAGAGGGCGCCCTAGACGGGAGTATTTGCAGCAAGTATTCGAGGACATGAACTGTAGCGCTTATGCTGAGCTGAAAAGGGTTGCGGAGGACCGAGAGGAATGGAGATCGAGATGCAAGATTCTGTTGCTGCAAACCAATCCACCGGATTGATACTACTACGAAGAAGAATAAGTATGGAAAAATGATTATTGCGTAGAATACTGAGGATATAGTTACTTGAATTTGTGAGGAATGAAGAAGACGTGAAAGAGAAGGCATAGTAGCTTAAGACAACATTTTTTTATCAGTATTTAATTCAAATTATGGGGGCAGTGATTATTTATCAAACGGTCAGTAATAAATACATTAAATTTCCTTCCTTATTGCCGCCGGTAAGCTTTGGAATGCTCTTCCAGTGTGTGTTTCTTTCTTCCTACAATCTGGATCTCTTCAAGTAACAGATAAATATTCACTTGCAATCTCCCCAACCCACACACAAACACGAACACAACACACGATTCCTGCATGCAGCGTCTAGCCTCCCTGGCTGAGCGTCATAGAGTGCATTAGTTTGACAATCTGTGCTCTCTTAAAAAATATCAATCGGTAGAAGAAAAAAATAAAAAGGGTCAGGTTAAGTACTAGGCGGAGCATTGAGATGAAATGAAAGAAGTCTATTCTTCTTCTTCGTAGTATCAATCCGGTGGATTGGTTTGCAGCAACAGAATCTTGCATCTCGATCTCCATTCCTCTCGGTCCTCCGCAACCCTTTTCAGCTCAGCATAAGCGCTACAATTCATGTTCTCGAATACTTGCTGCAAATACTTCCGTCTAGGGCGCCCTCTACAGTTTCTAGCCTCAACCATCCCCTCCACAATATCGTGAAGAAGACCATCGTGGCGCATGTTGTGACCAATCCATCGGGCTCGCCTCTCTGAGATGGTTCTTATGACACTTTTAATTAATGGCGGAAAATTGAGACAGCCATATGATGCAGTTAGAGAGCGAATATGAAAGAAGGATAAATTAATATCAAATAAACGTTTTTTTTATCTTTCGAAATTTGATGCGCTTTCATTTGAATTCGGTTATCCGATCAGTTACTCCCAAACACTCATCTCGCTGTGTGAAAGATATATTTTTTATAATAAACTTAATAAAACAGATTTGGAGTCCATCAAAGGCGACCAATGTAACCGTAAAGTGGGGTTTCAAAGCAGATGCTTGCGTAGAATACGATGGTTTGACTTTGTGAGGAATGACGAGCTGAGGGAGCGGACGAGACAGCATTCCATACTACAGTTTGTTAACAAACAAAATTGATATGGTTAGGACATGTGATTGAAATTTGCTGGAGACCATACAATTTAGCTGCGTTTTCTTCGAGTCCCCAGGCTTTCGCTATCTTGGATTTTTGTCGGGAACTATGCATAGAAATTACTAAGAGAAGCCATAAGAAGAGTAGCTAACATGAGATGAAGAAAAGTCCATGGACTGTTCAATCTCGTCGTCTCGAAAATTGATATATTCTACAAAAGAGAGGTCGACAGGGACAATTGTTTTTGAGTCATCTGTTTAATGAGCATTGGGATTTTATGTTGCTTGTCTTTTAAATTTCTGTTTTATTTTCATTATAAACCCATTAATTAATGACATACTCCTCTCTAATTTTGTTATTTAATTGCGCGGTGGCAGGATAAGGAGCAGATTAACAACACACAGACTTTCTCAGAAGCACATATATATTCACGATAAATTTTACAAACTTCCGGCCGGCCATAATACGACCTTCTGACGGTCGGCACACAACTGAATGGGCGCCGTGATCGGTGACACCCAGCGCCGCAAGTGGCAATCTATGTAACTAGTCCTCCTAACGGCATTAAAAATGACGACACATACATGTACGACAAGCGAACAGAAATAAGAGACGAAAGATTTTGTATCGAGATTTTCGGTACCAGTCAGCAAGGGCTGTATCATGCTGATATCAAAATATATTGTTACTTACTGAGCGGTATGAATACCTGGGCATAGTTGGTTTCCAAGGTCCGCGGTTCGCATCCCGCTTCTGCCGTTATTTTTGTGCTTGGATTGACGCGTTGAAAAAAGAATTTTATGTATAGTATATGTATATTTAATTAATAATAATATTGTAATATAGTCAATGATCTATTAAAGTAGATTAGAATATTGAAATAATAAAATAATATTCTAATAAAAATTTAAAAAAATTATATTGTTACTTGTTAACTTTTCTATCGTTTCAGGAACGTAATAAACTAAGCTTGGTTATGTTTCTGAAAGCAATAAAACAACACATTGAATATCTGCAGCTTATGACGCCCATATGCACCAGTTTGTAGAGCGGACATGAAAATGATGATTTAAGAACCGGTCCATACTCGTATGGTAATGCAAGTACCTCTATATAAACAACTAAGAGCACGTACGGACACTATCATTACGTACATTACATCGTCTAATTACAGCAAGAGATTCAAAATTGGTACGGTAATAAATATCACCTCATGCAGTTGAAAATATAAGCCCATTAACTATTAAGTGACATATAACGTGTTGTTTATGCGTTTTGAAAACTTGATGGACTTTTCTATTTTGCTAATGACATTTCAAAAGTATAATTTTTATTCAAAGCGTTAATTTAGAATAAGTAAATCAAAGTTTTTTTTAAATTTAAATTGTTAAATTTTATTTACGTCTTGTTTCGACTTTGTCGCAGCCATTGTTCAAAACAATATTTTTAAAATAAATGCGTTGTATTAAGCATGCAAAAGTCTTTAAAGTAATTTTTACAATCAAATTCTCTATCTTAGATTCATACAGTCAAGTACGATACAGGGTATTTTACCAGTCTATGTAAATTGAGGGGATCAAGGTCCAAAACAACAAGTATCGAGGAATTTGCGGTGTACGAAATTGTCTTAATATTAATATTAATAAAGAATGCTTACGCATCGATACGGGGCATTGAACATCCCAATAATGTTCCAATCTGTGTATATTGAAGGGATCAAGGTCCAAAAACGACATCGAGGAATGTGCGGTGTATGACATTCAATATATTAATATTAATTTTATAAATGCTTACTCTTGTTGTAAGCTAGGGTATAAAAAGTCTCGTATCAAATAAATTAGTATCAACTCAATTGCGGTCTTTGGATTTATCCTCAGTGCCGGAACCTTGGTATTCCGGCATCACCAGAAAGCTAATGCTGTAATTTCAGGACCGCGACCTCGGTTCCGGAACAGCCATTCTAAAGTGTCAAGCCATTCCAAATTCACGACTTTTAATGCATAGATGTCTTGAAATGATGGCATATATAATTATAACTGATATATCCGGTGGGTATAGCTCAATGGTCAAAGCGTTTGTTTTGTAAGCCAAAGGTTGTAGATTCGATCCCTGACGGAGATTAAAAAATAGTTGAATTTTTAATCGATTTCTGAGCTCTAAAATACTCCGTTCGCTGTGAATTTGATCCCTCACCCGTAAAATGCCAGTCATATCCTATTAATTTAAATTGGTGGTAGACGAAAGTCGTCCCGTGAAGACCACCCATTCATAGTTAATTCCTGTACAAAAATAAGTATGATGCGTGAATCTCGGGCTGTAGTCTATGACGTTGGCGAATGAACACTCCACATGCAGCGCTTAGCCATATGCAGCATGGTAAGCGTCATATAATTACACAGATGAGACTTCAAAATAACTATCTGTCGGTATTCTCGTGTATGTGCTTAAATCAAAAAATATAAATAAGTGAGTAGTGGCAATTTGTGGTGATCATATGTTCCAAATATATAATCGGTAGGATAGTGGAAAGAATATGTTTCGGATATGTAATGAATATGGAAAAATTATCGAAGGTCGAAACATAAAATAAAAACATATTTTTATTGTTATCTTTCAAATTGAAATCATGTTATTTTTACATTAATTAACGTTCGAAGATCAAGAGCATGCGAATTTTACTATCTTGGTAGCGTTCACGTAAAAAACATTAAAAAAACTTGTTTTGGTATCGGACCTCTCTCAGCTATCGACGGACTGCACATGCGGACACCATCATTTTCTTGTCCAATTAAATACCAAGACCCTGATTAAATTGAATTTCGCACTGCAATTATACCGCCTTTGAATTATTCACGTGAAGACTCTCGGTACATTATATGCACCTAATGAGATCACTTGCACTTTCATTCTTCAGTTATTTATTTGTGGAAATCGAGGACCACATCTTAATAAAAATATATTTAAAAAAATGATTTTTAAGATTGATTTTATACTTGTTTAACGCAAGTTTAAGGCTACATACTGCGTCTGCAACATTAGCCCACCAAAAATCGCCACCACTCAGTTTTGGCTATTTTCATTATCTATGCGTTGTCTCAAGACGTTTCTTTATCCTGAAAGACAAAAAATATAAGCTTAGTCATTAGACTGGGCTTATATTTTTTGAATAATTATCATTAGATTGCTTACAAAAGAATATTCCAAGAACCCATTTTCTTCCTTTATCCGTTCAATATTTGTAACGTAACTCGTATGGTTAGTATAAATTACCGCTACTTAGTTCACACAGGGCACGCTTGGTGAAAACCCTCCCTGTCCCTTCCTGTTTTTGGAGACCCAGATGGGGAACCGTTATTGGGCGCACGCAAAATGCTACTTGTTAGAGAGTGGCTGAAGGGCTTCCTGTGATTCAGAATGCATCAGTTATATGTCAAATAGACCTCAGTCTAAGGCTGCGAAATTAATATACTACAGCGATTCTCGAATTGCCTTCTTTCATACCACGTTGCTAACCACGATATACGTGTGAATGGATAAAGAAATGGTGAAGTCGGGAAATAGATTCTGCAAACATCAGTTCTTCTTCTTCTTCTTCGTGTCAGCGACGTCAAATTATTTTTTCCCAATATCTGGCAACAAATCGCACCAGAGGATTTCATTACTCCAAAGGAAGGCCTCCCAACTGGCAAGAGCCTTGACTGGCCGACCTGGAAATCCCTAAACAGATTAAGAACCGGAGTTGGTAGAACAAAGGACAACCTCGAGCGGTGGGGAATGCTTCGGCAGGGAGAGACACTATTGTGCGACTGTGGAGACCTGCAGACCGCCTCACACCTACGATGCTGCTCCATGTGCCCAACAAGTTGCACATCTCAGGAACATCAGTTAGGAGACATTGCTTGCGTTTGCACTCATGCAGACGTCCTCAGTTCATACAGGGCAGTCAGAAGTCCATTGTCCATCTCTTGTCCTAAGACATCTTTGCGACCTCATGTTCACCTAGAAATATTTATATTTCTCTAAGAACACCAAGGAATTAATGAGACATCAGCTGCAGTAAGCGAGGTATATTTTTGAGTGATTTGTTTATCGGAATATTTAAGGAGATTCGATGACTAGACCAGACCGAAAATTATGACAAAGTGATTACAGTGTTCAACTGATATGTGAGAAATCGTAACCCTATGCATGACGAGTACTGACTCGTAAATTACATTCTTATAAACATTTTGATAGCCAGAAGTCGTTTCTGAACCCATTCACAGTGAGTCTGTAAAAAGGGATATTGCGTAAATGTACTTTATTATTATTTAAACGTAGGTAAGCAATAATATGTATTTATTACATTGCCTACACTTCACCCCCATACACATATTGCGCACAAAAAATCATTATAATTGTTAACAAAGTAAATATTTAAAAAAAAATCAAGCTGTCTTATTTTCTACACGCAGAAAAAAAAACATAAAGTCAGCTAAAAAATGCTGCACTCCGTTAATACCAACCTTAGCATATTTAAATTTTCTTGTTCGAAGTTTCAAAATTCTGATAATTTAAAGTAAAGTTTATAAATATATCACCGAATGGAGAAATTTATGAAACGGATATTTCTTGGATTACTGTTATCTGATGTAAAACTTTCCATAGGTTTGAAACCAGAATAACACGATAGTGCTGGCAGAGCTTCGCTTTATTCCCGAAAACGGCTTTTTATTTTCGTACAAAAAGAAAAGCAACTTACATAACTTCTGTGTCAAAAGCTCTTCTTATCGATTGAGCTTTCTGAACCGATTCCGCCTTCACCCACGCATAGCTGTCAAGTTCACGGAGAACAGTGCCAGCTCCTATTATGATATTATTATCATAAATTATGTTGGCTGAATATTAATATTGATTAAATGGTAACATTGTTATTTGTATTCATGGCACTCGCTTTGACATTCCATTTAGAAAATCAAATAATTCAATTCATTTTTTAATGTGAATTGCCTTAAATAAATTTCTTATGTGAAATAAGACCAGAATTTCTCGTACCCTATAATATTTGTTTTTTGTCTTGTTTTCCTAATTGTATTGACCTTTCCTTTACGGTGCTCAAATAAAAACGCGCGTTCCTGTGTTGGGTAGTCAGTACACAATCAAAAATCAGCGTTTTTAAATCGAAAAAATAAGAACATTCAAAGCCAACACCTTTAATTAATTATAATTGAAGTCAGAAATTATAAAAATTGAGGTTGATTGGCTGAAAACATTAAAAAAATATGTGGCAACGCTCACGGAACGGGTATAGGTCAACTATGGTTTCAAGCTCAACAGTAACTGCCGCTAGTCGTTAAAGTGGCCAGAGTGGCCCACCCCCACTCTCTTCCCTCTTCCTTCACAGTGAAATATGAAAGAGTGAGATGCAAATATAGTGTCGAAAATTTGAAGTTGCGTTAGTGTAACCAGTATCATAAATAAATATTTATCAACGTGGATCTCTTCCTATAACATTCTTTAAGTAATATTTTTAAGTAAATTTTTCCGATTTTGTGCTGGCAAATTATAAGTTTATCGTCTTATGATGATAGATAATATATTTACATTTTATGCAAGCACATATGAAATAAAACGGCTTAAGGTCAAAGAATTTATTTATACGACATTATTGATTTAGAAGAAAATAGCTAACGTTTTAGGATTTATTGAGTTATTTCTCATTTATGAATTTCAATAATAATAAAAAAACTGCTCCCACTTAGGAAATTCCGATCTCCACGGGTCACTTTTGATATCATTTAAACGAAAAATAACATTTTTATAATGCATAACTGAAGTTTCAGAATCTTTCAGTTATATTTTCCATCCGCAACAATCTAAAATACGTTACGGTTATTCTTCCCTCGTATTTGAATAAAAATCAACGACGCGTTTTATTACTTTAGAGTATTTTAAAATAAATACAAAAGAAAATGAAAAGTTTACCAAATTTCAACGCTCTTTTAGAAATTCGCCTTAATTTTTTAAAGTGTTCTTTATAAAACAAAAGAGTTGGATTTAATAATGTTGATAATAAACTTTAACAAATGTTTTAAGCTGTAGTCTACAATACTTAATTTATTTACTAAATTACGCTAAAAGCGTCCATTGATCGGACATTGCTGTGTATCTCACCTCTCCCGGGAGACTGAAGGCCGGTAGCAGTGATATCCACTGCGCCGAAATTATCATAGTGGGCACATATAGAACTAGCCGCTCCCACATGACATGGAGCGACTGTCAAAACCCAAAAAACAAAATGGCTCATGCAAACGCCGCGTCTTATAATAACTTACAATTTTGTAAAATTAAATAAACAATTTTATTTACTTATCAAAGTGTTAATTAAATATAAAATAATTGCAAGAAAGAAAAAAAGGCTATTTATCTATTAGAGAATGATGTTTAGGGCCAGGATTTTTTTTGGCCTGTATTTATTTGTTCAGTAATTAATTCAATGCTTTGGCAGTAAATTAAACCAATTGGCAGTACATTAAATTAATCGGTAGTATATTAAACAAATTGACAGTATCCACTGTGTAAGTATGAATGTGGTCAGTTATAAAACTAAAATGGTAGTTATTTATTCAATAATGCAAGTAATTAGTGTAATGAATGAATAATTAAGAAATAAAATGGAAACTTAATATATAATTAATAATAATTCATTAATTATTTGCTGCAAATTTCATATTTTAACTGACGTTTATATGTATTTATTAGTGACCATTTCATAAATAATTAATGCCCAAAAATTAACTAAATTCTTCTTCGTAGTATCAATTCGGTGGAATGGTTTGCAGCAACAGAATCTTGCATCTCGATCTCCATTCCTCTCGGTCCTCCGCAACCCTATTCAATTCAGCATAAGCGCTACAATTCATGTCCTCGAATACTTGCTGCAAATACTCCCGTCTAGGGCGCCCTCTACAGTTTCTACCCTCAACCATCCCCTCCATAATATCGTGAAGAAGACCATCGTGGCGCATGATGTGACCAATCCATCGGGCTCGCCTCTCTAAGATGGTTCTTATTAGGTGCCTATCTTCCTTGATTAACCTGAGAACCTCATTGTTCGTGACGTGGTCTCTCCAGGAAATTCCGAGAATTCTTCTGTACGACCACATCTCAAATGCCTCTAGTCTTTTTTTATCACTTTCAGATAAGCACCATGTCTCACAGCCGTACATCAAGATGCTCCAAGCAAGTGCTTGGAGCATCTTAATGTATCAACTAAATTACTCGCAAAATAAATTATGCATTTTTTTATTATTAAGTATACCTTTTGGTATTTGAGCAGATTGGTACTCTAATTTTAAGAATTATTTTTAATTAAGTTTTTTATAAAGTAAATCACATGTATATCGAAACTTATTATTCAAAGCTTTATTTGAATTCTTTTCATTCAAAAGTCTTAAAAATATGAATAGTCAAATAAGTATCAAATTCTCTGTCTTAGGTCAAATTTGTCGATAGCATTACCTTTACACGTTTCGCTGAACTAACATGATTAAATAATATCAGATCATGAAGAATGCACATTCCTCTACCAATTCTTACAGTCTGGTATGGCACGAGGCGCTGTCATCACAATGTTCTGCAAATCTTTGTATATTTAAAGGATCAAAATCCAAAACAATATGAACCGAATAGTTTGCTATGTATGAAAATCGTATCATATTAATTTTATAAAATAAAGAATGCTTACTCATATTAAACAAAGATATATTATCAAATAAATCAGTATAAAATCGACTCTGGTCTTTGGACGTATTCTTAGTACTGGAATCCGTGGTACTCCGACGTCACCAGTTAGCTGACGCCGTCATTTTGGGACCGAGACATCGGTTCCGGAACATTTCGTTCCGTTATTTACGCGTTCCATAACTCCAATCTTCGCCGGCGGTCATAGCTCAATGGTAAAGCGTTTGCTTTGCAAACCAAAGGTCGTGGGTTCGATCCCCGATGGACATTAAAATAAAAAGGATTTTTAATCGATTTATGAGCTCTAAAATACCTCCGATTCGTGTGAATTTGATCCATCACCCGTAAAATGCCAGTTATATAGCCTATAGCCTATCAATTAAAATTGGTGGTAGACGAAAGTCGTCCCGTAAAGACCACCCATTCATAGTAGATTCCTGTACTAATAAAGGATGATGCGTGAATCTCGGGTTGTAGTCTATGACGTTGGCGGAACAACACTCCACATGCAGCGTTTAGACATGGTAAGCGTCATAGAATTCCACAGATGAAACTTCAAAAAAAAAATTACTATCACCATCTGTCGGTATTCTCCTGTATGTGTTTACATAAAAAATAAATAAATATATATTCATTTTTTTAACATTTTCTTTTTGTAATTGAAAGAATGATCCTTAAACAAACATTCAAAATATTATTATTTCTGGCATATAATGAACAGGAGTCTTCTTCGTAGTATCAATCCGGTGGATTGGTTTGCAGCAACAGAATCTTGCATCTCGATCTCCATTCCTCTCGGTCCTCCGCAACCCTAGACAGGAGTAGAATGGTTAATTTGATTTGTATAAACACACGTCTAATCCTAGTTAGTTTTTAACCTTAGCAAGGTTAAGATTGCGCAATTAGAACCAAATATATCGCAACACGTTCTTGTATTTGAACTTGCAAGTTCAAGACCTCAGCTAAACCGCAGATCGCGTGATTTCTTCTAACGAGAGCAAAAAATAAAAACCATACTTTAAAATTTTAATAAATAAGTACAATCTGAATTTACTGCACAAAGTACAACACGACCTATTATGTACTAAACGATGAACTGTAAGTGTGATTTATGTTTAACATTGATAAATTTGTAGTTTAAGAATCTTAATTTAGCGCCCAACAACTGGCAAACGAAGCATTGGCCGATCCTCTGCAAGATGGAGTGACTGCATAAGAAGAATAGCGGTAGTGACCTGGATTCAGAAGGCAGAGGATCGAAGAGAATGGAGACTCTTGCGGGAGGTTTACGTTCAGCAGAAACATATGGTCGTCACAAATTTCTGGCATAATGATAAGTCGTAAAGCGTTTGTTTGGCAAGCCGAAGGTCGTGGGTTTGATCCCCGACGTCACCTAAAAAAAGTTTTTAATTCAATTTCTTAGCTCTAAAATACCCTCGGTTGTCGTGAATCCCCCCCTCTGTAATTTACCAGTCAAAGCCTAATAATCAAAATTGGTGATAGACGAAAGTCGTCCCGCAAAGACCACCCATTCATAGTGAATTCCTGTAGTAATAAGGATGGTGCGTGAATGTCTGGCAGTAGTCTATAATGTTGGTGGATCAACACTCTGCATGTAGCGCTAAGCCATATGCAGCATGGTAAGCGTCATAGAATTCCACAGATGAGACTTCACAATCACTATCACCATCTGTCGGTATTCTCCTGTATGTGCTTACATAAAAGGAAGTCACCTTTCACGGTCTTCGCCTCTTAATACGATTATGTCAGATAAAGTTTCACAGTATAGTTTTCGACGGCTTTCTAGACAATGAGAACCTGGAAGCTAGAAGAAAATTTAGCTAGTTTTTGCTCTTCTGCGGTATCCGAAGAACGTATATATATATATTGAATAACAAACAAACTAAGCCCATTTTCGTCTCTTGGCGGCAAGATGGAAGACTGCCAAGCCGCGCGTTTACCTCACCATACCTCACAAAATCAAACCATGGCACTCTTAATATTATATGCAGGTACTTCTGTTTTCAAAGCTCATCGTAAACCTGAATTGAATTTCGGTGAGATGCTAGGATTTTCAGCCACATAAAAAGACAGATAATAAAAGCAATACGTTGTATACGCAGGTATTCTTTTTGATTTAATACAGCTGCGAGTTGCAGATATTGCGCATAAGTTCTTATTTAACGAGAACGGATGTACGCTGAATGCTAAAATGATGTAAGACATTAACATTTATAAGTTATATGTGTACATTAATTTGTTTCCAGAAACGATTCAAATGTTAAGAAGGAGGAAATACATATGCCTGAAGAGCATTTCAAATATAACAAGTGTAAGTGAAAGGCATCAATTCTAAGAGTTTAGAGAAACAGTGGTGATAACATTATTAAAGATCAAAACGAATTTATGACTAAGTTCCAAGGATGGAAGGTTATATGTAAATGCGCAATATTCTTTTATTGGGTGATATTTTAAGTCTCCATGTACTGTCATTTGTGTCCATCCACCAGGGCGGTATAGCTCAGTGGTTACAGCGTTAGCTTGGAAAGCCGAAAGTCGTGAGTTCGACACCCGACAGAAATAAAAAAAAACGATTTCAGAGTTCTAAAATATTGGTTGGTGTGAATTTGATCCCTCACCCGTAAAATGATAATCATAGCCTATTAATCAAAATTGGTCGTAGACGAAAGTCATCGCATGAAGACCACCCATTCGTTATAAATTCCTGTAATACTAAGGATGATGCGTGAATGTCGGGCTGTAGTCTATGACGTTGGCGGTTTAAAACTTCACATGCAGCGCACATCCGCATGTAAAATGATGAAAAACATCAGTATCATTATCATTCTATCTGTTGGTATTCTGCTGTGTATGTTTAAACATTTTTTTTTTAAATATTTACATTTTAAAATGTTTTCGAAATATTGTGTGTCTAAAAGTTGAACAATTGAATTTAAAAATAAACTAGTCCGTTATCAATTTTCAATTTTTCAGTTATGGTTTTCCTATTACAGAATTGTCCACTCAATACATATTTTCAAGATGAAATTTCTTGAGATAGCATCTTATATTTTCCTGATAGGTACGAGTATCATACAGTTTTCAATTTAAGCTAAATACAATAACAGTAATAAATAAACAAATTTATATATAATCGTGTCGGAAACAACAGGGTCAGATCCTGTCTGCCCAGAATTGAGCGACGTCGATGGTGTTACTTCTGGCCATCATCAGGTCTTCCTGGGTGCATTTATTTCGCACAGCGACACACTCCAGAAGGTGTGACAGGGTCTGCTCCACGCCGCAGTCACATTTAGTCGGTCCGACATTTGATCCATTTTGCCAGGCCCTCATTTGTGTCCTTGTCTTTATCTTCCGGTCCGAACAATGTTAAGGGACCTCCATATATTCCACCCTTGGTCATGTCCAGGGGCTAGGTCCTCTTTCGAAAAAAAACAAATTCATGATATGCAGCGTTAAGCCAAATGCAACATGTTAAGGGTCATATTGTCTACTGATTTTAGCTTGATATAGCTTTTTTAGGCCGATGCCGAAAAGCCTCGAAAAACGATCTTTTGTCTCTTATTTTTGTTCGCTCGCCTGACAAGCGCATCTAAAAATGTTAGTTTTAATAACATATAAAACTACACGGCGTTTGAATACGCCATTTTATTTGTTATGACATTTGATCCATTTTATGTTGAAACAACTGTCATATTTAATTTGGTTTTTGCCGTGGTTATCTTGGCGGCACTGCGTGTCACAATGTTCCGGCAGTCGTCAGTCAAGCCCCGTTCGACCGAGACGAAAATTGTGCTTCAAAAATAAGTTATTTTGCTTGGTAATCTGCTCCTGCATCCTTCCTCCACGCGGCCACGACTTGTCGTTCTTTTTAAAGACAGGGGATGTTACTACAGATAAGATTTCTGTATCACTGTCTCCATCTGACGGCATTCGCCTGTGTGTGTTTGCGTAAAACACGCACACAATAATTTTTCATAGTTTCATATCAATCGGATGAATGGTGTAGTAATGCATAAAGTACAAATACTTATATATATTTTCTGATATAAATATAAAGGTTTATGGTCTGTCCATAAATAGATGTTTGATTATCAGAGATTATTACTGATTACGCCTCATTTAAAAGTAAAAGCTGCTCGCAGAGTACTTTCAATAATTACAAGAGTGGATTCAATATCTCATTGGTATAATTAAAAAGCGAGAATTCTCAAATGCTAAGAGATGAAAGGTCTTCAACGACCAACACTGTGCACTTATATTATAATTACTTCATCTTCGTCACAATAGACTGACAATAAAAAAATAAATAAAATCGACGACGTGGGATCCGGACGTGAGATCCACTACATTAACAAGAGATTAATTTTTTTGTTAATGAGATAGACTGCCAATTTTTTACATATTTTTTTATGTTTTGTCGCAAAGAGTTTTAGATACATTTTTTTATGCAAGCACATACAGGACGAACCGACAGACGGTGAATTTTCTTCTAGATTCCGGGTTCTCGTCGTCCTAGAAAGCCGCGGAAACTATAATACGTAACTTTATCTGACATATTCGTATTAAATGGTGAAGACCATAAAAGATGATTTTCTTTTATGTAAGCACATACAAGAGAATACTGACATATTGTGATAGTAGAATCTGAATTGTTTCATTTAGTCACTACCGGTCTTGTCGCTGCGTAATTTCCTCTCCACAACCGATAAACTGCATGCGATAACATAAAAAATCCAACCTAAAAAAACTTTGGAAGACTGTGTTTCCTTTCATACATGTTTTGAAAAGCGTTCAATGTTGTTCTTCTTCCGTGATCGATAACATAAAAAATAAAAAAAACAGACTGTGACTCATACATGTTTTGAAAAGCGTTCAATGTTGCGTTGTCAAAATATCACTATACAATTATTATCAAGACTAAATATGCCTTCAAAGCAAATATATATAAAAGTATGCATCATGAAATTATGAGTCCAATTTCTCTTATACATTCCACGTGTATTTTAAGCTACACGTGGTTAAAAACTGTCAGATCATTAATCATTAACATCATTACGCGTTCGTGTATTTGTGCACGTGCGTAAAAAATATTGTTTAATACGTTAATACACAAAAACAAGACTAATACAAACAAGTTTAATCCAAAGATGGCGTGGCGCATTAATTCGGTAAGCGCTGTAGTGGGTCCCAAAGTGATGCACTCCAAATGAATACAGTAAGTCTTATGCAGAAGAAAGAAATACAAAAGTAAGAAATAAGTATGGGCGCTACAAACTTGACATGCGAGGTGTCTCATTCACTCAAACAGCCGATGCTGATCTCTCGCACTTGGTCTTTTCCCTATACTTTGCTTACTATCACTATCACTTTTTTTGTTGATCCTCCTCTTTGCTGAATACTATTTTTTTTCTTTCTTTTATATCTCGAATATGGCAAGGATCACATTTAACAATATTCATACCAATATATGCTCACAATCAATCCTCTTATTACGTACACACTCTTACGTCTAACCTGCAATCAGTGTAACACAGGCGTAAGATTGGTTCTCTTAGCCTTTTTACCGTTATTACACGGTCGCTGCTCTTCGGAACTTAAAAAACTGATTGCTCTTGCACACACCCACAACCGACAAACTCGTCTTACACTTGCCGAACATCCATACACGGTCAATATGTGTCGAACATGAACTGGCAGTTTCCAAAGTTCCTTCCTTAATGCCACCGGTAAGCTATGGAATGCTCTTCCAGTGTCTGTGTTTCCTCGTTCTTACAATCTGGATCTCTTCAAGAAACAGATAAATGTACACTTGCAATCTCCCCAACCCACACACAAACACAAACACAACACACGTTTCCCGCATGCAGCGTCATAGAGTGAACTGGTCTTGACCGGGTGTGATCTCCTGCATGCGTTTACATAGAAAAAAGCCCTTTTTTATTTTTTTTGGAAGGTTTTCCAATAGTGTTTGCGTCGACTTTTTATAAAATTGTCCCTTCTGTGTTGTTATTTTGGGTTAAGCCACCTCCTAGAAGAAAATGTTCCAGGCCTAAAGAGTATCACATTAATCATTCGATTTTATCTATGCCTTCTTCACCTTAGTGAAAAATACGCTAAATCCTTTGACCTCAAATATAACTCCACAAAATCAGTCGTTTGTGTCTTCAAACACAATAACAAACCACTGATCATACCTACAGTGAGTCTTGAGGACTGGGATCTAGCAACAGTGTCTTCAAAAAAATACTTGGGCCACATCCTCACAGATGACCTACGTGACATTCAAGAAATAGTGCGGCAAAAAAGAGCAATAAGCGTTCGGAGCGATTTGCTTTCTCGAAGGTTCTACCATTGTAGTAATACTGTCAGGAAAGTGCTATTCAAAGCACACTGTATGGCAATATATGCTTTAGAACTCTGGTCTAGCTATCCTAAACCAGAGTGGGATAAGCTCAAAGTTACGTATAATAATTCATATCGCCAACTTATGCAACTCCCTAGATTTTGTAGCGCATCTGACATGCTTGCGGAGGGCGGATTCCATTAATTCCCAGCATTATTGCGTCACCGTGTTGCCAAGTCCAACAACACCATCATCCTTGCTACTTCTGAATGGCTCAACTCCTCCCTGAGCCATCGTTGGATGGAGATGATGTAGTGACCACCATGAATTATTACGTTTAGATATAATTTTTATTTTGTATGTACTATAAAAATATATATGTATCTACAACTATGGCAGATTGGGTATTGCACAACCAATCCTGCTGGAATAAAAGCTTGCCAATGTTATAGAAGGATTACCTGTGTGTTGTTACTTTGCTTTGAACAGTCTCCTAGGACAGTATAGTCCACACCTCGGGAGCAATCAGGCTGATCATTCAATCTTATGAAAATGATATAGAAGTGTTAACTGTATAAAACTTTTGCGATACATACAAGTAGATATATATATTCATATCCGTTTCTTATCTGGACTATATATATGTAATCACCCCAAAATACCATGCATCCGAAAATCAACCTGACTTCTGAAAAACGTTCAAAGGCAGAAGTCTAGGGAAGTTGAAGACACGGCAACTATAGTATACTGTTAATCGGATTTTTAAAAAGAGATTTGATTGGTTAGTCTGACGCTCCTGAAAGCTGGACCGTTTGTTATTAAAGAGCGGATCAACCCAAGCCTTTTTGAGTCTTTTTAGATACTATTAACTCATTCAAAGCAACAATTTGTTAAATATATTTGAGCCTTTACATCTAATATCCAATCCTCGTATTAAATACGCAATATCTATCACTTAGTTTAATTTGCTGCAATTAAATTGATATCCAATATATATATAATCGTTTCGGACACAACAGGGTCAGATCCTGTCTGTCCAGAAGTGGGCGACGACGATGGCCGCTCGGACACAGCGCACACTCCAGAAGGTGTGAAAGGGTCTGCTCCACGCCGCGGCGTTTGTTTCCAGGCTGATTTTCGGAAGCAGAAATGTTTTGACATATTTTTTTCAATATTTTCAGCATTCACTTTGAGATCCATTTATCTGAACTCTAATAAGTTATTATCGATTCCATATTATATTTATATGAGTTAATACATATAAACAAATAATAAGTTATTTTTATTTATGTTTCAGATGTTTCTTAAATCATCTTTACAATAATGTATTAATGAAAAAATGTTTGAAAATGTAATCGTTTTTTAATTTCAATTTATAATCAGTTATGGCAACACTAATAAATCCAGTGCAAATTGAATAAATATCAACAAATTGAATAACAATATTATTACAGAGTTTATTATTAAGTGTTATTAAATGTTATGATTATGGAACCGATTGAATGAAAACTCTCTCTAATTCCACTCAGCACATTTCATAGTGACTATAAAAATAATATTATTATATCAAAGTGCCAAAAAAATAAATAAAAATAAATAAATAATTAGAGTACATGTCAAAGTTAATTGAGATTAATGTAGAGCTAGCTTTTTTACAGTAAGTTAAAAACTATTTCCGCCTGCACCCACCCACAACCAACAAACTCGTCTTACAATACATGCCGAACATCCATACACGGTTAATGTGTGTCGACCAAGAACTGTCAGTTTCCAAAGTTTCCTTGCTAAATGCGACCGGTAAGCTTTGGGATGCTCTTACAGGGTCTGAGTTTCCTCTTTTCTACAATCTGGATCTCTTTAAGAAAAAAGAAAAAGAAATAGTTGCAATCTCCTCAACCAACACACAAATACGAAAACAACATATGTTTCCCGCATGCAGCGTACAGCCTCCCTGGCTGAGCGACATAGAATGCACAGGTCTCGACCGGTTGTGCTCTTCTGCATGTGATTACATAAAAAATGTTATTTACTTATTTTTTCCTTGTAACCGTTTTTTTATATTTGTGGATGTTTGTGAATAGTTTAAAATATCTTGTGTGAATGGATTTTTAATAAGCTTTTGATATTCTATAATCGATAAAATATAAAACCCAGAAAATATACAACCTCGTCGGACATCAAATCCGTGGCTTTTGGAATGGTAAGCAATCAGTTAACTTCTAACCCATGCCCGCCGATAAATAGGTGTATTACTATTGGCGTCATCTATTAACATCCCCGTTACTCAGAGAAAACGAATTCAGGTCGCCGGGATAGTTATCGGGACGCGTAGGGAGGGATGCGGAGCAAGTCACAAACAACAAGAACTTTTTAAGAAGCACACTGTAATATATTTAAGGTAGTAGATTGACAACATCGGTATTCGGCTTGGGCTACGAATAATGAACGATCTACCTCCGTCGAGACCCGAGCCGAAGTGACCCGGAGCACGCTGTAACACATACAGCGCCCTACGATCGCCTGTCGGCCTTTTGACGAACAATCTTTATTGTCACAACAAGCAAAATGGAGATGCAACGTATTTTCGTACATAACTAATAAATTTTTTACGCGTGTATTAGACAAAACATCGTATATAGATGCTTTTCGGTACTGCAATATCGAGCTGATATCACTATTTTGTAATAACTAGTTACGGTTAATTTAACTGTGGCTGAAATTCAAAGCGCGTAAAGTATGCGAAAGAAGAAGAAGTAGACGTTATGTTGAGTGATGTGAATAAAGGTAGATGAGGATAAGAGTATAAAGCAAAATGTTTTTTGTTCGAAGCTAAGAAGCAGAAAATAAATTCAAGCAAAGTAGTGATGGTCAGATATTGAAAAATAAATGAAAGCTGTACAAACAATGTAACGACCGAGGCGGACGATCTCACAGCATACATCGTTGAACAGAGCTGGATTAACAGTAAGTGAAATCTGAAAAAAATATGACAATTTGGTGCCCCTTTTGAAATAAAGTAGGACCTCGCTGAACGTACGCCTCGAATATAGTTTGTATCAAATAAAATAATTGGCAAAGTAAGAAAAATAACGTAAATTGCTTAGCGAATATCGCTTTGGATAACAATTGATAACGAAAATGCCGGAGTTTCTTGATTATTCAAAGCTGAAATAAAACCTACGCGTGATAATCATATGAAACTGATATCTTGAAGTTTTAAGTCAATCACGTAATAATATATGTTTTCGTCTTTTTTGCGGTGTATTTTTTTTATCTCGTTAAAAGCCAATGAAGTCGAATATAAAAGTTTACAGAAAAGATGTGTGGGTGAGTATTTGGAATGCGATGGTAGACTTTATTTCGAATGATGAGATAAGGGAGCGTATATTTTCAAACTTTTATCTTTATCTTGTTAAAAGTCGAGGGTGAATATGGTTGGGACATGCTTCGGGGATCTGCAAATAAATATAACCTACAGTTGTTCTTTAACTTCAGCCTCTTCCTGAAAAGTCACCTGACACTATATAAACTCGTAATGATTCGTCACAGCCCCAAAGGTAAAACTGATATGCGATGAGTAAATGACTATGAGAACTTTATGGCAGTCATTTGTAACGATCAAATGCTTTTGTGAAGGAGCGGATATGTAATGATGATGATGTTTTTCTCTAAAACGAGTTCTAATTAAAAGAGAAGGTTTTTATACTTATACTAGATCATTAGCTTTGGATATTAGTTAAGTTAGTAACTAATGAAGATATCGCCTACCCTATGATTAGATTTTGCTTAATGTATGCAAAAAATGTAAAAATAACATTAAGTACAAAAATATTACGAGATAAAGTATTTAAGGTGATTTCAGAAATAATGTGCCCATTAATATTGACGACTTAGCCATGCGAAATAATCACCGTGTTAATGAATTGGTTCTGAGTGATTGATAGGGTTTAATTTTATTTATGTAACAGAACTGCAGTTCCAAAGTTCATAGAATAATAAAGAATAAGAGACATATAGTTTACATAAAGTAAACATACAATACATACAAAAAAAAACATAAAAGAAGAAGAAGATGACACGTGACAAAGATCACAGAGATCTAGGAGAACAATACCATCGACAAAAGAGGAAAAGAATGTAAGAAAAGGATCGAGGTGTTCTGGTAGGCCATTTAGGAGCGCCATTACCGTTGTACTAAATTGAGTGCTTGAAGCCCCACAAGGATCAACTGGGATCAATAACAATGGATAGCTACGACCACGGGTGAAATTATCTGGAACGTAGAAGTTAAAACATTCAAGACTCCCAGGGTTGTGAATTGCACCGCAAAGAAGAAGGAATGAATGTTTGAGAGTAGCAATTTTCCTCCAGGACTCTAACCGATGGAATAAAAGCATGACTAAATGAAAAAGAGTTGGGTAATGTACGGAATTGATTAAATATGACAGGAAAAAAATGGGTTTAAGAAACATGTAAGGATTTTTGGATGATTCTGGAAATATGGTGCCTTTATTATTTTACTGTCTTATGTTAATTCAATTATTGCCCGTACCTTTATCCGGTCATGTTGAATGTGTATGGACACAACTGACCCAGCCAGCGCGGAAATGTAATGTATGAGAAGGAAAACTCTTTGGACTGGAAAATTCGTATAATAACAAAGAAACCCCCTGTTTACATTCATTCCACTCTTGTTCATATTTACATTCACTAGGAATTATCTTCGTCAATATTTCAACAATGTCTTTACACTTTTGGTTTTTATTAAACTTTTTTCACAGAATTCATTTTTATAACTTTAATAAAAGAAACTGTAAAACTAAAAAGTTGATATTTGGATAAAAGAGTATGAGCTTAGACGTAATTTACAATCCCAACATGGCTCCGTGTGTCTTTTTTCTGCTTTCCTGATTTTATTGAGAAGATAGCATTGGAAGTCTGTGGAAAATATCCAAAAGCATGTAACAACGTACAAAGAAGGAAGAAAAGTATTGGAGTGGCATTTAAGAACTGGCAAACGGAGCATAAATAATTAATTCCTCCTACGCTTACCCACAACCGACAAACTCGTATTACACTTGCCGTACATCCATACACGGTTAATGTGTGTCGACCAAGAACTGGCAGTTTCCAAAGTTCCTTCCTTAATGCCACCGGTAAGCTTTGGAATGCTCTACCAGTGTCTGTGTTTCCTCCTTCTTACAATCTTCAAGAAACAGATAAAAATACACTTGAAATCTCCCCAACCCACACAGAAAACACGAACAAAACACACGTTTCCCGCATGCAGCGTCCAGCCTCCCTGGCTGAGCGTCAAAGAGTGCGATTACATAAAAAAATAACGTTTGTAATAGAAGATGTGTTGTATGTCAGTTAAACTGATAATTATTTCATTTTTTGCTAGCGTTGTAGGTCATCATATATGGAAAATTGATTAATGTGAATTATTTTGGTTTGTGAACTCTGCATTATTGCGACAATCAGTTACATTGATGCTTTGCGACGCCCTTTGTGATATTTTAATTTTCCTTTAGCCTTCACGTGATCGCGTGCAGCTAACGAATAAACTAATAACGTATTTATGCGACGAAAGTCCCACAAAAAAAAATCATCATATACGGTGTTGTTATCGACGTAAAAAGCTTTTGACATGTCATTTTATTAATCGCGTTTGGGGACCTGTGATTTATTTCTTTTTTTACATTTTTTACATCTGAGAATGTATGTGTTATTAGTTAATATAAGCTTGATATAGCTCCTTTAGGCTGATGCCGTAAAGCCTCGAAAAACGATCTTTGATCTCTTATTTATGTTCGCTCGCCTGACATGCATTTCTATAATGTTAGTTTTAGTTATGTAATAATACAAGGTGTTTGCATACGCCATTTTATTTGTCATGACAGTTGGTCTATTTCATGTTGGTGCCACTGTCATCTTTAATTCGCTTTTCTGCCGTGACTGTTGGCAGCGCTACATGTCAGAGCGCGCTGTCAGTTGGAGCTCGCTCGCGACCGTTAGCAAGTGTTTGAGAAATAAACGCAAATTGTGAAACGAAAACAAGTTCTTCGTATTGTCAACCTGCTCCTGCAGCCTGCCGCTCAGTAATTCGATAACCAACTTAGAGAGTAGGATATCAGTGTAATATATTAATATAGCTTGAATGGCTTGAACATTGTCATAAAACTTTTTTTCAAACAATCCGGCAGGTATAGCTTAATGGTCAAAGCGTTTGCTTTGAAAGCCAAAGGTCGTGGGTTCGATCCCCGACGGAGATTTAAAAAAAAGATTTGTAATCGATTTTTGAGCTTTAAAATACCCCCGGTTGGTGTGAATTTGATCAATCACCCGTAAAATGCCTGTCATAGCCTATTAATTAAAATTGGTGGTAGACGAAAGTCGTGCCGTGAAGACCGCCCATTCATAGTAAATTCCTGTAGTAATAAGGATGATGCGTGAATCTCGGGCCATGACGTTTGCGAATCAGCACTCCACATGCAGCGCTCAGTCATATGCACCATTCGGTATTCTCCTGTATGAGCTTACATAAAAAATAAAAATAAACTATCATACTCCAAGTATTTAACACAGAATATGTTTCAAAAGCTATTATACGGCTTCGTTGACATTTTTTGATCGATTTCGATCATAATTAAATTGCAATTATCTTAGATAAACATTATGATCCTCCAACCTTATGTCTATAAGTCATCAACCTTATCGTTAGTTCGTATCTATGAACTTCGCGCATTACCTCATTAATTATGCCTCTTTCTCATAAGCGTCTCGCCTCTCTCTTTCTCCCGCATGCAAATTGATAGCGCGCTCCCTTTCACACGCCCGAGTAATTCCGTCAAGTGCATTTTTTCGTTTTATTTTTGTGAACGTGGTCTTGTCGCTATCGAGAATGTGGCAGAGGAAACTAGGGGCGAAATTTACAAATAATTACAAAAATATATTTCGTACATTTATTTAATAGATTTTTTTTCCCATGGACATACTATACAAGTGAATACAGATAAATTCTACAACGCTTACCATTTTAAAAATGGTAAAGCATTGCATGTGGAGTGTTGAGTGTCGTACTCTACAATCAAACATTCACGCATCATCCACTTATTACAGAAATTCACGTTGAATGGGGACAACTTTCGACTCCCACGAATCTTACTAATAGTGTGGGAACAAATTCACAGGCTAAGATATTGATTTAAAGGAATCGAGACATTAGTTTGGACCATTCGGTGTTGAGAGATGACTCAACTAACTTAAGATCAATAAAATTAATTTTTCAGCTCTTTCACGCGAAATTGGGGATTTTGAATAGTGGAGCTGAACGAACTATGCAGTAGCAATTTGTTGAGACTATATGATCCACCTAGATAGCATAAGGACAAAACATAACAAAAATACGATAAAAGAATGCTAAAAAATCATTTCGAATTCAAGCGTATATAATAATAATTTTATTTACTAAGCCACCAGAGGCATAAAACGAAAATACAAGGTAATAAATAACATTTAACAATTTTAACAACTACTTCTCAGGGAGTGGAGCACCGGATCCCCACTGGATGGCCACGTGAAGGCGCATCCAGTGCCCCTCCAACCGGGAATCTCACCTATCCGCCCACACACACCATTGCGTTGGGACTGCCGCGAACGCGCGCCCACAGAGAAGCGCAACGCTTCCTTATTATGGCACGGGACCTATCCACTAGCGCCTCCGTCAACATGCTTTAGGCACTGCAGTATCGCGGCAGACCCAACAACATTCGGAAGGCGTTGTTATACTGGACCCAGAGTGCACTGTAGACCAGCCCACAGGCCGCACGTGTAGAAATATTGACAAAAGCCTTACAAAGCGTCAGCTTAACGTAACAGCAAACTTAACATTTTTAGTAACACATTGCCCCGAATGGCCAAACTCTGGGCAGACAGGAATCAACATGTTATATATATTGCGTCGAACCAACAGCGCCCTCCGCTCCCTCTTAATATCAGCGCTATCACAAAGATCCTCTGTAAAACCCAGTGGCCCAGATATGACGAACCATCATTTTCAGTTTAGAACGATACCACTTAATTAAAAAATAAATATGATTTTTATATCATCTGACCCCAGTGTCCTCTTATTATGATGCGCTTGACGTACATTTCCCTTTCTTCCCGTCGTCTCCCCTTCTCTCATTAATACCCACAGATCTATTCATACATTTGAAACATTCTCTTCAGACTGACCATTGTAACGTACGTTCTCACTAAATCATCGTATAATTTTCATGTTATGTACATTTTAAGCTATCACTTTAAAAGCCATTTAAAATATTAAATACGAAATGATTTTTACATTATTTTTAAATGTTGACATCAGCATGATGTAGTCCTTGCTGACTGGTACCGAAAACCTCGATATACAAACTTTTATTTCTCTTATTTCTGGTCGCTTGTCGTGCATTTATGTGCGCTATGTTGTCATTTTGGACGGGTCCGCTAATGGGTGTGTTATTTGGAAGCACTGCCGCTCGTGGCGCGGGCGAGAGCCCATACCGAACGCGGAGATCAGTTATGTGTTGACGACCAAAAAGGTCGCATTACGGCCAGCGGTATGTCATCCCGCTTGGCCGGAAGCTTGTAAAGTTTGTAACGTAAATATATGTCAATGTGCTTCTAAAAAAGTCTTTGTTTGTTGACTTCAGTTGATATAAAACTGTACATTCAATAGAACGTTATATACTCGTATAGTCAAAAAGACTAACATTCTCCTCTCTTCCAAAAGGGGGCGGCCTGTGTAGACGATGGCGGGATGGGGAGCAGATTAATAACTTTAACACACAGACTTTTTCAGAAGCACATTGACATGTTTACGATAAACTTTACAAACTTATGGTTCGACCTAGCCACAGCATTCGGCCGAGCTTACAATGTGCTCTCGCCGACGGGCGGTACACGACTGGCGCGCGCTCGTTATAGGCGGTCGCACCGCGGACCAAGTGGCGATCTACCTAACCAGTCTCAAAATGCCAATATGGCGACACATGCATTTCGACAAGCGAACAGAAATAAGAGACGAATGATTGTATTTCGAGGTTTTCGATACCAGTCAGCAAGGGCTATAACATGCTTATTTAAAGAGGTTATTTATTCCAATATCCTGTTTTATTAGAATTATTTTAAGCCCGTTCCATGGCATTGTTCAGTATTAGAGTCAAGTAGAAAAAATAGCCACCAAAAGCCAATGCAGCCGAATAATAAGGTTTCAAAAACAAATAGTCTGCGTAGAATACTGGGAGTACGATGGTTTGACTTCGTGAGGAATGACGAGGTGAGAGAACGGACGAGGCAGCCTTCCATACTTCAGTGAGTCAAGAGATGGTGGACCTGGTTGGGACATGTATTACGAATGCCGCAGGAAAGCATTAACTGCGGCTGCGTTTTCTTTAAGCCCCTGGTGTCTTGCCGTCCTGGAAGGACGTTGGGAACTATATACTTAAATGTACTCGACGGACTTACGGGAAGCAGATCTGACATGGGGTGAGGCGAGGACCAGAGCGGCTGATATAAATTTATGGTGGTGGCTCGTGATGTCCATATTCTCCAGTTGAGAGAGCGGACATGGAGAAGCGAAGAGAAAGGCTCTTTAGAGCAATCCAACAGTGAACTGGACCGGTTGGATACGTCGACCCTATCTGAGAGTCATATTTCTTGTTTTTTTTTATTTATATTATTGTATGTATTGACATCAGCATGATGTAGCCCTTGCTAACTGTTAACGAAAACCTCGATATACCTTTCGTATCTTATTTCTGTTCGCTTGTCGTACATGCATGTGTCGCCATATTGGCATTTTGGATAAGTCCGGTCACGGCAGTGACGTCAGTTATAGAGATCGCCACCTACGGCGCTGGGTGTTACCGACCACGACGCTCGGTCCCGAGTTAGTCGTGAGCCGACGGCGTAGAGATCGCCTTGTTGTTGGCCCGGCCTGAATGCTGTGACTAGGTCCGGGCCAGAAGTTTGTAAAGTTATCGAAATACATATCAATGAGCTTCAGAAAAATACTTTGTGTTGTTTATCTGCTCCTCATCCTGCCACCAAGCGATTGAATTACGTCTTTTTAAAGAGGAGGATGTTAGTACAGTACGCGGCAACCTTCGGTAAAGAAGTCAAAAAGCCATTTGTCAAGTGCTTGAGCACTAAATGTCTCAAATATATTTGAACTAATTAACATCAGAAATATTTTTATAAAAACCTATAATTATCATCATCTATAATTATAATCTAGTCATTCTTATTATGATTTTAGTTTCTTTGGGATCAAACCCACAGATGTTCGTATAACAGCCAAGCTCTCTAAGTTCTCGGCCTAATATCCATCAAAGCGACAGTAAAAATCTGCATTGAATTGAATTGAATTAATGATCGGAAGTTACTTACGCATTATTATGTAAAATCTAACCGTGGTAATATTTTTTTTGAGTGAATGGAAGTAGTTTTGAATAGGCAGTCAAATTAATTCCATGTTGGATACTTTATGAATGATGTAATGCATTTTTTTTCCAAACACAAATTTAGAATTCAAAAAAAATCTAATAGGCCGATAAAAGAATTAGTTAAGTCAAATCAAGAAATTCATGGAACGTTTTATAATTCAAATTATTAGCATGTTAATTTGTTGGGCTTCTGTTTTCTTCGTGGCGGCAATCAATAAAATGTGTATTGTCGATGAGTTGTTTATATTTCAAATGGCCTGAAAATAATACTTATCTATATAATATCGTACAAATACTCAAAAATGAAATACATAAAATAGACCGACAATCAAATTGATTGGCAGATAAATTGCCAATATTGCCAACACTGCCGGAAAGGATTGTTTAACCTGTTCGCATCGGTACCCAATATATGCCGTGTAAGATTCCCCTACCGTTGATATCGGTAGCCGTGATATATCGTTTGGCTACTTTCTTAGAATAGTTATTTATGCATCATCTGATAGCCAAAGGATACGAGAATCAATGCAATATATGAAAATAGACCAGATAAGTACATTTATGCTTTAAATACTAGTTTCATTATTGACTGTAAATTTTGTATTCCACCGAGCCGTAATGAAAGTGTTAAGGAATGCCCAAAACATTAAAAATTGGCAATCCGTGGATAAGATTGCACTGCTGCAGAGTGCTACTTCTAAGCCTTTAAAGTCCTGCTGCATTACCTTCCATATATTTTATATAATAATATAACAAATTTGACTCTGAAATGGATAAATCCTGATCACTGGCTAACCTAGCTCATGATTTGACATTGTTTTTAACGACAGTTTTAACTTTTATTATATTAAAATCAAAGGTTTCTTTGTGGCGCACCATTTCAGAGCTCCAAGAAAATTCTCTGAGACTGTCAGTTCTTCGTAGTATAAAGAATTTCCGTGGTCTACCAATTTAATTCTTCTTTTAGGTTTGATTATTTATTGCTTTTCTACATGCATTTAATACGTAACTGCGATTGTAATATCTTGTGCGGAATTTCTGTGCAGCGGTCATAACTGTGCAAATATACTTTCTTAATCGAGTTTCTTAATAATCATTATCAAGAAGACTTCTTTCTAAGTGATGAAAGATAGAAGGAGAGTAAATTCAGACAGTGAAGGAGACACATACCATACATTGGATGGATTCGGCTTAAACAAAAAGAGACAAGAAGGGATTCGAAGTATAAGCCTCCCACATAGTAGAAAGTATATCCGTTCGTTATAAACTTCACCGCCTCGTCCATCAAGTAATTAGTAATACATTATGATAATTATTTTTCTTATTATGGCACGTCTTAGACATCATCAATGTTACTAAAAAATATGAACGTAATAATGTTACACCTGAGCTGTTATTAACTAGATCCAAAATTGACATGTCTTAAATAATGCATGTTTTATTTACACAGTGAGCAGTGGCGTAACAACGGGGATAGGGTGCATAGTTTGTAATATGTAAATTAATCAAATTAACAATAACACACGTCTTTGGAATACCGCCGGAGAGCATAAAAAATCATCTTTTCTTCATGCCCATTAATCTCATAGATTTTAAAAGGCGAGCAACTACAAGTCAATTACAGGCAACCCTCCCGTAAAGTTTTCATAAGATGGGAGGATTAGGAAGTGGTCCAACCTAAAATAACATCATAGAAGGGACCATTATATGAAAAATTGCCGTAAGTTTCTGATAAATTCCTAAACACTAAAACAACCGACTCATCTCACACGTACTGAACACATAAAAACGGTTAATGCATGTCAACCAAGAACAAGTAATTTTAAAAAATCCTTCCTTAATGTTACCGGTAAGCTCTGGTATGCTCCTCCAGTAACTGTTTTTTCTTTCATAGAATCTTGACATTAAAAAACACTTCAAATACTTCATGTCTTCTGAATTACCCCGACCCGTTCACATTGTGTTATAAGGGGTGATTCCGTATTACCTATATCCAGCCATTCTGGCTGAGCGCCATAGAGCTCACTGCTTTCAATCAGTTATAATATCCTCTATGCGATTGCTTGAAAAAAAAATACTTGGGACTTGAACATCACCATGGCAGCTGGACTGGACTCTAACCGCCTCACATCCACATCACACCAGAGGACATTGAGCCTCCTTGATTATGCTATCATTCAGATTATGATCCGTAGTATCAGCAAATGATAAGTCTAATGGGAGTCCCCATTAGACTTATCATTTGCTGTACGTACAAATAATTGTAGCCATTCCATAGAAGTGCTTAAGAGAAAGAACCATTAAAAGAGATTAGAATAGCATTCATAGATTAAAAAGACATGGAAGATACAGGTAGATTCTTTCACAGAAAATACAGACAAAAATGTTAAATGTATACATTTTTTTAGTGTCTGCATGCACGATAAAACCGAGGCACTTTACTGGAATCGCATCGAAAAGGATCCCTTTTTCTTACCAAAGAACTGACAGTCCCAGAGAATGTGCTCTGAGCTCTGGAAAGGGTAAAGATCATGGAAGATGTTATAATACAGTATATGCTTCGGCTAAGGTGCAGATATGGAAATAGATGAATTACAATAGGCCATTATTTTATCTTTCTTTTACGCCCATGTGGGCAGACGGACAGGTGTCAGATTTTGAAAGTGTATCAGATCATTTTTGACAGGCTCGCAGATCTCCTTTCCAAATAACAGCAAAGCCAAACAGGTAATACTAGTCTGATGGATTCCGAGAGGAACCGGTCACTTATTCACAACAATACTCTGCCTACTATCATCCAATTAGGAAGCCGATACTTTTTGTTGAACTCTGCATTATTGTACACCGGAATTGATCCCCATACTTTCATTTTCAACATAAAAAAACAAATCCATACCACACTCTGATTGTTTATCTGTTATAAAACCTGTTAAGATCTTCAGCGTTAAATATTATAAAAAATCAACACGTAACTTGATATGGTTTCAAGACGTTTTAACCTGAGAATAACTTGTTCATGAGGTTTCGTAATGACAGTTTTTCAAGCAATATTGTACTGCAAATCTCTTAGTAATGCAACGTTTACGTTGATTCAGTAATTATTTCTAGTTATCTCTGTTGTCAAGGGTGAGAGCACTCGACTGTCAGGGTATCAAGTTACGAGTTAGATACTTAGAAAAGCAATTATCAAACCTTTATTTTAAGAGCACCATCTTATTATATTAACGAGTAATAGGTTAGGTGAGCAACACTAAACGTAAATCTAAAATCAATAGACTTACACTTTAAAATATTGGACTTTCTGACTTCTTCCCCAAAAAGGTAAAAGGAATGATAGTTAGACTCCGTAGGGATAAGGTTGACTTATCTAATCAGGCCTCTATTGGATTACGCTATGGAGCCTTTTTCTAGATGATTCCAATGTGAACGTGTTTTGTGTCTTGTTAAGGGCTATTGCATAGGTAGTTTGGATTATCAACGAAGCAAAGAGTTTAGTTTTAAAATTGCCGTAAACATTGATAAATTGAATACTCCAGTGATTCGGAAAAAACACGACATCTCTTATTATGTTGAGAAATAAAGGAAGTAAGGTTTTTTTAAAAATTAACGCATTCTAGATGCGGAGCTAAAAAGTATGTTAAGAATATTTTGTTCCTAAAAGCGCTGGAATGCATTCAATCTTGATGTATTAAATATTTAAAAAATGGTGTTACAGGTTGACTTACATATATAGGCTGATAGGCTAACATCCTCCCTCTTGAAAAGGTTGTTATTCAGTCGCGTGGTGGCAGGATTAGGAGCAGATTAATAACACAGATACTTTTTTAGAAGCACATTGATATATATTTACGATAAACTTTACAAACTTATGGCCCGACCTAGTCACAGCATTAGGCCTAGCCAAAATACAATATGCTCTCGCCAACGGGCGGCACACGACTGGCGCCCCCGTGATGGGCTGTCGCACCGGTGCCACAAGCGGCGGTCTATAACACTAGTCCGAAATGACAATATGGCGGACACATTCATGTATGACAAGCGAACAGAAATAAGAGACGAATGATTGTTTATCGAGGTTTTCGGTACCAGTCAGCAAGGCCCATATCATGCTGGGGGTGGTACATGGGATGTCTTTAAGACCTTTAATGTGGTATTTTCCCCTTTATTTCCACATCCTAATGCCGTTGACCATAAAGGTTCATCCGCCTTAGGAGGGCATTTACTACCTCCAGGACAATAGAGTGCCCTAACCAGCTTGACCTGATGAGGTTAGCTGGGTGTTAGCTTATTCCGGCCAACATTCGGTCCCTGTCTATATTGGCCGACTGATGTCGCTCACCCCCCACCACGAGAAGGAAATAGATCAGGATTTTCCTTTCATCGGACCTGTGACCTTAAGGCATTTCGCAGAGTCCTCCAGTATTTTTAGGGAAAAATCATGCTGATATCAAGGCATATAACACAAATAGAGGATAATCATATAAAAATGTTTGGAATAACTGGCAGCATCGAAGGTCGAGTATGTATAGAAAGATAGCATAGCAGATGTATGGACAAGTCACAAGACCATACAATAACATGATCCAAAATCGCTTTACTGAACGATGGTAAAGAATTGTGTGAGCTGAAAATTATAATACGTCTTCAAGGGTCATCGTTCTCATTGCTTTATGCGAAAAAAAAACTAAATTATAGCAGTATGTTTTGTGTCAACATTAACATTTTATTCTTCATACTAACGAGAATATAACAATTATTAAGACGACATTAAAATAAAATCCAATTGTTATTTTTTATTTCACATCACGTCACCATAATATTGAATTAAAAAACACTGAATCTTTTCACTTATTTTTTATTATTAAATAACCTATTATTTAACATGAAAAAAATATAAAATTGGTATTCTGTTTATTATATAAATATATTTTTCTACATTTTTTTATGATTTTTTCAATTATTTTTTTCCCTTAAACAAACATCAAATTTGAACAACTCAATTAATTTCTGAAGTACAATAAGAAATAATCATAAAATAAAAATATGTAATTTAAATACAAATATAGGTCCTCATGATTAAGTTAAGAACAAAGCAATAGAGACAAGCAACAGGATGTCCCAATGGTCATCAAACAGACGACTCCAACAAATTATTCCTCCAAAGAAACTCGTGGAGTTCATGTCTGGATTGGGCCTCCCTTACGTGAAATATATCAACATCCGAGGCGATTTAAGGGCTCTGAAATATACTGATATTATCTGAATTTCTTCTATTATACAATCTGGATCACTTTAAGAAACATAGTAATATACACGTATAATTCCCAAACCGACACATAAACACAACACATGTTTCTAGTATGACGTCTGGCATGCTGTCTGAGCATCATAGAGCCAACTGGTTTCAACCAATTGTGCTCTCCTGCATGCATTATCATAAAAATATGTTTTCAAAGAATAAATATACTAAGGTGGTCAACGAAGACCACCATTCACAAGTAAGGTATTGTAAGTTCGTTGTAATTTGTAAGCAATGCAATTATGCTGAACTGCATTTCAATAACATTAGCGTATTGATAACAGTTTTACAGCGGACCAACTGAATGTCACTGCGGCGTGGAGCAGACCCTGTCATACCTTCTGGAGTGTGCTCTGTGTCCGAGTAGCTGCACCCAGGAAGACCTGATGATGGCTGGGAGTAAGGCCATCGACGTCGCCCACTTCTGGGCAGACAGGATCTGACCCGGTTGTTTCCGATACGATTATATTTAGCGCATTAACATTACTCGTACTTGTATAGCGCTTCGTCATGTCCAAAAATCCCATTGTGGATTCTATCGTTGTACTTTCGTATTGAAAGTGCGATGCTTTGATCGATCGTTCACGTTTAACTTTGACCTAAGCATTTCTCTCTATTTTATTCCATATCCTCTCCTAAATTAGAGCATACCACCACTACAATTTATCAAAAGGGACTTTTTTTATACATATATATATTTATAGTATGTATTGAATACATTAGAATTACTAAATTTTAAATATGATGGTTCAATGCCATCATCCAGCCTGTTTTTGTCCACTGTTGAACGTAGACCTCCTATATGAGTCTCGATTCTTCTCAATATTTCACCTTCTACATCCAGGTTACTCCCGCAATTCTTCTGATGTCGTCATTCCATCTTGCAGGGCTCGGCCAATGCTCCGTTTGCAAGTTCTTGGATCCTCCACTCCAAAAATTTTCTTCCCCATCGACCGTCGTCTCTTGTTGATGTCTGATGGTTCGTTGATCAATACGAAATCTATTCACAGAATGATTATGTGTTCATATAAATTTAAAATATCTGCCGGAATCCCAAAATTCAATTACGATATTATTTACGAATTGTATATTTAATATTTACATAGTTTTAACTCCACAGAGATCGACCCCCAACGTTTTGGATGGAAGAAGAGTGCATTGACCTTTTATCTTTATATCATAAGACTTGATTGTATTATTGATCTGTACGGTTGTTCTTGAAAATAAACTGTAGAAATCTTTAGAATGAGTCGTTAGGGGTGGATTAATAAAACCATTGAGAATTTGTGTTTCCAGGCTGTAGCCCATTAAAATGCGACCCGCGCTTATAGTGACTTAACATCGATGATTGGACTAAAGCCGTAGTTTCAGCGGTGTCACGACCTATCTTCCCCAGACAATTAGTCCAAAGACTCATCGGCTACGACGTGAGGTGCACTGGACGTCTAGTGCACGGGACAATTGGTACACTGGATTTTCGCCAACCTAACCTAACCTAAAGATTTGTCCAGTGATTGTAGAGTACAGAGATCCATAGGTCTCGTTAACGAAATAACTTAGGTTAGGTTAGGTTAGCGAGACATCCAGTGCAGCAGTTGTTCCCGTGTACCAGACGTCCAGTGCGACCCGCGTCGTTACCGAAGAGTCATTGAACGAATTGTCTGGGGACGAAATGCGGCGAAACCGTTTCTACAACCTACTTCTGATGGTCAAAAAATCTTATATGACATCAAGCACTCAGTTGGCATTCGCATACAAGCATTTTCATACAAATAAATATTGTAAAAGCCACTAAAAAATGTTTATTTCGAACAGAGAAATGCAATGACACATTAAATATCACGATTTACTTTTCATATAAAATTTAAAAAATGTTTTATAAGAAGCTATTCTTAGGAATTTTATCAAATGCCAAGAAAGCAAGTACAAATTTGTGATATTTTTTATTATTAACACAGCATCACGGTTTTAAACGTTTTCTGGATGTTATTAAAGAGCAAGTTTTGAATGATAAAGTGTATTTTTTAAAAATGTTTGATTTATTTAAAAAAATAAAAACAATCTCACCAAAAATTTCCGATCCGAAAAAATAAAACAGAAATGTGTGTTGGGTGAACTAAAAAATGCAAAATAAGTGACCATCGAAAGACACGCATATTTTTTCAGTAGTTTTACACTTCATAACGTGGCGCCAATGCTCTCGTATGGCAATATAGGTATAGAGCGGATATAGTAAAAAAAAAACATTCATGTTATGAAAATCCAACAAAAAAAATCGATTAAAAAAAATCACAGAACGAACATGACGTTATTTTAACATGACGCTGAGCTAACATATAATGAATCAAAATGGCCATCTAATACCATTAAAGCTATAGAAGGGTTATCTGTTATATCATTTACGAGTATAGATTGCGGTTTAACTGGTTTAAAAGTTAACTTCAATATTCTCAATAGTGGCCGTTATAAGTTGCAAATTTTGCGTTCAAAACTTCATTACCGTTAAACAGCCACAACTCACGTGGCTTAACAATGACATTGGTGTGTGATCTTGCTTACATTCCTGTTTTATAAACATGCTTATAAAATATTTAAGCTTAAAAAAATATTTTAATGTTTGTATGATTTTATCAACTTGTATTAGTCCTTATTTATATAATGACTACTTAAAACCTCAGTATTTGGAAAACTAAAGTACATTTTTAAATCGAAAATTCCGCAATATCTTAAAAGTAAGGTGTTTAACCAATGCATCCTCCCTGTATTAACTTATGGCGTAGAGATGTGGAATCTGCCAGCAAGTCTCACCCATAAAATAAATGTCACCCAGCGTGCTATGGAGAGATCCATGCTCGAGTGTCGCTAAAAGATAGAATCCAAAACGCGGAAATACGCAGAAGAACTCAAGTAGTGGTGGCTACCCAACAAATAGGCACACTCAAGTGGCAATGAGCAGGACATATCTGTCGAAGAGACGACGTTCGATGGGGAAGAAAAGTATTGGAATGTCGTCCAAGAACTGGTCAACGAAGCATTGGCCGACCGCCTGCAAAATGGACTGACGACATAAGAAGAATAGTGGGAGTCACCTGGATGCGGAAGGCGGAGGATCGAAGAGGATGGAGACTCATGCGGGAGGCTTACGTTCAACAGTGGACGGATACAGGCTTATGATGATGATGATGACTAAAAACCGATTGGTTGTGCTCTTTATCAAGCTTTTACATAATAAAGCATTAAGTGTATAGTTGTACACATTATATACAGGTACATAGGTCATCTCGTAAACATCACGTAGTTACAGTGAGTTCTTCAAAAAATATCTTCTGTACAGTGTAGAGTGTAGACAAAGGGTTGTCAACCTGGTCCGTACCGCCCACTAGTGGGCGATACGGACTTCCGTGGTAGGCGGTGGGGAATTTTTGTAGATTTTCGAATCTCCTACATTCCTCCTAAAAAAAAATCCACCCATATACTGAATGGAAATATAGTGAGGTTGGTGGGCGGTAGGGAAATTTTACAATGAAAAATAGGCAAAAGTGGGCACTAGGCATAAAAAGGTTGACAACCCCTGGTGTAGACGATGCGTTAATACTAGTATATATCTATCTTTCTATATCCGGAACACATGGTAATTATAAAGTGCAATCATTAATTTGTCAGCTGTTATTTTTTATGCCATGTTCCAAAATATCTCTGCACCCAAAGGTCTACCTAAACATGTTAAATAATCGATGACCTTAAAAACAAGAGCTCGTTAGCTTGACGGTAGCTGGAGAGTATTAAAGGAACATTTTGGGGGATTTGTTAATCGAAATTATTGAGATGATCTGAATCATTTGGTTTTGAGAGGCAGCTTAACCTGATTCGTGAATACTAAATTGCCATTATCTAGTACCGCAACACTCTACGTAGCCAAAAAAAATTAAAAAATAAAATTGTGGATAATTCCAAATGTCGATAAAGATACTGATATCCTTAATAACTTCTTAGGTTTTCACGGCCAGATTTGATATTGCGGCTTTTGGGCTTTCACATTGATATCCTCCTCTCGGAATTCGATATTCGATTACTGGGTGACAGGATGCAGGAGGACAATACAAATAACTTGTTTTCGAAGCACAATGGCGCGTCTATTATTAAGACTTTATTTCTACGCCCGACCGGTATGACATTTTGCCGGCCGGGGCACGAGTCCATTGACAACTGCCGACACTGTGACATATAGCGCCCCAAGACAGTCGGGGCAAAAAATGAAATTAAAGATGACAGTTGCACCAACATAAAACGAAGCAACTGTCATAACAAATAAACTGGCTTAATATTCTATAATTTAAACTAACATTATTATATGTGCATGCCAGGCGAGCAAACATAAATATGAGACAAAAGGTCGTTTTTCGAAGCTTTACGGCATCAGCCTAAAGGAACTATATCAAGCTGATATCAATATGTTATTTGAAGATTATATTGCACTACCTTTAAGTTATATAGATTATAGATGAAACAACATATCTAATACCGAGTATAAATCACTATGATATATAAACGAATGTGATCCGGATATTAATTTGTGAGTCAGCAAAAACAGCATTACTTTATAATGTTTATACAATCGATTATAAAATCTGACTGTTATGGTCAAGATTACGGCGGCGTTCGATTCCGCGGAAAAAAAAGCGTCGGCCGAGTGGTGGAGATGAGAGATAGGCTTTGATAATCCAATGCGCCTTCACCCCTTCACATCCCGGCTCCTCTCGAACGTCCGGCGAGGTATAAAAGAACCCGAGACCGTCCGAAGATCAACAATCACTTACAGCCACTCGACCACAACAGTTGTGTGCAGCAAGAGAGCCGATTCTATAGTAGGACTTCCATACAAGAGAGTGCTTCATATGAGCTTTGAAAAGATGAAGACAATCGTACGTATATCTGCAATGTTTTATTAAACCTTAAGTTTTGGGAAACTTCTATGATTTTTTCATCAGTGGATAAAGTTTTTTTAAAACGTTTTAACGTGATATTTATCAATGGATACATTTAGACAAAAATACGTTAATAAAATAGCGTTTACTTTTTAATAATTAATTAATATAATTGAATTGATAATATTATTGTTGAATTATATATTCGTCAAAAATGAATTGAAGACGCATTCAATGCATTTATATTTTAAATTACTGTGGTTATTTTTAAAATTAAAGTGAAAACGGCAACAATCAATCAATTTACAAAACAAACTTTAAAAAAGGGATCTAGGTTATTAGATAATAAAACATTTAAAATTTGTATGATAAATAAAAACAATGATATATGAGAGACTAATATTTAGGAAGTTTTAAATAATATATATATTATAGACATATTCTACGACTTGTATACATAATGTTTATCAGTACCAGTTTAAGACCCTGCGGCGCCGTGGGTAAATTTTTTTCAAGCGCTCCATATTGTTTTTATTTATAAAAATCTAAGAAAGATAAGGTTGCTCTCGGCGCCCGTAGTTTATTCGACGCCCTGGAGCACTGACTCACTTTTCCACCCCCTAAAACCGGCACTGATGTTTATAAATCTGTAGCATATTACATCGTCTAATATTTTTTTTCATCAATTAATCACGGAATTTGTAACGTATTCCATCTCAGTGTACTTGTTTTTTTGGATTACACTTGACGTTAACTACCGCTGTTTTTTCACAACCTTAATAATTCGATAAAAAATTAATGATGATCAATTTGATTGATTCGAATCCTCATGTATAACGTTTTATTATTCATAGTATAATTAATGAAAGAAATGTCGTTTAAAATGCTATTTGCTACTCATATTTACAAGTTGTCATATACAAATATTTTTAAGCGATATGCATACTGTTCCGGAACTGAGGTCTAAGTCCCGAAATTACGTCGATAGCTTAAATGGTGACGTCGGAATACCAAGGTTCCGGCACTGAGGATAAGTCCAAAGACCGGAGTTGAATTGATACTGATTTATTTGATAGCATATCCCTTTTTATATCTTAGTGTACAACATGAGTAAGCATTCTGTATAAAAAAAAAATATATTAATAAATTGATTTTCATACCCCGCAAATTCCTCGATACCTGTCGTTTTTAGACCTTGTGAGAAAACAGAATATACTGCAGTGGCAGAATATTGGGAAATTTAACTTTACGCAGCATTGGTATTACTAGAAAACAGATTTTGTTAGTACAGAAATATTAAATTAACGCCGAGACAGCTTAAATGTTAAATTCATAATGATAAACTCCAAATTGAAGCAAGATCGATAAATTAAATCTTTTTCGCCGTATTGCTTACTGTTTAGAATGCAAAATCTATAGAATGTTTGTAAATATTATATTAAATTTTCAAAATAAATTATGATTGTTGAATTGAAAACTTAAATATTCGTTTTAATTTAAAAAAAATAACACAATAGACGCATACTATAAATTTATAAATATTCTTAAAAAAAATATAAACTAATAATATCATTTTTACACGATTCCCACTGAGAAAAGTAGTTAAATCAGTGCCTCATGATCATCAGCCTGTATCCTTCCACTGTTTAAATTTCAATTAATTTTTATATAACTTTTGAAAGCATTACAATTGGTTATTTTTTAAAACATTTATAAACTTTATAATAAAACTATGTACAAAAATTATTAAAAAGTCCTAAAGCTCGCTACACAGAAGACTCCACGAAATTACTTCGATAAATAAATTCGTGGAGCTTATGTCGAAACTAGGCTTCTCTCATGTGGAATATATCAATATTCGATGCTTTATTTTATGTGTTAGACTTACTGTAAGATTCCACGTCTCTGCGTCATAAGTTAATACAGGGACGATGAATTGGTTAAAAGCCTTCGTTGTAAGACATTGCGAAATTTTCGTTTTAAAAATTTTACTTTAGTTTTCCATTTTTTTTTAATTTCTCATGAATACCGTGAACAGCATATTTTTTTTAGCAATAGATAGAAGCAATACATTTCTGTTAAATATGTATTAAAATTTAACTATTATATTATATTCACTCATGTTTATTTTTTTTTCGCAAGTCTTATTTCAAGAAATGCTGATGTGAGCATTCATTAGCATGGTTTTTTTGGCACTTTCAATTATGTCGGCTACTGTTATTTGTTATCTTCCCATCAATCTCTTTTCCGGCATCTGGGTTTACGCATTCTTCTAAACAAATTGCTTCAGTCATAATTACTTTTTACGTCATTCCATGGCGTTTTCCATTACAAAACTGTACAACTTAAAAATGAAACGAATCATAAAATTGTATTTAAAACAACTTCTAAATACTTCAAAATGTGAAATAATATTCCACTTAATTAAGTACTGTATACGATATTATTATCAATGTTTGCTTTTATACATATAGTATCTGTAACTAGCTAACGAAAACCCATTCGAGGACATTTATTATGAGTGTTTAATATTTTTTTCACATTCTTATATTAAAAACTGACTAAACCATATTAAAAAATATATTTGCCATGTGTTTGAGACTATTGCCATCACCGATAAAATGCCATTCATAGTTAATCAGTTATTTATGTAATCAGGATATTATGATAGGTTTTAAACCGAAAAAAAAATACGTAGGACGTTAACTTGAAAGTTATATAAATCCGTTGTAAAAGTGTATAACTACGAGTTTGTATATCAATTTGTATATTTTTTCAAATAATCATTTCGAGCCAGTGAAGTATTCGTATGACATTATAAAAAGTGGTACTATACACACGCGTCGTTCAAATTTGATGACGTCACAGTGACTTTTTTTTTTTTTTTTTTTTCAAATTAAAGAATCTTATTTGCGAATGCTTGCTAATTTCGCGATTCATCGGACCGGCAACCGTTTTAAATGATTGCGATTTTCAATTTTAAATTGAAATTAAAAGTAGACTTATTTATCGAAATTAAGAGTTTGAACAGCAGTGGTAAGAAACATTTGGATTGTGAAAAGATATTTTTTTTTACAAATTTTTGATTGGCGTGCTGTCAAATTAATTGATTATTAAACAATGAGTTAATTAAATCTTGTAAAATTAAAATAAGTTTTTGTAATTGATATTGAAAATGAGTTTTCGCAAAAGATTGATCCGCCAAAGTTAACTTGAAAAGAGCTTAGTAGTGAAAAGAAACCGCGACATCTCGCATACAAGTCTAGCGTTTTGATCTCTGTGCAATTCTCTCAAGTTTTTTTTATATAAGCACATACACGAGAATACCGACAGATGGTGATAGTAATTCTGAAGTCTCATCTGTGGAAATCTATGACGCTTACCATGGTGTATATGGCTAAACGCTGCATGTGGAGTGTTGATCCGCCAACGTCATAGACAACAGCCCGAGATTCACGCATCATCCATATTATGACAGGAATTTATTATGAATGGGTGGTCTTCACGGGACGATTTTCATCTACCAACAATTGTAATTAATAGGCTATGACTGACATTTTACGAGTGACGGATCAAATTCACACCAACCGAGGGTATTTGAGAGCTCAGAAATCGTTTTTTTTTTTTTTTAAATCTCTGTCTGAGATCGAAACTACGACATTAGGCTTGCAAAGCAAACGCTTTGAAAATTGAGCTATATCCGCTGTGTGTTTTTTAATCAAGTTATGTAAGTTTAATTAAGTTAATTAAGATCCTGCTCCATGTGCCCAACAAGCTGCGTATCTCAAGACCTAATGCTGGGCAACACACGGGCTATCAATGTCTCCAGATACTGGGCAAAAATAATCTTACGTCGCTGACACAAATAAGAAGTTTCGATTGGCAGAAGAGTCATTTCGACCATTTGCGGCTTAACACGTAAAGAGCTTAGTGGTGAACAGAAACCGCGACAACTCGCATACAAGTCTAGCGTTTTGATCTCTGTGCGATTCTCTCGGTAATGTGTGAATAATTTGATGACAGTATAACGGTTTTTTATTCCTTCTAAGAGTACAAGAGTAATTCAATTCCAGTGAACGTGCCCGGCAGCGAATTTGCTGAGAAATGCGATGCGGCCACCCGAAAGGAAATGCGTTGAAAAAATTCGCTTAATTAAATTTTTCGGTGCTCTTTGAATTTTTTAGCATTTTTTTTTGACGAACATCTAAATACATGAATGTAAATAATACATTTATATATAACTGATCAAGTAAAAAAATATATTTTACAAGTAAAAAGCAGACCTATTATGTTTTTGTAAATTTCTTGCAGTATAAATACACCGTAAATATAACAATAGATCGAGTCGTTTAAAACGCACTGTTCGCTTCAATAAAGTAATATTCTACCGGTTTTGCCCCATTTTAAAAGATTATATCCTCAAGAGACATTTATAGAGTTTTTTCATTTGCCTGTGCATTACGAGTACAGTGGTACCTCGACATTCAAGCTTAATTCATTCCGCAACCTTGCTCGTATTTAAAATTACACATGTACAAAAATCACAAAACGCGAGCACAATGATAACTAATTCTCTGACCGTGGCCGGGGGATTCACGCGGGAAAGCCTGACGCGCGGTTCATGTGCAACCGGCCGACCAACTAAGCTAATTGCTCGTAAATTTTGCTCGTATTGCAAAGCAAAAAATCGTCCGCTTGACGGCTTGTATCTCAAAAAACTCGTATGTTGGGGCACTAGTATTTCAATGTACCACTGTATTACACATTACTCTGGGTATGGCTGAGAGGTAAAGCGCACCAAACCAAAGGTCGACTCTTCACGAAACTTAAATATAATTTAAAAAACATTTATTCGCTCCATTAAAAACGCTGGTTGTTGTGAGATTTAAATCTCATATTTAAATATCCAATCCCATTTGATTGGTCAAAATTAGACGTACACGAAAATTGTCTTATACTCGTAGTAGGCCAGATGACACTCTTAAATTCTTACTAGACTTTTATTTGCTTAATATAAAATTGTTAGGCAACAAATACATGCGCAACATAGTTATTCATTTCAGGAACAATAAAAGCATATAATATTCATGCGGTATTATTTCATGCCTCGCATACATTCTCGCAATCTAAATGGATGATACGAAATATGGGTTAATTTAAATTTTCACATTAATTTAATCGCGTATAGTCTAGTACTGAAATTTCCTGCTTAAAGAGATTGGATTCTGCGGTATCTTGCCTGCTATAAAATTAGACTTTAACATACAATACAAACATATACCAACATAATAAGGTAGCATGTACGGTTGTAGACAAGTTGATAGACACAGCACAGATTGTTCGCTCTTCCAAAGACTAACACTAACCTGCCAGAGACTCTGCTTCTTAGGAGAGGGATCAGACTGCTTAACCAAATCGCCTCAGCTGTTGATTTATTTCACGTAAGGGAGGCCCAATTCAGACATGAACTCCACGAGTTTCTTTGGAGGAATAATTTGTTGGCGTCGTCTGTTTGATGAGCATCGGGACCTTCTGTTGCTTATCTTTATTACTTTGTTCTTAGTATTTAATCATAAGTACCTATAGTTGTATATATTGTATTTTTTTAGCTTAGGATTAATTCTTATAATCATGAAGATTATACAACTAATTTTTAAGTCGCATTTTCATCTTATATATCCGCTGCCTAAAATAAAAAATTTTCACCACATATTTTAGCTTCAATGTTTTAAATCACCTCTACACATTAAAACACGCAGAGTTCATATAACGATTAAATTTAAAAATGCTTCGCATGGCTAGTGCGAGAACGATCACTTACACATAAAATTAGCTAACATAGCCTATTAATCAAAATTGGTAATACGCGAAACGGCATTCACAATAAATACTTTTCAAACTAACGTTATAAAATCTAAGTATGTGATGTCTTCACGATCGCTTGATATAAAATGTATTTACATAACATATGATAGTTTCGCAATATTTTTACTGTTGTCTGAAATTTTAGATGACACCCTATAATATTTCGTTTTTAATGTATGCTTAATAAAATTTATAGAAGCTGCTTGTAATTAAATTTATATTTTATGTTTATATAAACAATAATATATTCTAAGCTCAAATTAATAATAAATTATGTTGAATTGTTGGAGATTTAGTTAAATTTATTGTACTAATAAAACAATACTTAAATTAGAATAACTTGAATAAAGGTTTCTTGAAAGGCGTTTGCCCTTTTTGAAGGTAGTATTAATACTTTGACGCCATTTTTAATAGTCAGTGTTAATGAAACGTTTGTTTGTCTGCAATTTTTATTACTAGGCTTTATTACTAATTATAAAACAATCAGTAAATAATAAAGTTTTAGAAATACACTTTCAAATGAATAGATGTGTAATGTAAACATGCGAAATAGACAGTTTTGAGTCGAAACTAATTCATACAACATACATCAGCATCAATTGAATTCCTAAGTAACTATTTGGTATTATTATTGTAATAATGCTGTACATTTGTATCATATGAAAATAAACATTAATAAAAAAGTAAAAGAAATATTTTATTACGTAGCTTAATATTTCTCACTTATTTGTGACAACTTCGTAAAAAATAAACATATTACAGTATATTTATAACTTCTTAATACAGGTTTTTTAATATATATTTTTTTCAGAACGAAGATGAGAATTTTTCAGTTTTTCATAACGGAATTTAAATTTAATATAAAATTCTAGATAAATTATATTTCTTTGAATTTTAGTACTTGTATTTCTCTGGGTGGATCTTTGCAAGACAGCCAACTGACAACGCTTTAGTCAAATGTCGGAAAAAGTTTGGAAATGTATGGGGAACTGAAATTTTTCAGAAATGTTTGTAGAATTGAAAAACATCACAAATATACGAGTATTAGTGACATGTAAAAATAAAGAAAACCTCATTGTTCGTGACGATTCTTGATTATCAAGCGCAAGTTATAACGAATAATTTATTTAATTTTTTTAAAATAGCTGACGTCTTTCTTCGTTGCTTTGATTTAAAACCGACAGCTTTTTTTGCCGCTCCCTGTACTAAATACAATGTTTTACATTTCTCATTTTATTTTAAAATTCATTTAAATATTTATTTATATACATTCTAATGAAGCCGTATACAAGTCAAAAAAAAAATTGTACAGTATCCAATAAATAAATTTGATTTGATGTAAATTGAACCAATTAGATTCGTCAGCTCTTTTTAAATTTCTTGACGATTCCATTTGTTCGTAAATATAAATTCATTTCCTTCACAATTCTAATGTTTCATTCAGTTATATACTTCAAAATAACTAAATAGGATACAATATTCGCTATAAAATAATTTCACAAACAGACTAATTTATCGGGAGGTATTTGGTAATAGAGAATGTAACGATTGCTTTTGTACTTAAAGACCCTCTTAAAATATTAAATAATAATTATTTCATTAAGTAATTACGATAATATTTGTGAACTTACAATGCGAGTAAAATACTTTTAAATTAGTGAAAATAATTAGAATATATTTTTAAATTATACGACTTTACTAACAAAAATATGCATAAAGTTATGATATATGAAAAGATGTCAATAAACTCAATCGATTTTATTTGTAATTAAAGTATCATACGACGGACACTCTCGTATCGAATTAAACCACCGTTTAGATTTATGAGTACATACATGAGCCTTCAATGCGGTTTTCTGCATTTCATGGACGGCAATTTTCAAAAACCGGTTTGTAGCCTAATTAAAAAGGTGGATCAGCACTCACTGTCAGCACATTAAATCATAATTATGACGTTTCTAATGTCGCCAATAAATCAATTTGACATGTATGTAAATTAACATATGTATCTTTATTTTGAGGTATGACAGTACTAACGATCGTTTTCCTTATTTCTCAGGTATTGGTGGCCTGTATGGCCTTGCTGGCTCACGCCAATGGAGTAGCGATGAACAATGGCTACGCCCAACAGTACAGGTTGGTCAGCCTTCCTTCCACACAGAACTACGGTCAGATGATGCTCATGCGCCAACAAGACTCTCATGCCGCCAGCAGCGACAAATACTCTGCAGTCGACACTTCAAAAGCCCAACAAGCTGTCGATTCCACTCACGGAGATTCAACTTACAACAGCTACGCTAAGCCAGTGTACGACTCTCAGGGATCCGCCTCAATTTCTGGTGGAGGAGATTACTCTGGTGGAGACTATTCCGGTGGACACAATGATATTGGATCAAGCAGCGGATACGGAGGACAAGATTTAGGCGGATACGCATCTTCTGGACACGGTGGCGGAGATTCAGGAGGTTACAGCGCGTCTGTTGGACATGAAGGTGGTGGAAGCAGTGGATATGGAGGACAGGAATTAGGAGGGTATGGAGGATCTATTGGACACGGAGGAGGCGATATTGGAGGATATTCTCAAGGCATCGGCGGAGGACATGGAGATCTTGGAGGTTCAAGTTACAGCCAAGGAGGTTCAGGACACGATTTCGGAGGATACAGTCAAGGCGGTCACGGAGGAGATTTAGGAGGTTCTGGATACAGTCAAGGTGGTCACGGAGGAGATCTAGGAGGTTCTGGATACAGTCAAGGCGGTCACGGAGGAGATTTAGGAGGTTCTGGATACAGTCAAAGCGGTCACGGAGGAGATCTAGGAGGTTCTGGATACAGCCAAGGAGGATTCGAAGCTTCAAGCTATGGCGGAGGATACGGCGGAGGATATGGTGGTGGTTACGGAGGCGGAGATATTGGAGGAGGTCACGGTGGATATGGAGGATCAGGCGGAGGATTCGGAGCTATTCAAGGAGGCGTAACTCACCAAGAAGCTATCCCTGTCAGCCAACACGTCGAAGTATCTCGTCCGGTTGCCGTCCCAGTCTACAAACACGTTACAGTAGCGATTCCAAAACCATTCCACATCCATATTCCCCACCCAATCTTAGTGCCCTACAACAAACCTTACCCCATTCAAGTACCTGTCAACAAGCCTGTAGCTGTTCCGGTTGTTCAAGAGATCACCATTCCAATTGAGAAGGTTGTTCCTTACCCCGTTGTTAAGAAAGTTCCTTACCCAGTTGTCAAGCATGTACCATACCCAGTTGAAAAACACGTGACTGTCCATGTGCCCCATCCTTATCCCGTCAAAGTACCAGTTATCAAGACCATCGTTCACGAGTCTAAGGGCCATGGCGGTGGAGGATATGGCGGTGGCGGAAGCGGCGGACACGGCGGTGGAGGAAGCGGAGGATATGGCGGTCACGGAGGATGGCATTGAAAACCATGACAAGACAAACATGAAGTCCTCACTTATTTAAACTATCACTTCTTTCTCTTGCACCGCTTTCGCTTTCCTCTCACCACTTGATCGTAATATGATACTTAATCTTGACTTCCGTTTCAACCTTTCCCTTCCAACGCTCGGATTAAATAACACGTTACATTATTTTGCTGCAGCTACAATTTCTAGAACATACAATATGTTTTCCATATTAGATTATACCTTTCACACTGTCATTCAAGACATTAAGATGACCATAACTTTACTTAACAGGTCGGTATGAATAGTGACACACCAACGAATTCATAAATAAATTTTATTTATTCAGCAAAATACGATCATAAATATTTTCATAATAATATCTGCAGTAATATTTTTAAAATTCATCGTTTTAATGTTCGCATGTATTCATTCCGCTTAAAATTAAATTCAGTAAATATCCTATTTCGCATTCATAATTATTAATATAAAATCCGAGTGTCTTGCAAAAATAATTAACATATCCTCTCTTCTTCATTTTTCTTATTCCCGTTTCTAAAAAACGAAAATTCAATACTTTCCATCCTTTCCATAATCGGATTGTCGCATGTGACGTTCTGTGTTACCGTCTCTCGTCATGCATTTACCTTTTAACCTACAAGTTGTTTCTTTGTCCACCTTTGTTCTGCATAACTCACAATTGGAAAGGCCATTCCAAAACGGACAATTAACGTCTAAAAAAAAAAGGCGTTTACGATTTAATTTCTCACGAGTTACATTTGATATTAGCGACCTTTCACTGCGGTACAATTCGCGGCTGAGACTTTCTACGCGACGTCAACGGATGGCGCTAGTAGTCCATTTTAAATAGCGATCATAACCTCAATTTATTACTCAATGTAATTCTAAGATCGCGTGCCCTAACAAAGAAAATAATAACATTTATTAAACATGTTATTAAGAATAAATAATTTAAGACCATCGTTCATTAAGTTGTTTTTTACTTGAATTTTAAATGAGAGGTTCTCACGAAAAATAACATTCACCTTTTACTTTATGCTAAAATTGTCTAATAGTTTGTATCGAATGTCTGGACAATGGTGGATGAAGAAAGGTAGACTTCGTCTGTGATTTGTGATGTTTTTTGTTTATTGTTGTTGTTATTTGATGTATAGTCATTGATTGTTGTTGATGTTGTTGTATTGTTATTTTGTATATAATATGTTGTTAAACATTATCGATACTTGTTGAAATATTTTTGTACTTTTATAAAATAAAACTCTTGCTTATAACGTCTGACTTTTCATTTAATTCATTGACAATTACACTTAAATTAAATGTAAATATTTTTTCTTCTTTATCATGAATCATATTGACCAAATATTGTACTTTTACAATCAATTACATGTAAAAAATCACTCATTATTTTCAGTAGAAGTGGTATTATATTATTAGACTGTAATATATATTGTTGTTATAAGATTGGATTAGATCGATGTTCCCGAGGCCTGGACCACTTGGTTCTAAAAGACGGTTCAAACTAAAATACCAACATAGAAGAGATCATTATATATAAAAAAAGGTCGCAAACGCTGTAAGAATAATATCCGTTACAAATTAAAAACATATGTATCGGAAAGCTACTTGTAGTAACAAGGATTTATGTATTTTTTTTTTATGTAAACACATACAGGAGAATACCGACAGATGGTGATAGTATTTATTTTTTTGGCTTGCAAAGCAAACGCTTTACCATTGAGCTATGACCGCCGGCAAAATAAATAAATATATAAAGTATAAAGTTTTAGTTATAGTAAAATTAATATTTATAGCTTAACCCTTTTTCCATTTCAATATATTGTATTTATTAAAGTTTATTTGTATAATTATGCATACTACTTTACTGTTTTTATAACGTACCAAACGTTTGATATAAGACGTACGACGTAAATGCGTAAATGCATAGTCACATAGAATACATGTAGCATAGTACTCGTACACGAAACTGACTGCAATTTTTGCAATGTAATTGAAAATTGAGTCACGCTTTCCTATTTTTGCCATTTTCATTTACGAAAATGTTATCTTCAAAAATATTTGTAGAAATGTGCGCAATAACTCCTGTAAGTTTCAACCCAATCGGTTGGGCGGTATAGGCATACATACGTGACAAACACACTCATATAGATACACACACATTTATTTATATAATATTAACTGATCATTTTTGGTCAAACTCTATAGTTGTAATAGTCATTAAAATAAAAACGATTACTATTTTTTTTTTAAATTAAATTTATATAAATGTAATAAGAAGCTTTACTTAAGCTTACTAAAAGCATATACTTAGGTTAGAGAATTTCATTGATCTCTTTCGAGACGCCAATTATTTCAGAGTTGTTAGATTAACTTTATTTATTGTAACAAAATAAATGGTTACTTAATACTTAAAGATTTTCGTATCGAAAAAAAATATTTAAAGCCTTCTATAGAAAAATATAGAGCCTCCAAGTGGAAGGTGTTAACATGATATCTTGGAAAGATCAATCGAAGAGTTGGGAATGGGTTATTAAGAAGAAGGCAGGTAAGTGGAAAGGAAATAAATGATTAAAATAATGTTTTTTTAAGCAAACGCTTGTAGTTGCTTCGAAAAACATAAGCGCTGCTTTGGCTAAGTGTCCTCTATGTTTTGGCTAAGTGTCCTCTATGACACTAAAATATTTAGTTTTGATTCACAATTTATTTAAATGATTACATGTTTCGCCCTCCCTGGAGACCATCTCCAATAATGTATATAAATAAGAAGAGTATTTAATAACTTACAGGTATTTTTACGAAGAAATTTTGAAAACAGATAGTTTTAGTGGTTAACTTACGTAAACAGTGTATGATTTTTCAGAAAATTTCAGACGAGTGTGTCGTTCTAGGTGGGAGAAGGATGAATTAAATATTTGGGTTCAGAGGAACAGTGGTCATTATAATCACCATATAAAATACTAGGTGTTATAACCATACGTCTATGTTCCAAGGATTGGAGGTTAGACATAAGAGTGTTATTATTTATTACACAAAATCATATTTTTTTAACCGAGTCAACTAAGTAAAAAAGGTATTTTGGGGCACTAAAAGGTGACTGCCGCATTCAAAGATGGAGCGGATTTATTCTTTATATGAAAAAAAGTTACAATAAGTTATATACAAATACAGATAGATCGACTCGAAATATTTAACTTTGTGATGTGAAGTCAGTCCAGAAATATTGAATACTACAAATGCTGTCTCTGCAAGTCTCCGAGTTTTTGACCTGGTTGTCGTCGGGAACTGTATATGCTCCCAGACGGACTTTTGAATGCAGATATGTCTTGGAATGATGCATAGAAAGTGGCAGAACTGAGCTGCGTATATTTGTGATGATGATAACTTCCAAATATGAAATGGTATTGGAAATTGATATAAGATGCATAGATGTCAATGAAGCGTATACACGTTAGTGATTGTTTTGAGAAACGAGTAAAAAAAATAACAAATTGTAAAAATGAATAAAACATTTAATGATGTTATCGATGTTTTGCGTTTTCAAAAGTGATTTTCTCTGTTACCTGGAGGCAAAAATAAATAAATAAAGAGACTGAAATCGGTAAAATTACAAGGCTTTCAATTTTAAGTGACAAGCATCTGCCCATCCGAATAAGGCTTTGGGGGTGAGAGAGGAAGAAGAATGGGAGTAAAAAGTAAAATAATATTGAGGTCACTTTCGAATTTTGTAAAAGCCTTCTACAGTCGTTATTTTTCAAATTGAAAATCACGTCGTCCGTCTCAGTTTATAGTGCGTTTAAGTGTTCATTGATATTAATCTGACCTTAGACATCAAAAATTAGGCGGTATTCACTAAAAACATTCATTCTAGAGTACACCAGCATGAATGGTCTACTTTGCGGCCAGAGATTCCCTCTTCTGGCTATGTCCATGGCTTTGTTCGATAGAAGCCATTCTGGTCCTATCGGAGATCACCTCTCTAGATTCGGAGGTGCAGCGATGTGCTGCTTTCTACCACCATCATCGTGGTCGTGCGTCTAGGCTCGGAGACATTGTACTCCAACCGAGCGCCACTTCCAAGCCCATAAAACCTTGTGCTGATGACCTTACGGCTGCATGCAAAAATCTACGGTCATCAAACACCAAAGGTAGGACAAAGTCAGTTCCTTTTGTGAGAAAAGCCGTCCTTTTTTATACAATTCGGCAAAAGTGCCTAGGCCCTATAGCCGTCGATGATATTTAATTGTCCTACGACGATGCAGGTGTGAGGCAGGTAAAGTCTAGAATTAAGTTATGCTTCATTACACGACCTTTATCCCTTTGAATACAGACGTAACGTTTGATCACTTAGTTTTTCCTTTTTTTCTACACCCAACGACAAACTCTTCACACATTTGCTTAGCATTTATGTTGACATCAGCATGATGTAGCCATTGCTGACTGGTACCGAAAACCTCGATATACAATCTTTCGTCTCTTATTTCTGTTAGCTTGTCATACATTTATGTTTTCGCCATTTGGGACTAGTTATATAGACCGCGGCTAGTACCGCTGGGTGAGAGCCATCACGAACGCGTCAGTCGGTCAATATTGTATTGTGGCTCGGCCGAATGCTAGGTAGAGCCATAAATTTGTATGGTTTTATCGTAAATATAAGTCAATGTGCTTCCGAAAAAGTATGTGTTATCAATCTGCTCCTAATCCTGCCATCACGCGACGAAATAACAACTTTTTGAGAGAGAGGAGGATGTTAACACACTTTTAACGTATGTTAAACAAGAACTATCAGTTACAAATATTTATTCCTATAGACCACCGGTATGTTTTTGAATACTCCTTTTGTTCATGTATTCTTTCACCATAGATCTGGACCTTTTCAAGAAACGGATCGAAATACAATGAACGATTAATGTTAAAATATTCAATTACGAATACACATTGGAATCGTTAATATTGTATTTGTATGAGATTTTGTGTGTAAATTTTACAGTGATAAAAAATACTAAGCTTAAAATTCAAACTGCAGATACTCGTAGTAAGCAAATATCTTGTTTGATATAGTAGACGGATAATTTCATTTAAAATATATGTTTGATAAAATATGTACAAGAAACCTTCTTCTTCGTAGTATCAATCCGGTGGATTGGTTTGCAGCAACAGAATCTCGCATCTCGATCTCCATTCCTCTCGGTCCTCCGCGACCCTTTTCAGCTCAGCATAAGCGCTACAATTCATGTCCTCGAATACTTGCTGTAAATACTCCCGTCTAGGGCGCCCTCTACAGTTTCTACCCTCAACCATCCACTCCACAATATCGTGAAGAAGACCATCGTGGCGTATGATGTGACCAATCCATCGGGCTCGCCTCTCTGAGATGGTTCTTATTAGGTGCCTATCTTCCTTGATTATCCTGAGAACCTCATTGTTCGTGACGTGGTCTCTCCAGGAAATTCCGTGAATTCTTCTGTACGACCACATCTCAAAGGCCTCTAGTCTTTTTTTATCACTTTCAGATAAGCACCATGTCTCACAGCCGTACATTAAGATGCTCCAAACAAGTGTTTTGGCAAGTTGTTTGCGGAGCCCTAAAGTAATATTCTTCGACTCAAGAATTTTGGCTTTTTTATTGAAAGCTAGCCTTGCTTGATGTATTCGACTGTTGACTTCTCTTTTTGTTCTGCCATCCCAGGTGATCGTACTTCCAAGATATACAAATTCTTTTGCATCTTTTAGGGGTAATCCTAGCATTGATATGTTAATTTTCTGCTGCTCATTGCGGCTTACTCTCATAACTTTGGTTTTTGTGCTGTTTATCTTCATATTGTAGTTGGAATTAAATATGTTTTCCATGGATGTCAGCGCTTCAGTGAGTTCATCTTCAGTTTCAGCAATCAGAGCAATGTCGTCAGCAAACCTTATCATATCAATCTTTTGGCCATGTATTTTAACCCCCTCTCTATGGCCCATTTTTTCCCTGATGTTATTAATTGCATTTTGTATGTATACGTTGAAGAGTACAGGCGACAGAGAGCATCCTTGTCTCACCCCTTGAAGTATTTTTGCTTCCTTTTGGACATTTCCAAGTGATATTATGGCAGCTTCTTCTTTGTAAAGTGAAAATATGAGTCTTCGTTCCTTGTGTTTGACTCCAATTTCTTTCATTACATCGAAGAGCTTCTCCCAATCTACTTTATCAAATGCTTTTTCAATGTCCACGAAGGCAATATATGTATCTTGGTCCACTTTTATCCTCTTTTCCAAGATCATACGCAGGGATAAGATTGCTTCTCTGGTTCCCATTCTTTTTCTGAATCCAAATTGATCGCTAGTGGGAGTCTTTTCAATTTTTGGTTCAATTCTATGTTGGATTATGTTGGTCAGTATTTTGGATGTATGGGATAGAATACTGAGTGTTCGGTGTTGTTCACATTTTCTTGTTCCGGGCTTCTTTGGCAGAGTTACAATTAGACACTTTTTGAAGTCTTCTGGCGCTATTCCTGTATTATATTATGACGAACAGATTAACATATATTACATAATTGATATTTCAAGGATTTGTTTTGAGGTCCATTTCAAATATTTATTTTATACATAGGTAGAAATAAGTCAAGTTTTTATCTATTTCATACATATAAAATGCCGCATATAATTTATTCGCCATATAAAGCACCACACTCAAAGTATCTTTGTAAGCCAAAAAAATTGCGAAAGAAATAAATTATTTGGATATCTTTAAGTCCGATGCTTTGTTGCTTTTTAAAAAGGAGAAGTCAGCAAAATACGGAGCCGGAGCTAAAAATTTACGAAGCGGAAGAAACTGTTACCCGACCCTTGGATAAATTTTCCCTTCATAATTTACCCAGTTTGAAAAGGGTATTTATTCCTGAGGATACTCTTCAAACTCCAAACAAAGGATCGTTGTGTACGTAGAGTTTCATCTCGACGATGAATTTCACATACAAAACGAACTTATCCGAATAATCTCAGTAAACAAACTGTAGATTTACCTGTATCTTGGATATTCGGTCTTCGGCTGTCCTGTGTAAACACTTTGATTTTTGTGCAAGTACATGTTTTGTAATAATGTTTATTTTGCTTAAATATTTTTTCATGTTAAGTAAGTATAACCGGAAACTAAAAATAAATATATATAAATTTTAAACTATTTAATATCACTTTTTTAGAAAATAATTTTTCACTCCAATTTTAAGTTTAACACGTTCATCGCCATGTCAGCCACCGGTGGCCGACAATGAGTCATTACAATCATGCCACCGGTGGCCGACGCGTCAAATATATATTTTTTTCTTTTCATTTTGCGCTGTCTGCCATGCGCTCCATACAAACCGCTATTCAGAATGTCCGTCGCGGCCATAACATCCAAAATAACAAAAAAAAAATCCGTCACTAGACAAAAAACGATGTTGGCGATGAACGTGTTAAAGAGTATACTGACAGACAGTGATGTACTATGTGACGCTTACTATTTGAGCTAGAGTGTTAACCGCTTAATGTCATCATATTATACCCTAACATTTTTGCATCGTTCATTTTAGGGACTCACTATGAATGTGTGATGTTCACGGGACAACTTTCAACCATCACCAACTTAATAGGCTATGACTTACAATTATCGTTTTTTTTTTCAAATCCATTTTTAGATAAATAATATTACCCTCAAAAGTCAGAACCGTTTTTTTAGGAGAAACTTAGGTTTTGTTTTAAAAAAATGCTTAAAAAAATCCCTTTTAGACTATCGCTCAAACTAGATATAGTTTTTATCTGTAGTAGAAAACTTGCGCATACTAGTATACACATTTTTACATTGATAAATAGGAAAATATTTATCAACATACGTAATAAGGAGGAAAAATCAGTAGATCTTATAATATATAAATAGCAAATGCATAAATATGTAAAATGTGTACAAAATCAAACAGAAATTCACAATCAGTCTCAATCAAAAAAATGCTCAAGGGGGAAATAAAGCAACGAAAATTGAAAATCACTGGTGAATCGATACCAATCGGATGAGTAGCCCGAAGGCTGGACTATTTCATACTAAGAAGCGGCTAAGCCCAACCAGCGACACGCGATTAGCAACAGTCCTATCCAAGTCTCGGTACAGTCACAATGTTGCTTAATTTCGTTGATCTAATGAAAACCGCGTTAACGTTGTGATATTGTCACTATAAGCGCTTTATCCTCTCCGTATGTCTCATGTTAGATTTCTCATAGTGTGAGATATACACTACTGTGAGACGAAAGAAACGCAGTGAACAGTGGTTGAAACCAATATGAGTGAATATATTGAGTTTAGTGTAACATAGTGCTTCAGATTCAGCGCTGGTGTGGACGGATACACAATGTTGGACGTTTGATTTTGTGACAATAATGGCGTGTTATTTGTATGTCAAGCATGATATACTTATGGCATCGTTTTTGTTGTCACAAATCCTAACTATCCGGCCCTTGTTCTCAGTGTGAGGTCATTGTCACTAAATATGTCAATACATTTACATCGTCACATTTACGTTTGTACTTCAGTAACGAAATAAACTTGTATATTTTGTTGTAATGTCATTGAAAGAAGAGAAATAAAATATTGAATCGAATTGAATACTTTTCGTCCCTCTGTATTTGAACGTAAATAAACTTTCCAAGTCTGTCGTCATGGGTTTAATTAAACTTCTTCTGTTGACCTTTCACCCACGAGCTTCAGAGTGTTTTTTTCAGTTTTATTTTCAGCGCATGAAAACAATCTCGCAGACCTTTGACGGGCTGAAGCTGAAACTTGCATCATTAAGAAGTTACAGAAATAACTTCATCCAAAGAAAATCATCGTGACCCTATTCATTGAATCAGTGGTTTTTTTTATTATGAAGAAGTGATATTAAAAATAAAAATGTCCTCTCAGACAAAAAAATCAATAATATTAACACATATTCTACAAGTTCACACTCGATGGGCTTGCATTGTTTTGTCAGGTTGTGGAAGTGTCGTAGATGTGTTGTGTTCTGTGGATTACTGGGAAGGATTTGTTATGCCTGTTAGAAAATGATCAATGGAAATACACGGACATTCCGAACATAGAAAGAAAATAAATAAGATCATGGTATAATGTCACGGGGATTTTAATGTCAGTAAGTTAGTAAGCTTAATATTTAAATAGTTTTAAAGGTTGAAAAGTGTACAGGATATTTACATTAGATTTGAGTCGAATGATTGACGAAATTCTATTTATTAGCAAGTTCTGGAAGAATAATGAAAGGTTACTAGTAGGTAGTTGTAACTTGGTTAGTTCGTAGAGCGGGCACGTAACACAGTGGCGTCTTCCGGTGGGCGGCGGTGATTGATCAGGTTACGAAGACATCGAGAGAGAAGACAGTAGAGATCTGGTCCGTATGGCCATCAGCTTATATATAGTATGCTTAACTACCACCTTCATAGATGCAATAGTATTTGAAGTGACCTCTGGTGACGGTGATTCTAACGATATCCATAGGACATGCAAGGCAAACATTAATAGACAAGACAAAGATACTGAAGATGGTACGATTCATAAAACAGAAGTCCACCACAGTTTATTTATATTTTTTCCGATTTCATTAAAACTTTTTAACAAAAATTTAGTCAATGCATTACAATCTCACTTTGATACATTGAAACAAAATAATTGCATGGCCTAATGTAACAAATATTATTTCATTAAATTTGGATTGTTCCGAAGCTTTCCGGCAGGTATACCTCAATGTTCGATGCCAAGCCAAGGGTGGTGAGATGACAATATTCAGTACAGGAGAATTGGGACGATAGAGGGGCTATATAAACTATAAAATCGTATTATGTTACTATTGTTTCACAAGACACGTTCATCCATCAAAACATTCTGTCGAGTCTGCTGGTCGAAAACAATTAATTTAAAACAGTGGCATTCTAGAAACCCAGGCATTGTGAAGACTTGAACGAAGTTTCAGAAGTTTCTAGAAATTTCAAGCTACTGTGATATCTGAAGTCAATACGCCGATAGTAGGCGCGTACTCCCTGTAAGGTTTAGTTGTAACTAGTATACTTTTTCATAATTTCTAAATACAAGAGTTCACCTCACTCTACACAAGTACGTAATATTAAAAGTATTTACTGTTAAAATATTAGTATATAATGACTTTACAGCTTGCATGTGAAGTTGGTTGTAAAAAATTCAATTACTCCTCTGTTCGAAAGAAATGATTTTATTTTTTTATTCACGTAAAAATATACAGGAGAATACCGACAGATGGTGATAGTGATACTGAAGTCTCATCTGTGGATTCTATGACGCTTATCATATTACATATGGCTAAGCGCTGCATATGGAGTATTGATCCGCCAACGTCATACACTACAGCCCGACATTCACGCATCATCCTTATAATTACAGGAATTTACTAAGAATGGGTGGTCTTCGCGGGATGACTTTTGTCTACCACTAATTTGAATTAATAGACTATGACTAGCATTTTACGGGTGAGCGATCAAATTCACACCAACTATATAGTATTCCGGAGCTCAGAAATCGATTGAACCCACGACCTTTGGCTTGCCAAGAAAACTTTTTGACCATTGAGCTATGCCCACCAGCCATTGAAAAACGAATAAAGAAATTTTAGATCGTTACATATTAAATACAAATTTTGTGATAATATAAAATACAAAAAAAAATAACACGGCGCACCATAGTAGACTTTCTTAGTTAAAGCATATGATCACCATTTTTTTTATTGTACTATAAATTAGTCAACAGATTTGTTCTTTACCTTTCCTAATAAGTTTTATTTACTAAAGCTCTACCGATAATAAATTCAATGGATGATACTCGACGGCATTATTAATATACGAAGGCTTTTGGAAAAAAAACGGTTGTAGCTTATAATACTGCTCTTTGGTATCCGAAAAAAAAATGTCCTGGTCAATATATCATGTCTATCTTTTGTCACTCAAAGCCTTTTTAACATTATTAAATGAAATAATATTTTGTATGAAAGACGTGCAGGAGAGTACAACCGGTCGAAACCAGTGGGCTCCATGATGTTAAGTCAAAGCCACTGGAAGGAAAATGTGTGTTGTGAATGTATTTTTGTGAGTTATGTTTTATTTTGTTGAGATATGTTTCTCGAAGAGATTTGATGCTTAGCAAGTGTAAGGTGAATCTGTGAGTCCGATTGAAATGTAGCGCATTTTTTTCCCATATCAGTTCCATATCTGCAACACCACATATAGTCGCCATATAGTATCTTATCCAATGACATCTTAGCACTCGAAAGTATACACAATTGGGAACATATACGTTTTGCGACGACATCCTTGTTAAAAAGAAGATATATAGAGACAGTTTTAGTATCCGAGGCATATTTTTGAGTGATTTGTCAATCAGATTTTAAAAATAAAATCGGATGAGATGCCATATGCTCATGAAGCCATTTGATCCTATAAAGCGACTCTGCATACCCATCGACACGCGGTTAGCAACAGGAGGTGACCCATCCGAGTTTTAGTCCACGCCCAATGTTGATTAAACAGCGCAAGTTTCATATGGTATATCACTGCTGAGATGTTTCCATTACAATCTAAACTGATTATCCTGAATGTGGTTAGTACACACCAAACAAATAGTGAGCTTTTTGATAGACCGTAACCGATACACTCGAGTATACAGAGCTCTCTGATACTCAGTAACCGGAAGCCGAAGGCCCCTTTCAGCTTTTATTTCCGCACGTGGGAAGCTCACTCGTTCGAGGAAAGCTCTAAATAAATACAAGCGGCGAAGTGCTCCGAAGAAGGTTAAAAGGCCGATGAAATGTTTGTGATGTCATTGATATTGTGTGGATTTGAAATGGATTATATGGTAAACTCCATACACGTATGTGAAGATGACATGTTACAATACATCTTGTAAACAAGATAATAAATTGTATATTAATATAATGCATATATAAGAATATTTTAAAAATTAATAAATAAGAACAATAATAAAAAGACATAAATAGTTCCTGCCTTGTTTTATGGAAACTGTTTATACTTTTACTGGAATACATACAGACAACATACTGTATGTTTTGATATCAGCTTGATTATAGCTCTTTTAGGCTGATGCCGTAAAGCCTCGAAAAACGATCTTTTGTCTCTTATTTTTGTTCGCTCGCCTGACATGCACATCTAATGTTAGTTTCAAGTTGCCATTGAAGGTGTTACTGTGATATTACAGGAAGTGAATAAACATAAGTCAGTGTGATCCATGTTAAAACAAGGTAATAATTATTTATGTATTCATTATTTGAAATGGATCTCAAATTTAATACAAAAATACAAAAAAAATGATAATATTTGTTTTGTCAAATATATAAAAATTTACATATTACTAATCATAAAAAGAAATATAATGTGAAATTAAAGTTCGAGAAAAATGTACAAAGTCTATTGTATTTATAGTACGGTCATCTTAAATTGCCTATCTAACTATATTCTTATAGTAAAAAGTTCTGCTGCTCTTTTGCAATTTTAGTTCATCTAGAATTTTACTAAGTAATGTGCATAACTTCAGATGGCTTTAAGGTAGGAAAAATCCCGCGAGTTAGAAAAAAAGCAGCCGTAGGTTATGCTTTCTTACGGCAACTGGAAAACATATCCAACTTTAGACTTTTGATCGACTTTATGAAGGCTGCTATGTTTGCTAACTCATTTTGTAATTTTTCACTTTATACTTGATTTCCTCATACATGTTCTTCGGATGTCACAGGAGAGCATAAAAAATATCATAAATTCACTGCCTACTTAAAATTATAAATATATTGTACTCGTTTCATGTAGATATTTGGGAGGCAGAGCTAACGTGGGACAAGTCAACAATTATGACGGCTGACATGATGATATGGCGGAAGTTTTTGGTGTCCATTTGCTCAAACTTGCGGATAAGGAATGAGGATGATTCCTGAAACAGTGATCAAAATATCGAATATAAAAAATATCACCGCACAAGCCTCATCAAACAAGCCATATATTCTTAATTTGGATAAGAAAAACAATAAAAATAATAAAATTTAATAATTCAATTTTATGGAGATCAATTTGTATTTGTATACGGTGCCTGCGTAGGATCTAAACTAAAGCTGTAGAAAACTTCTAAAAAATCTACATTTTACTTTTTTTTCGTAGTCAAATTTTATTGTTATTTGACAGTCTCGCTGTAGTATGAAGACTATAAAAATAAGAATGGTATGTAAGCCCGGCGGCCAAAATTGAATAACATAATACAATACACCGCTTTTTTTGGAGGCTGTAACCCTTTCAGTATCGACTAAGTGAGAAATTTAATAGTATTCTAATATTGCGACAGGTATTTCATGGTTAGCAACGTGTCATCAAAGAAAACTGAGATCTATTTGACATCTTACTGATGCACCTAGAATTACGGTATGGCTTTCAGCCACTCTCTAACAAGTAGCTTATTGCGTGCGTCCAGTAACGGGTCCCCATCTGGGTCTCCAAAAACAGGACGGTACAGGCAGGTTTTTTTCCAAGCGAGTATTGTGATATGTATGAACTTGCCTCCAGACTATAACTGGTGAAATTAGTAAATCAATGTAAATACCATTTTGATTCAATCATGTTCAAGGTAGGACTTGCATATATGAAAATTAGACATCTCTATAAAACACGACGCGCTTTCACCGACTAATTATATGCGGAGGCCGATTTCTTTTGGTCCTTGGTAGTTAAAATACCTATAAATTCGATTTTTTCAATTGAAAAAATAACTGTTTTTTTGATAACAAAATCTCCCTATAATCTGATGTATAATTTATGAAAAACAAACATTTCAGTCGGAGTTTCATTAGACTTAATATAAGATTCCAAATTTCTTGATTGTTATCAAAATAATTAAGCTACCTATCTCTCTATCTATTCGTTTTATATTGCTTCCAAATATGTGCGAGTATGTTATGTAGAGCCAAAATATCTAATTCTTTTCAAACCGCATTCAATTTTTCAGGTTTTTCAGGACTAGACGGGTTGATACAATGTGGTATTATATTATGGGATATGAAAATCCTATTTGTTTTTCAAGCAGCTCTATAATTCCTGAGCAATTTTTTTATTTAAAACTATCTTAGTTCTGCTCTATTATTTATTTAATTTTCCTGTTGCTACCTCGTTTTTTGCATTTAAGAATAAAAATAAATAAATATTTGAATTTAATATGACGGCTAGTGAAGTACTCGACTCTTTCAACCATATCATATTACAAAACAAAAAAATATGATCGACTCGGTAATAACTATCTGACTAATGGATGAAACCGATTTGTGGTGATCTAGACAAAAAATATGGGTTTATTATCGTATTTTTATTTCTTCCTTGACTAATTTCCTAAACTTTCCTTCAATTTGTAGAGATTATTTTTAGGAAGTATTCTTTTCTTCAAATTCTAAGTCAGTTGATCCTTATTGAGTATATAAAAGTATTTTATTCAACTGAATTTGCACGTAGCGTGCGATGTAGTAGTCACGTGTTTCTAGTAAACAAGCGTAGCACTGATCTTAACTCTACGAAGCACGCCAATGTACCCAAAGTAAACTCATCAATCCACGTGGATTGAAGTAAACGGAAGCACTAAAAACTGTAGCCGACTTATTTTTATTTGTTTTTTTTTATTCAAACGGCATTCCGTTAGATGGCATTGCTTAACGGCCGTTTTAATTTCGCCTTTGATGACGTCCATTTGAATTTTACGTTCGATGTTTACATCGTAGTATACTTTTGCTACTGCGTAGAATTTATTGCTAGAACCTAGACTAAAGAACATAACTGTCATGCATTCAATGCAGAGTTTGAATACCAGCAAAGATTTTTTTACAAATATCTACTACTCTGGCCAACGAAGGGCGAGGGCGATTTAGATAAAATGTATTTTGACATTCCCGTTAGTCAAGGGCGACTCCATGTCACCAAGATCGTCATCGTAACGTATGGTGAATGGATGATGAGCAGGTCACAAAGCAAAGAACTTGGTGAGAAGCACATTGGCGTTTATTTGAAAAAAATAAATAACAAACTTATATATAAAACTTATAATACAACGTATTCTGCCCGGTATTTAATTCATTAGCGGGCAGAAAGTGATGCAGACCGCGCAGTTACAGTAGCAGCGCCCCAAGACCACATGTTGGCTATTTCATGAACCATCTGCTGTCACATGACAGGTAGCGGCTACGAGATAGGTTAAAACGAAATGGCGCTTATAAGCGCCATGTCTTCAATTCAATTTAGATTAAGACTAACATTTTTATATATGCGTGTCAAACGAAAGAACAAAAATAAGAGGCGAAAGATCGTACCTTGAGGTTTTGTGGCACTAACTTGCAAAGAGCTATATCAAGTTGATATCAATTTCTAAGCTCTTTTAAATAACCCCCTGTTGGTTAGAATTTCATATCATACCCGTATAATGACAGTTATAGTCTATTAATTAAAATTTGGTACAGTAAACTACATCGTAGTGGATCCTTAAAAATGAATGGCGAGTGAATGCCGGGTAGTATATGACGTTGGCGGATCAACAAGCTACATGCAGAGCTCAGCGAAACTCAAAAAAGACCAGCGTCGTAGAATCCAAAGATGAGATTTCTCCATTACCATCTATCGCTATTCTCCTGTACATGCTTACGTAAAAAATATTTATATATAAAAGTGACTACGTCTGAGCTTCTGCAGAATGAAAGAAACTGTATTATTTAACCCTACATAGATATTTTATTAAAAACCAAGCGATTTTCAATAAAGATCTAAGAAACTTTCTTAATAGATAATATTGAAAAATAGGTGATCAAAATAACGTTTTTACAACCAATAGTATTTTTTATTTTGATTATTGATATTTTTTCATCGACTTTTGACTGTGTTCTATCTAGTTGTGTTTATCATGACTTAGCATCGGCACCAATGGCGTCGTAAGCATCACGACGGTAGGGTTACTTTATTTTTGGCGATTCTCCACATGTAACAGACACATATCGGGTATGGAATTTCTTTTTTACCGCCCGTTTTATGTCACAGTAAATGTTTATTTATATTCCATTCAAAATTACCCTGCGAATGACATCGGCAACCTTACAGAAATAAGGAACTTATCGTGTAATATTTTTTATTGTTTTTTTTCACATACAACAAACCTACGCTAAAATAAATATATAGAAATCTTAACTATGTTACGTTTTTTTTTTTAAATATAAACTTATCAGCTCAATTTAGTCCTTGCAGGCTGGTGCCAGAAACCTCGATATAAAATCTTTCGTCTCTTATTTTTCTTCACTCGTCGGACTTTGCCGGCGCTCATAGCTCAATGGTCAAAGCATTTGCTTTGCAAGCCAAATGTCGTGGGTTCGATCCCCGACGGATATTAAAAATTTTTTTTTTAATTGATTTCTGAGCTCTAAAATACCCCCGGTTGGTGTGAATTTGATCCATCACTCGTAAAATGTCAGTCATAGCCTATTAACTAAAGTTGGTGGTAGACGAAAGTCGTCCCGTGAAGACCATCCATTCATAAGAAATTCCTGTGATAATAAAGGATGATGCGTGAATCTCGGGTTGTAGTGTACGACATTGGCGGATCAACACTCAACATGCAGCGTTTAGCCATATACACCGTGGTAAGCATCATAGAATTTCACAGATGATATTTCTTAATTACTATCACCATTTGTCGGTATTCTCCTGTATGTGTTTATATAAATAAAAAACACGCATGTGCCGCCGTATTGTTCGTTTGACATATAAATGTTGCCAGGTGCACATTTGGGTGTAAAAATGTCATGGAACGAGCTACGGACAACGGTAAATAACAGCTACGGCAATCTGTGGTGACCAGATATGGAACAGAGAAGAAGTTTTTCACAAATAATTTAAGATTGAGTAATATTTACGATTTTACTACCACTGTCGCGAATAAACTGAAAACGATGCGGCTTTCTCGATTTACGGCGCCTTCTTCGGGATTTCAATAAGAAAATCGTCATAAATAAGGTCCGCGATTCAATACATTTTAAGCGTCATTCGCACGCCCGCCCAATCCCGCCCAATCCCGGCCCGGGATATAAAGCCCGCCAATCACCGCCCTAACGATCCCGGGCGGCTACACCCTGCAACGGAGGCAGAGATGTCTGACCCTCGTGTTGTTACAGCGACGGAATTCGGATATTGAAATGGATATGTCAATTTCACTCAACGCAACGGTCAGATTTAAGCATTTTTTTTATTTCCAAATTCACTGTACGCCCGCAAAAGCACATCGTTAGCGTAGTCATCGTTTGCTCGTCTTTCAAATTACTCGTATCTCAAAGAAAATTTCCCCATTGAAATTAATTGAACTGCCCAATTTGTCAAAGATGATTTGACAGCGACAGCACACTGATAACTGATTCTCTGACCGTGGCCGGGGGATTCACGCGGGAAAGCGTGACGCACGGTTCTTGTGCAACCAGCCGATCCGCTAAGTTGACTCTCGTTTATAATTTTGTTCGTATTTCAAAGAAAAAAATCACTCGAGTATCTCAAAGAACTCGTATATTTGAGGCACTCGTATGTCAAGGTACCACTGTACATTTTTGTAAGTCATCAAAGGTGGAATGATACGATTCGTGGTATTTTAAATTTAAATGGTATGATCGTTCAAATACCGCTGAAATAATATGAATTCCTGAAGTTACATTTGGATCATGAAAGTGAATCAATTCCCTGAAATAATTCATTAGACAATTTGTGTCGGCTTTCAGCGTTTTTCAGAAATGTAGAATTCTTTAGTAATTGCTTTCAAACCAGTCAAAATGAGTCCCTTTTATTGGCCATAAAAATTCCACCTTTAAAATGTTACCAAAGAAATTTCATATGAAATTAAATGTTTTGATTCTTTTTAAAGTGTTTCGTTAATTTAGCTTTTTTGATTGAACAGGTCCATACATTTCAATAAATCAAATGAATCGTAAATATATATATATATAAACATCCTCCTCTCTAAAAAGGTTTTATTCAGTCTCGTGGTGGTAGGATGAGGAGCAGATTAACAACACACAGAGTTTTTTAGAAGCAAATTTATATTTACGATAAACTTTACAAATTTCCGGCCCAGGCGGAATAACATGCCGGCCATAATGCGACGTTCTGCCGATCGGCACACAACTGAGCGCGTTTGTGATCTAGGCTATCGCCCAGCGTCACCAGTGACGATCTACATAACTAACGTTACACTCATGACCAGACTTGTCCAAAATGCCAATATAGTGACACATACATGTACGACAAGCGAACAGAAATAAAAGACGAAAGATTGTATCCAGGTTTTCGGTACCAGTCAGCAAGGGCTATATCATGCTGATGTCAATATATATATTGTTTATTGACAAATATATTAACATTAAAGATAAATTAAAGTTCATAAATGCTTCGGTTATTTCAGCCCCTCTTCTAACAAAAACTCTTTTAGATTTTGTCACTAAAATGAAAATGGTACGCAAAATGTAAAATTTGAAGCTTAACATCGAAGATCAATCCCATGACCTTTGATATGATAACGGAACGCTTCACCACTTAGCCATAACCACCGGAAATGGATTGAGTGTGAAAAAAACGATAAACGTGACTAGGGACATACCTTCAAGTTTAAAGGAGACAACCTCATAGGTCGCAATGGAGAAAGATTTTCTTACTGCACCAGGCTGATGCTAACCGATTAAAGCCGTGTCTTTTTCAAACCAGATGTTAATGACTGAAACTTGTATTATTATGCCAGTTATATAATAAATACGTTTTGATATTGATATCAGCTCGATATAGCCCTTGCAAGATGGTACCGGGAAACCTTGATACACGATTTTTTGTCTCTTATTATTATTCGTTCTTCTGAATCGCGACCAGTAGCGAGTGTGATCGTTCTGGGGCCTGAAGCAAGCAAGTTTCACCTCGGATAGAAAGTTTGTCAATTTTTAACTTGAATATAAGAACCATCTCAGAGAGGCGAGCCCGATGGATTTGGCAAAAGTCTTTGAGGGTCGCTCATCTGTCCAGCGCGTGTCCTTATGCTGAGCTGAAAAGGGTTGCGGAGGACCGAGAAGAATGGAGATCGAGATGCAAGATGCAAACCAATCCACCGGATTGATACTACGAAGAAGAACTTGAATATATGTCAATGTGCATTTGCAAAAAAAACCGCGTGGATGTTAGTCATCTCTCTTTTAAAGTAAGTAAAGGGGATGTGAATATATAAGATATCATTGACATTCCAAATGATGATTGTTTGCGAAATTTTCTAGCGCGTAAATACTCGACCAAAATACGTGGTCAATTTCATATAAAAACCTTTTTAAAAATAAAGCATTTGATCTCAAAAGTTACATTTTTCTCTTAGAGCTTTGTTCGTAAGCTCCCATTAATTCTAGTCCTTAAATAAAAATTAAGCCTGATTATCGAAACCTTGAGAACTTCAGATTACGAATGTTTCCAGGATTTCAGGATTACTCAAATAATAATTATAAAGCTTTTTAATGTATTAATAAAATCATCGAATTGCTATAATTTTTTATCATCTTAATTATTTCTCAATAAGTGTCTTTTCTTATTACGGCCTTAAATTATTTGACAAAAAATAAGTCATGGAAAAAATTTCTTCAGCAAAGCATTTCACTTACAGTTTCAATCGGAAATTATATTTTAAGTGCATAATCCTACTTTAAAATAGAGCAGAGGTATTGTAATAAATTAAATTGATGTGACATTTTGAAAGCAAACTCTCAGGTTAATCAAGGAAGATCTAGTAAGAACCATCTGAGAGAGGCGAGCTTGATGAATCGGTCACATCATGCGCCACGATGGTCTTCTTCACGACATTGTGGAAAGGATGGTTGAGGATAGAAACTGCAGAGGCTGCTCTAGACGGGAGTATTTGCAGCAAGCGTTCGAGGACATGAATTTTAGCTCTTGTGCTGAGCTAAATAGGGTTGCAGAGAATCAAGAAGAGTGGAGATCGAGGTGCAAGATTTCGTTGCTGCAAACCAATCCACCGGATTGATACTACTACGAAAAAAGCAAACTTCAGTGCTCTCGTTGTACCAAATGATCTTCGACTATATAATGTATTTACTGGAACTTTGTGATGAAAGAAAAACTCAGTATGAAATGAAAAAATATTAATCTTGCGGTAGAAACACGTCTTTCCGTGTTTATTTGCCTCTATATATGTATAAAGGAATATTTTATTATACTTTAAGACGTATGGAAGCTAAAATTATAAATAAAAATTATATTCTATTTTTATTTTTATTTATTTAAATTATTTTTTCTAGTCTTCTAGCTCTGATCATCCGGTTAAACAATCAACTACACAATGTATTCGGTGTAACTTTATATTAGTGCTTAACTGATTACAAATACATACATTAAATGTTCTGATAGTAAATGTTCACGGTGGCATTTTTAATGAAACACATCCGTTTTTGGATGTTTACATCCACAAATTAATATTCATTCATTTTCTTTAAGCAAATTATGATTAAAAATATGATATAATAGTTAGTACTTTAATAATTAAATTAATTGCTTTCACACAACCTTTTAATATAATTTACAAACTGAAAACACGAATTTGCACAGGAATTAAAAATCTTCCTTGAATTTGAATAAATTATACGAAGATTGAAATTTCTTGCACGGGTTTCTAATAATTATTCAAAAGGGTTTTCAAGTGTTTGCGTTTATGGAAAGAAAAATCATAGATACTTTTTAAGTATAATTACATTATTATAATTCCAAATAAAATTACTAGAAAATTAAAAATATTTGAAAACAAGTCTCTATTTCGCCATTTAGTCCCAGTCTGTCGTCGACCTAAAAGACCGTTGCTTGCAGAAAACATTATTTAAATTTTGTGGCGGATTTCTGTTTTATCAATTTTACCAATTTCGCTATCTATGCTTGCTTAATAATCTTGCCTTATATATTCCATATATGCAGATAGAATCGCCGTCACCATAGATCGCTTCAAGTACTATTGCGCCGATCAAGGTATATACCAGACGGTCCAGATCTCTTCTCTCTCCACTTCGACGCCTGCATAGCCTGAGCACTCATCAATTTGACCGGACTTGTCAAAATGCCAATATGACACGAAAGATTGTACATCGAGGTTTTCGACACCAGTCTGCAAGGGCTATATCATGTTGATGTCAGTGTATAAATAAATAACTTCTTAGGCTTTCACGGCCAGATTTGATATTGTGGATTTTGGGTTGAGCCGTGTGTGGCGAACTTCCTTCAACCAATATTTCGACCGCCATTGCAGGGGTCTTCTTCAGGATTGATAATTTATTTAGTTTTTGAGTTGGTTTATTCTGATTATATATTTTTTATAAATAAAAGCCACAATAGTGTATAAATAAATTCACGAAACTATTGAGACTATTTTGTATGAAAATTTCAGTATCGACTTTTGTTCTTGTTGTATTTTTTATTTGATAAAATTCGATTTACTTGTATTTTAAAAACTGAAAATTTCAAATTTATACAAAGTCAAAGAAAAATCGACAGTTTTAAAAAAGTGCAATTGTTAGTCCTTTTACTGTGTTGGAAAACATTCTGATTTTACTATTTATGTGTGAACGTAGAAGTTTTTCGTGTTTTCTCTCTGCATTTTTACGTTTTAATTCCGCTGTAGAAAACAGAAATGGATCCCCGAGAATACAAGGCAAGTCTAGATCTTTAATGCAGACTCCGTCCATGTCCAACGAACCCTCGCTGTAAGCATCTATATTAGCATATTTAAATTGATAATTCCAAAGGTGCCCGACTTCTAACGGCCAAGATCAGGGCTGAAGCAATCGACTAAGATACTCGTATCAAAAATTGTCTCCCAAATAAATGGCCATTTCTGCAGTTGTTACGGAAAATACTTGTACTTCGTGATACTTTTTTATTTTTATTTGGGTACTATTTACAACCCTTGGATATTTGAATGCTTTAAATTTAACGTTCTGAATACCTAGGTGTACCGGTGTTTATTAACAATCCATTATCTTAAATATTGTGGGCAATGAACTAGACATGACTATATCATCTGAAATACAAATCTTCGCGCCCATTTTTTATTTTATCTATGAAAGAAATGTGATACAAAAAAGTGATATAAGAATATTAGTTTTTTTAACTAGACACATACAGGAAAATACAGAAAGATAGTGATAGTTATGCTGAAGTCTCATCTGTGGATTCTATGACGCTTACCGTGTTGCATATAGTTAAGCGCTGCATGTGGAGTGTTTATTCACTAACGTCATAGACTACAGCCCAACATTCACGCTTTATTCTTATTATTACAGGAATTTACTGTGAACAGGTGATCTTAACGGGACGACTTTTGTCTACCACCAATTTCAATTAAAAGGCTTTGGTTTGCATTTTACGGGTGAGGGATCAAATTCCCACCAACCAGGATATTTTACAGCTTAGAAATCGATGTAATTTCCGACGGAGATCGAACCCGAGACCTTTGACTTGCAAAGCAAACACTTTAACCACTTAGCTATACCAGCTGGAATAGTAGTGAATTATTTTCGAAAATAAATCAAAAGTTTTTTTTTATGTAAGCACATACAGGAGAATACCGACAGATGGTGATAGTGATTTTTTTTTTATAATAATTTTTTTTTTGAAGTCTCATCTGTGGAATTCTATGACGCTTACCATGGTGTATATGGCTAAACGCTGCATGTAGAGTGTTGATCCGCCAACGTCATAGACTACAGCCCGAGATTCACGCATCATCCTTTATTATTACAGAAATCTACTATGAATGGGTGGTCTTCACAGGACGACTTTCGTCTACCACCAGTTTTAATTGATAGGCTATGAGTGAAATTTTACGGTGATGGATCAAATTCACACCAACCGGGGTATTTTTTAGAGTTCAGAAATCGATTAAAAATCCATTTTTTTTAATCTCCGTCGGGGATCGAACCCACGACCTTTGGCTTGCAAAGCAAACGCTTTACCATTGAGCTATGACCGCCGGCAAGTTGGATCTATTATTTTTTTAATGTTATAAGGGTACCGCTCTTTCAGACGAAATATTCGGAGGTGTCCGATTTGCTCAAATTTATGATAAACAAATCATCCAAGATATGAATCAAATACCACAGATGCCGTCTCAATTTTCTATCTTATAATTTAAATGAATTTAAACTCACTTTTAGTGATGTTCACCAAAGTTTGTCACTAGCATAAATAAAAAGTGCTCTGAAAGCAATGTTTTGTGTTCCCAAAATATTTAGGGACTAAAAGTAAAAAAAACAGCCGTCTCTTCATCTCCTTGGACTATCATGGAGGTTTTTGGAAACCATAAATGTTACGAAGTAGACCTCTAGATGCAAATATGTATTGAGATAAAGCGGGGACAATACGAACTTACAGAAATGAGCTTTGTCGATTTATGGTGACAATATACTCAATTTATGCCAATCACTGACATGATTTTTAATAAAATATACTCTGGTATACTTTTGAATGAGCTTGTGTATTGAAATTAATATTTTTAAGTACCCAGATACTAGCAACTTAAAGCAGGAAATCAAAAGGTGAAAACCCTGGCTACTGTGAGTCACGTAAGGCTGAGAGCAGAGAGATTCAGAACGTGCGTTGAGGACAATTTACGGGTACAATGAGAAATATATATTTTTTCATGAAATTATTTTCCTAACGTGGAAAACAGAAACTGCATATATATATATGAAAAATAACCGAAAATTCTGGGCACACAACACGCGGGAAAGTAATATGCACTGACATCAGAATGATATAGCCCTTGCTGACTGGTACCGAAAACCTTGATATACAATCTTTCGTCTCTTATTTTTGTTCGCTTATATTGGCATTTTGGACAAGTCCGGTCACGGGTGTGACGTAAGTTATATAAGATCCCGCTTGTGGCGCTGGGCGACAGCCCATCAGGAGTGCGCTCCATCGTGTACCGATCGTGAAAAAGGTCGTATTGTGGCCCGGCCTGAATGCTGTGAGTAGGTCCGGGCCATAAGTTTGGTAAAGTTATCGAAATAAACATGTCAATTTTTTCAGAAAACTTCTGTGTGATATGATTTTCCTCCTCATCCTGCCGCAACGCGACGGAATAACACCTTTTTAAAGAGAGGAGGATGTTATATATAGTGCGACGTCTTATATTTGTAAAAATTTCATTATAATAAAGAATATTTAATACGATTTCTTACTGTTGTGTATCATTAATTGGGTTTGCTTTATTTTGGATTATTAGGAAATTAAAATTATAAAAATTGCTGAAAGTAGATGCAAGGCATTAGTAATTTGGGACATACATGTGAAACATCATAAAACTCTTAAGAAATATCAGTTATTTATGTTTTATTTTATAGAATATATAAATTTATCAATACTACTAGTAGAAACTGCAGAGGGCACCCTAGACGGGAGTATTTGCAGTAAGTGTTCAAGGACATGAGTTGTAGCTCTTATGCTGAGCTAAATAGAGTTGCAGAGGATTGAAGAGTGGAGATCAAGATGCAAAATTTTGTTTCTGCAAACCAATCCACCGGATTGATATTACAGAGAAGAATACTAGTAGTTTACTCATGAATATAAAATTATTTAAAAACATTCTATTGTTTATTTATATTTATTTAATATAAATTATCAAAACATCGATAAGAGAATATTTCGAAAATATTATTGATCGGATCTGTAAAATTGTATTAAGCTCTGAATACTTTAGCCAGCATCAATACACTTGCATATACGTGTCTGCCACGCCTAGAATGGATACTATTTTACTGGGAAGAAATTATCCACGACATTATAGTAAAACCAGTGATGGGAGGTCAGTCCATTCAAGGCACGTAGACGATTGCAAATTTTGTAAAGTAATTTTTAGGATTTATACAGGTCCGACCAATAAAGGTTTTTTACATAGATTACTTTTGTAGTGTCCCTGTATGCAGTACCGCATTTAGATTCCGCGGCGCCCTAGGACATTTTATTTCAAGTGCCTAATATTGCTTGTATTTAAAAAAAATCTAAGAAACATTGGTTGCCCTCGGCGCCCTTAGCTTATTCGACGCTCTGAGGCACCGTCCCACTTCGCCACCCCCTAAAGCCGGCACTGCCTGTATATCTATCTCTCATGCATTATTTTATATTGTGCCTGTATATCTATCTATGATTCAGCACTATGCTGCATTTTTTAGTGTACTGTAATGGATATACTTAGTTAAAAAAGGAGCTTTATACGAGTATGTTTATGTAAGTATACTTTTTCTCTCTTTATATACAAAAAAATCACGTCATTCGAATAGATCGTAAGAAGACCCCTTTACAATGTTAAGCGATTCTGGTTCAAAATACGATATAGAAAAAAAATAGCAATTTTGGTGTTATCCCGTATGCGTTTACATAATAAAGAGCCGCGAACTGAAAGGTTCAGTACGTACGCTTGAGATAATTTACAGGAGGATTTCAGGAAAGCGAATAAAGTTTTTTTTCACGGAATATTTACATTAGGAAAGCGGTGAAGGTTATATCGTATAATCAAATTTAAGATAATACCACCACATGGTGAATTCATTAAATAATTTTGTTTGATTTTTATATACATCATCATTCACCACCAAGAGGATTGTGATAAGGCGAACGCTGTGTATACTTCAGAGTCCATTGAAATTTCACTGGAGTGTTGCCTGAAGTGTGGCCTGAAGTGTGGCCTGAAGTGTGGCATGAAAGTATCATCGTCCGGCCAAGGATCCACGCTAGAATTGCATAATGCTTAAATGCCGTGATCACTTGAAACGATGATATTGACATATTTGGTGTGATATTGCTTCGTGGTCAGTGCTGGTGTTGACGAGTACGGAGTGTTGTTGGATGTTTGATTTTGTGATGGTAATATCTTGTTTGGTTTATTTTCTATATTAATTAAAATATATTTGAATATTCTAATTTTATTTGATGGATCATTGATCTACATTTCAATATTATCAATAATTAAATACACACATACAATTTCACATCAAATTCTACGTAGAAAAAATATCGGCAGACGCGCGATTCGAACCTTGAGCGTTGCATCTTGGCTCCATCCTATACACCGCATTGTCCACACGATCGGTTTATAGGACGGAGCCAAGGTGCAACGCTCGTGGTTCGAATCCCGCGTCTGCCGATATTTTTTCTAAATGAATTGATGCGTAGAATTTAATGTAGAATTGTATGTGTGTATTTAATTATTGGAAATCTCTTGTATTATTTGTGTATCACAGTTAATTTACTTATATTTATTGTTACAATTTTGACTTTTGAGCGCTCGCTATTGTGTCGCCACTTGTGCTGGACGCGAGATTGTTTACAATTAATAAAATTCACTCTGCAATAATGCACTTTTTTAATATGTAACTGTGATTTTTCGTTTTGTGTTTGCGGTTGTGAAATGTATAATCAAGCAGTTTCTCCAAGCATACTCAGTTGACTCTTTCATTAAGGCTCGGTTTGAATACAAATTATACTGTCATTTATAAAACCAGTATTTGAAGCATAAATGTACTTGTCTGGTCTATTTTCATATATTACATTGGTTTTTGTATCCTTAAGCTATCAGATGATGAATAAAAACTTTCTTAAGAAAGTAGCAAAATGATATATCACGTCAAACGATGTCAACGGTCGGGGAATCTTATGACGGCATATGCCGACAACCGATGCGAAAGGGTTAATAGCCTTAACATTAATAATAAATAAATCATTTGTCTTGCACTAGGTCGAGTTATTAACGAATTAATACAAGTGTATTATTAATGCATGTTTGGATTTGGCTTACATTAAAAATCTATGTGGGTTTGAACATGGGATTTTTTGTGTCGTATGGCACGTAGCGTTTTATTATGAATAAATATTTATTTTTATTTAATTAAAGAGAAGTGCGGTAGAAAGCGAATATGGAAAAAGTCAATAAATACAATAAAAAAATACAAGATGTACAACTTGAATTGCTAGCATGACAGTCAAGTGCTTTGTCATTCATCCATGCAGCTTCTCTCCGAAGTGTAATAACGCAAAGTTGTGTCTGAGGCGAAAATCCCCCGGATTTGGGGAAAACTTTTTTACAGTGCGACTGTGTGCCGATATTGTTTTCCCACATCTAGAAAGATAAAGTTTTTCACTCTGTATCCATCCCCCGCGTGACGTTAGCAGGGATTTCCATTTCCTTGATCGCCGGTCACGCACCAAAGGAATTGCAGGTGCCACACCAAGTGAATGAATTTCACTCGTTAATACATTTAGGGGTCAGCTTGTATATCATTGAAATACTACGAGTATTCGCCCACGAAGGATTTAACTTTGCTATTATATAAATAATTGAAAGAGCTTCCAGTGTTTTAAAGCAGAGTGTGCTCTGAAGGCCACCGTTCTCAACGATCTGCAACCCAAGATAACCGAGGCATCAAACTTCTTAAATAACTTCTAAGGTTTTTACGGCTAGATTTTATATTGTGGCTTTTGGGTTTAGCCGTGTGTGGTAAATTTTTTATTTCTAGCCTTTGCAGGACCCCTGTAATGGCGGTCGAAATATTGGAAATAAGAAATTCACTACACACGGCAAAACCTAAAAGCCACAATATCAGACTTCCTATTTTTATTCCACTTTTTCTCGTTCCCATTTTTCTTTATGGTCGCGCATTTTGGCATCTCACCAAAAGTCCATACAACCGAATAATAGGTTTCGATAACAGGTGTGTGCGTAGAATACTAGGATTGCGATAGTTTGACTTTGTGAAGAATAACGAGGTGAGAGAACGGACGAAGCAGCGTATATTACAGTATGTCAAGAGGCGAAAGTGGAAAGCATTAACTAGGACTACCTTTTCTTCAAGCACCTAGGCTCTCGCCGTCCCGGTCGGGAACTATATATATAACGTACTCGGCGGAGCTGCAGGAGCTGACGCTGACATGGGACGAGGTGAGAACCAAGGCGGCTGAGGTTTGTGCCAGTGGCTTGTGAGGTCTATATGCTCCAGTTGTGGGAGGATATATACATCAACGAACATGGACTAATGAATGAATGAACGTCTCTAGAAGTGCGTTATGTTATTTATTACTCAGAGTCTATTATTGTCACACAGATTTCCAACTGTCACGCCATATTCTATACAGTCATCTTGAAGGTCAGATGTCAAGTGGATCACGTGGTGGAAGTATGAGGAGCAGATGAACAACACACAGACTTTTTCCGAAACACATTAACATATATGTATTGACATCAGCATGATGTAGTCCTTGCTTACTGTTACCGAAAACCTCGACAAACAATCTTTTGTCTTATATTTTTATTGCTCGCCACACCTTTATGCAAATGGCCACATTGGCACTAGTACATAATTTTGCCACGGACAGCGCGGGCGACCGATGCGGTTTGTCCCAGCGTCAGTCAGTCCCGAGCGATAAGGTGACAACGTTAGCGTTGCGGCCGGCGGTATGTTTCCGCTCAGCCCAAAGCTTGTAATAAATATTAAGTGAATAAAATAAAATCAGTGTCTCTACAAGATAGTCTTTGTCTGCTGCCCTGCTCCTCATCCTGCCCTACGCGACGGAATAACGCCCCTCTCTCTTGTTTTTGAGAGAGGAAGATGTTAGTATTTAATTATAAGATAAAGATTGACAAACTTTGGTATTCGGCTCAGGCCATGGATAATATACGATCTACATCCGTCCATGAGCCGAGCCGTACTGACGTGGCGCTTTGAAACACCGCAGCGCCCTTCTATCACCTGTCAGCCCTTTGACAAATTATCTTCTGTCAAAACAACCAAAATGGCGACACTTACATGTCCGAAAAGCGAACAAAAATAAGAAACGAAAACCCTTGCTGACTGGTGCCGAAAACCTATCTATCAAACTGATGTTAAAAGTTAAGTGCCGGTCATAATATAATACATTGGTCATATTACTATGCCGTTCCTGCAATCACAATAAATGGATGAAAAAAAAATTCACCGCAGGCAATGAATAAAAAAGTATGTATGAATAAATACGTCATCTTATAAATAATGCATCCGAGTTGCTTCCATTGACAAATTTGCATATCGACGGCAACTTCCTTTTATTTTCTCCTTCCTTCTATTTTTCAGGAAGCGCCCGAACTAATGCGGAGCCTGAAAATTTATTCGCTCGTCGTGAAAGGTCGTCCGACACACGACACTATTGAAAAATAATGCTACAAAGAAGATATTTTTATATGAAAATACATACAAGCGAATACAACCATTTGATAAATATGATTCTTTATTTTTTTATGTAAACACTTACAGCGGAATATCGAAAGAGTGGCACCTTGGTTGCAAATCTTGGCACCTTAAAAAAAATCATCAAACATTTTTCATTTATTCTAAAGACGAAGGCAAAGTTGTTTGAATCATATACCTCTAAAATATAAAAGCTTAATTTACGTATCCTTTAAGCGCCCGGGATCTCGTTGACTTGAAAAGAAATAGGGATATATACATAGAATTAACTCTACTAAGTTCCAGAAGGCAGAGCTCACTGGGTATGTAGTGAAAACCATGGCGGTTGTCAGAGCATTGCGAAGGCAGTTTGTAAAGACCTATGATTCAGGTAAAGAACGCTTATATATAAGAAATCATTTTTCATATTTTATGATTTTAAGGATGTATGAGAAAATGAAAATTATAATATAACTGATACACATACAAATTAAAGGAAAACATAATCTTATATGACATTAATATTATTTATTAAGTGGAGAAAACTTAACGGCTAACGCTGGTATTCGAACCATGACCCTTTGCAACCATGTTCATTTCACTGCCCAATGCTGACCGATCGGCCATTTGCTTCGCCTATTAAGTCGAGAAATTTACACGTATTGTTTTATTGTCATGTATTATTTATATAAGATCCTTGTTGTAAGAAAAATTATTATTTATTACAATTAATTCAATCAATTTATTCACAAACTTCTAGTATAAATTAAGCATTTTGTTATGCTTCAAATAGGTTTGAATTCAATGTTGCTCGCATGTTCGTGGATCACGTTTCCCTTGCATCATATACTTCGTAATAAAAAATAATGTCGCATAGAATATGGTAAAAACAATACGTACAGTGAAAAGAATATCATGTTTTCTTTTATAGGGAGGAGTAATCGAATATGAAAATTTTCATTTCCGGTGTGAAAATTCGAACTAGGCCGAGAATTTTCCACTTTCCCGGATGTGCCTCATAGAGTTCTGCTCTACGAATGTACAGGATGGACGAAAAAACATTAAAAACAACTTCATATTTCTTAAACAAATTGATTGAAAGTAATTTGATTGATTCAATATAAAGAATATCAGTCCTTCTACTTGTAATTTCAGTGGAAGAATTGACCTTCCACTTCCATCTTTTATTCCAAAATAAGAATTATGAGCTTCAATTTTTTCTTTATCACGTATGAACAGGAAGAAATGTTTAGATAGGGTTTCACTGGATTTATCAGATACAAAAGTTGCAATCTAACAATAATATAATTAAGTTAAAAATTGTCAAACTTTCGGCCCGAGGCAGAGCGCATGCTTTCAGGCCCCAGACGAATCAAAACTCGCTACTCGTCGCCATCAGGGGACAACTGACGACTGGTTACTAAGCGCTCGTAGTGGAAGACAGCCCAGCGCCACAAATAGCGATCTACAGAACTAGTCCTGTCGACGCACATTACCTGTCTAATAAACGAAAATGGTTGCACAGCACCATATCTTTTTTTAAATCCTTAAGTCCAGACATAACTTACACATTTAATGTATGCGTGTCAGACGAGCGAATAAAAATAAGAAAAATAAGATCGTATATCGAGGTTTTCGACACCACTTTGCAAGGGCTGATCGACTTTACTGTGACATCTCAAAGTCTCCTGATTTTCTACTGCCTTGCTTTAAGTCTTTTATATGCTTACAAGTGAGGCGGAATCGCCCACGTTGAATCTATGATATAAATTGACTATTGGTACTTTTCTGCATGTCTTGGCTTAGAAAAATCAACCTCTTATAGTGAGTGCACGATCTGCACATCAAAAATGATTTATTTACTAGTATAGTAATTGTCCTTTGTGGCAATTATTTTGGGAATGAAACGCTTTTACCCCCACCTGTATGTAAGGACATCTTCCCCATACTAGAAGCGCGTCTGGGGAACTATTGAATTCCAATGCGCCAGCCGATATGGCCTTCATAGTTCTGTTATGAAAGGCATTGATCCACTTCTGAGTAAATTTCATGAAAAATGCCAAATGGCTTTTAAAATGCCGGCGGGTATAGCTCAATGGTTAAAGCGTTTGCTTGGCAAGCCGAAGGTCGTGGGTTCGATCCCCGATGTAGATTAAAATTAAAAAAATAATCGATTTCTGAGCTATTTAAAATACCCGCGGTTGGTGGGAATTTGATCCCTCACCCGTGAAAATGCCTATCATTGCCTATTAATTAAAATTGAATTTATCAAGCTAATATCAAAATATAAACACTATTGGGAACATTGAGTGAGCGGTAGTTAGCAGCACTTGCCTACTAATAAATTGATTTTTAAATTTTGTGAGTTTGTCTAACGCTTGTCACAGGAAAGCATAAATTAATATCGCCTTTTGATAAAAAAAATTCACCTTTCTGTGGCAGAGGATCGGCATCTTCAGATTATTCTTCTTCGTATTCTGTGGAACAATAATATTTAAATTTACCTGAAATTTCATTTTGTTTATTATTTTTCGATTTATTTATGAGAAAAATGTCATGCAAGATGATCATTGCTGTAAATTTGTATGTGTATCATATTGTGAAGATTGGCGTTAGTCTAAATTGATTTATAAAGTATCGGGAATATATTGAAAAAAAAAAAGGTACATATACTCGTATTCTTATATTAAGATTCCAGCAGAAGACCGAATGTGAAGTTAAGTACAAGTATAATTATTGTTGATGTCGAAAAAACAGCATATTTTCTTAAGAAAACTCTTAAAAATAAGGAAAATAATGTGACCCTGAGCTCTAGTGTAATAGTCTAACATTCAGGCCAGACTAATAAATACGAGCATTCAGAAATCATTGAACCGCAATATTTATATGATAATAACACTACTTGTCTCTCTACAAGGCTCAGTGTATGCCCCTTATGTAAGTCATTAAATAAAATAATCACTCAAGGGAATTCGCCTTAAAAAGAAAGTATCATTTAGGGGAGAGTTGGGATAACTGATAAGATTTTAATAAATTGTATTAAAAAAAAAAAAAAAGTGCACAAATACTGCTACAATGCTGTAATGCTAGTAATCTTGTTATATAAACATTAACATCCTCTAAGTTAGTTATTGAATTGCGTGGTGGCAGGATGAGGAGCAGATGAACAACACACATACTTTTTCAGAAGCACATTTATATTTTCTATAAACTTTGCAAACTTCTGGCCCGTGCGGAATAGCATGCTAGGCCAGCCAAAATACGACCTTGTCTCGGTAGGCACATAACTGACTGGGCACCGGGCGCCGTGGTCAGTGACACCTAGCAAGTGGCGATCTATATACTATTGAGACATATATCTTTAAACGATGGTAACAATGGTATAAATACACCTTCTTACGCGTGTCCATTCGGGCGGAGATATAGTCGAGAGGACTAGGCGGTGCAAAAATATCTAATCAAAGGTTGGTTCCAAGGCTCGTGGTTCGCATCACGCGTTTGCCGATATTTTTCTGAATGAATTGATGAGTATAAAAATATATTTATTTTTTACGTATAATTGTAAGTGTTTATTTAATTATTAATAATATTGAAATAGTGATTTCACGTTAGGATCAATATTTATAATAAAAGGTATGGCAATATATTTGGTGTACTCATAGTTAACGTCAAGTGTCGCCCTACGACAGTGGATATTGGTCTGTGATGGATACCCTTAATATCATTGAAGGATTTGTGTATTAACCGTCGAGATTTGACAAATGTGGTTATATGTATTTGACATAAAGGAAGGACGTTAAAGATTGAATACTGGGATTTCGGATGGATGTTTGAGATTACTTGGGGTCACCATTGGAATCTAGTTAATTTGATGATACAATAAATCAGTATTAAATATGAAATGTGTATTAAACTTTAGTTATGTGGATAAAATAAGGTATATACTTTGTTTTATTTATTTGATCAATGATTCTTGGTGCAATTTCATAATATCAATACAAAAGATTATTTACAAATTATTTCACGTTTTTTTATTATAATAATAAGAATTTTATTTAATCAGCCACCAGAGCCATAAAAATTAGAATTTCATACACATATAATAAAATACAAATACAATAAATAACATTTAACAATTTTAACAACTACTACTCAGTGAGTGGAGCACCGGATCCCCGCTGGATGGCCACGTGAAGGCGCATCCAGTGCCCCTCCTTGTGGGTAAGTCCCACCTATCCGCGAACGCGCGCCCATAGAGAAGCGCAACGCTTCCTTATTATGGCATGGAAGCCATCGACTCGCGCCTTCGCCATCATGCCTGCGGCACTGCAGTATCGCGGCAGACACAACAACATTCGGAAGACGTTATAGGACGACATATTACGGGAAAAAAATATATTTTGAGATGAGGTATAGTTCTCATGATGCGTTAAAGTGAGACTTAAAATTGAAAGTTTGGAAGGAAAATTAGTGAGTTAAGTAATTATTTCATTTGTATAAAAATAATAAATTTTATCGGCAAGCAAAGGTTGTTAGCAAATGTTTTATTTATTTATTTCAATAGAACAGATGTTCGAAATTTATGGAGTACAGTACAAACATTAAAATGTTATACATATATATGACATGACGAATAATCAAAAACAATGTAAAGATTATACAAATCTACGATAAAATAAGGTAATGTTATAAATTAAATATGAAAAAATAAGTAAGACAGATTGACCAAGCCGGTATTATACTTGTATTTTAGAGAGGGTGAGAAGAGAAAGGTGCATATTATGTTAAAAGCACCGATTCCCATCTATCACCAAAGTCAAAAAATGGACATGGATAGAACACGAATCCGTCACCACCTGGGAGCTTGTGAATTGTACCTTGATTGAATTGAACGGTCTCTAAGGTTCAAATGGTCCAATACTAGGAGCAAAGAAAATATTTTCAATTGTATGATTTCCATCAAAAAGCTGGTTAATAAACGTCTAAATAAACAATGAACGTCTAAACAACAACGATCACCTGAGATGGCAGAACAAAAAGAGAAGTCATCAGTCGCAAACATCAAGAAAAAAACAAAAACTCTTGAGTCAAAAAAGATTAATTTAAAGCTCCGCAAGTAACTTGCCAAAACATTTGTTTAGAGCATCTTAATGTGCAGCTGTGAGACATGGTGCTTTTCTGAAAGTGATAAGAAAAGACTATAGGCCTTTGAGATGTGGTCTTACAGAAGAATTCTCGGAATTTCATGGAGAGACCACGTCACGAAAAATGACTAAAATGACCTGGTAAAAACCATTTCAGAGAGGCGAGTCCGATGGATCGGCCACATCACGGGCCATGATGGTCTTCTTCACGACATTATGGAAAGAATGGTTGAGGGGAGAAACTGCAGAGGGAGTAGACAGGAGTATTTGCAGCAAGTGTTCTGAGGGTTGCAGAATATCGAGATGCAAGATTTTGTTGCTCCAAACCAATCCACCGGATAGATACTACAAAGAAGAAGGAATAAACAATACGCCTTAAAATGGTATTTTCTTTCCATTTATTTCACTTGTCTTGGATTCTGGTGGAGACTATAAATATTAAATGCTTGGTGGAACTTCAGATACCTAGGTAAAAAAAATAATAATACAATTGTATGGCGACAAATAATTCCTTATGTGATGCCTATAGTATGCTCCTGGGAGCAAAACAGGTAGAACAGTATTTTCAATGTTTTCAGCATTCACTTTGAGATCCATTATAAAATTCTAAATATTTAAGGTAGAACAGTATTTTTTAAATTGTATTGTACTTTTTATAATGTAAAAACATGCAGAAAAACACCGACAGACGGTCATCGTTGACTATTGACTCACTTAAGTCATTATACTATAGTCTGGCAAATATTAGGCCACAGTCTTAATTTTTAAATGCGCATCGTTAATTTTTGCTTACTTAAACGTGTGGTGCTTAGGAAGTAGGTTTTGTCTAGAACCAATGAGTTTGTTATCTTTATGATTTCTTATTTTTTTACTAAAAAAATATTTCCCCGCTCTCCCCTACGTGTCTAGATGTTTTTCTTTTTTCGTGACCCATATCCGTTTCTCTTTCACGTTCCCCTTTACGTCGCGTCGCATTCACGGCCAAGTGCCCCCTCGACGTGAACGCCGGCATTAACGTTAACGTAAATGAGCCTTATTATTCCGGAGTGATCAGCGCCATCATAACTATCTCTCTCTCTCCACTCATCCTCTTTACTAAACAAATGTCCACGCCTTAACAATATCATTTGCGCGACACCTACCAACGCAGTTTCTAATACAGAAGTAACCAACGTTTTTTTCACTTCATATCTAGAGCATATGGTTGAAGATTGTCGTGAAAGCTGTCATAGTGAATTACTTGCTTTTAGATATATCTGCAACCCAAAAATTCAACTGAATACATGTATATTTCTCATCAACTTCCAAAAGGAACCCAGAGGCTTGTAGTATCATAGGAAGATTTTAAGGATATCGAAAGATTAGCTTGATGATCTCTATGCTTGAAGTATAGTCTTAAGGGACGGCTCAACTCAATCAACGATACGTGGTGAACCATACAGTATTTGATTTGTCTCCAATGTTGCTTAAATTACGAGTATATGATAAAACGAGAAACGCGCTTACTTAAGAAATGGGTTATTATGGGTTGTCGCCGTTTTAGATATAGATATTACGTAAAACGCGTCTCTTACACGTAACAAGTAAATACTCGTTTTTTTAAGGATTCAAGAAACAACTCATTTTATGCAATCCTTTTTTTTAATTTTTGATGGTTATATTTCATATTTGTGGACTCTTTGTGAATAATTTTGAATTAACATTATTAAGTAGTTCACGAGATTTTTTTTATATATTGATACTCTTAATACAAGCAAGTGTTCGAGGACATGAATTGTAGCTCTTATGCTGGGCTAAAGAGGATTTTGCAGAGGATCAAGAGGAATGTAGATCAAGATGCAAGATTTTGTTGCTGTAAACTAATCCACCGAATTGATACTACGAAGAATGAACTACATGAAATAAGGATTGAAAATATTTACGTCTTCTGTTGATACTCGTACTAAAATTGACAAATTTTCGACAGTAATTAAACATTTTTAAAACCATGTATTGATATTTGAATAGAAAATGGGATGCGAACCGCGGACCTGTGATACCGGAGTGGTACTTACTAAAATAAATAGACTGTCGGAAAGTAATAATATTAAGCTTGTGAATAAATGATGACTGATTGAATAATAAAAAATAAAAATTTACATACTTTGAATATATACTATAGCGACATCTATCGTACGATGATAACAATGATATAAATACTAGTTTCAACGCGAGTCGGTCTAGGCATAGCAATAGCCCAGTTGGCTGAGCGGTATGAATACCTGTACATAGTTGGTTTCCAAGGTCCGCGGTTCGCATCTCGCTTCTGCCGTTATTTTTGTGCTTGGATTGACGCGTTGAAAAAAGAATTTTATGTATAGTATATGTATATTTAATTAATATAAATTACTTAGTTGAGGACGTTGATGTCGTCAAGTGCTGTTGACACATGAGAGCCGATAAGACAGCTGTTGTGTGGTCTCCAAAATCTGCCTGACACTCACAAACCACAAATACTGTACTAGTTGCTTTAACGGATATAAAACACGAAAGATGCGTGAATACTTTATAAACCCGAATTTACCAATTGAGTAAATTACGAAATTATAACCGAATAAGGAAGATTGTAAAGGGTCGGCCAAATAACTTTTTTTTTTTAAAATGGGGCGCAAAACATCGAGTCTAGCTTCGGCTGTGTGGCACGTAGCGCCATCCTGTTAAAAAAACAAACGTTGCCAATATCTTCTTCTTCAATTTTTGTGAACAAAAATGGCCCAATAACTATCGCCATTGACTGTAACGGCCACTCCTTGCTCAGTTTCGAAGAAAAATGGTCTGATTTTCAAAGTAATGTCGCAATATTTCTCAGCGTTGTTCAAGCGTATACACAACCATGTTCGTTTAGCGGAAAAATAAAACTAATTATCTGTCAAATCAGACATGAGCTAAGTGTTACCATTCACGAAATAAGCACTAGTTGAAAAAAAACGTTAGATGGCGGACCCGTTATTACTAGTCAAGTACACAGGTCTTGCAAATGTATTATTGTTACCTCAAAAATTAAAATATTATAACGAAAACATTTTACGTTTTTTTTAACAGTTCAACAGTGTTCCATTTTATAATTTTTTTGCCAAAGTTAAAAACAAGAAAAAAAAGCAAAAAAATAACTTTCTAGGAAATTAAAAAAAATAGGTATATAAAATGTTTGATAGGTAATGATGAATTATTAAAATAACTTATATATAATAAATGTAGTACACTTCAATAACAATTTTAAAATATATTGTTTTGGTGAAATATTTTTAATACATAGTTATTTAATACAGAAGGCTAAATTTTATGCTATCATATTTATGCTATCAGATTGTTTACAATGTCTCAATGCGCCACGATGGTCTTCTTCATAGCATTGCGGAAGGGATGGTTGAGGGTAGAAACTGTAGAGGGCGCCCTAGACGGGAGTATTTGCAGCAAGTGTTCGAGGACATGAGATGTAGCTCTTATGCTGAGCTGAAGAGGACTGCAGAGGATTGAGAGGAATGGAGATCGAGATGCAAGATTTGTTGCTGAAAACTAATTCACCGGATTGATACTACTACGAAGAAGAAGAATGACATACACAATCGAAATGAAATGAAAACCTGACTTTCAAAAAAAAAAAAACGGATTACAGGGGACTAAGTGGATACCTCACTTTTACACATAATAATTGAGATAAAATCAAGGATATATTTAAAAATTCTATGTTAAATTAAATTAAAATTCATTTTTGGAAATGTCATTTATTTGAATCATATCTCTATCATTAATATTGGATTGTTATTTAGGTGAGTAGAGATTCATTTTTGAAATTAATGTTTACAGAAATGAGACAGTGGTAAATGTTTGAAAATTTTAAATATATTGATATTTCAAAGTTATCTCTGATGACAGGATGCAGGAGCAGGTTAACAATACAAAGGACTTATTTTCGAAGCAGGATTCTCGTTTATTTTAAATAATGCCTTGCTTTCTTGTATGGCTATGGCCTTGTACTTGATATGGCATTCGCCATACCAGTCGAAAGCCAACTGACAACTGGCGGAGCACTCTGACACAAGCGCCCCAAGACAGTCGCGGAAAAAAGGAGAATTAAAGATGACAGTTGCACCAACATGAAATGGACCAACTGTCATTACAAATAAAATGGCGCATGCACACGCCGCGCAACATAAAAAATTAAAACTAACATCATTAGACGTGCATGTCAGGCGAGCGAATAAAAATAAGTGACAAAAGATTGTTTTTCAAGGCTTTACAGTTTACGGCATCAGCCCAAAAGGGCTATATCAAACTGATATCAACTCTTACGTCACGCTCTCATGCTTGCATGCGTGCACCGTATATGTCATTTTAACTAAGTTATTGAGTTAATGTGAATCTTCTGCAAAACAAAATTTAAAACAAAAGTAAAATTATTCATCAGTAACACAGGTATATAACTAATTACAATGTGCGCGACGTACTTACAAGAAGTTATTCTCATCCATTCGATCTATAGTTTCGGTTCGAGACCCGAGTGGTACTTACTAAAATAAATAGACTGTTGGAAATAATAATATTAAGCTTGTGAATAAATGCATTCTGATTGAATAATAAAAAATAAAAATATACATACTTTGAATATATACTATAGCGACATCTATCATACGATGATAACTTATATAGAAGATCAGAAACGAGACATCTCAGGTGGAAGAAATTGGCCGGTGGCCGAGCGGTATAATTACCTGGGCAAAATGGTTGGTTCCAAAGGTCCGCGGCTCGCATACCACTTCCGCCGATATTTTTTCTGAATGATTTGACTCGTCTAAGGATTTTTATGTATAGTATATGTATATTTAATTGCTTAAATTTAAAACAATTCCAAAATTTTGGTATTAACACAAACACAGCGTTGAGATTTCGGTGTCAAAAAAATTCTGAGATCCCAGGATCCCAGGAAAGCCGTAATCTAGGCTGAAAATCTACACATTCTTTTCACACACGGGTGATTGGTTGAGCGGAGTTTGTTATAAAAATAATAATAAAATAAACGAGGTTTCGCAGGCCGAAGGTTGTTTTCTCTCCCCCTTATAAATAGGCGTTAGGTTGCCAGGCTTCAGCGAAATAAAGTGTTAACTTGTCTGAAGCGGTTGACCGATAAGTCCGGGCAGCAGACCCTTAACCGGAAATAACTGAAGGATCACTTCGCATATATTATTCAGCTGGATGTTTATGTCCAACGTTACGTGTGAGGATGTTATATGCAATGTACGGGTTTGTACATTAATAAGAATATCTTGAAACTTTAAAAGTTCTTATTTCTCTATAAAAACACAGTGTAAATTTTACTTGTTTTGGACTTGTGGAGACTATTGATTTTTATGACTCATGTTCAACTGTATCGGCTAACTGAATTTCGTAGATCTTAGTTTGTTAAATATTAACATCCTCCTCTCTTTAAAAAAGGTTGTTACTCCGTCGCGTGGGGGCAGGATTAGGAGCAGATTGATAACAAAGACTTTTTCTGAAACACATTGAAATAAATTTACGATAAACTTTATAAACTTCTGGCTCGACCTAGTCACAGAATTCAGGCCGAGCCACAATAAGCGCCCGAGATGGGTTATCACACCGGTGCCACAAGCGGCGGTCTTTACAACTAGTCCAAAAATGCCAATATGGCGGACACCTTCATGTCTGACAAGCGAACAGAAATAACAGACGAAAGATTGTATATAGAGGTTTTCGGTACCAGTCAACAAAGGCTATATCATGCTGATTTCAATATAAATGTTGTTATTATTTCAGCCGTATAAAGAACAACAAGTTGCTATTAAAACGTAAAAGTATTTTGTTTAGTTTTCAATGGTCCGTTTTTTTCCCATTTATACAGGTCCGCAGGTGTTAAAAGGCTGCAGAACAACATTTCACAATTGTAAGGTCAATCACAATTTTCTTACTAAATATGATAAACTACGTGTGTTGGTGTTTCGATTTGCAGTTACACCAGGGTTGAGGGTTCCACTCTTTCCTGTTGTTGGGAACTAAGGAGATAAGGCACGTTACCGCATTGTATCCAGGCATTATCCGGTTGGCCGAATTTTGTATGAAGATCTCTTGCATGAGAGAATGGGTCAACGACCGGAACTGTTTACAGTACGGGACTATATTTTTACACTTATTTTTACTTACAATATTATAATTAACTTACAACTTCTCACGTCATAGGCATAAAAAATAAACTAGTTGAATCATATATTAAGCCTATGCAATAATTTTAGTTATTGTCAGAAGCTCAGAAGGCAGAAATTAAAATTAAGCATGTATTTCTTTGGCAGAAAGCAAACTTAATTGACAGTATATAAAATAAATCGGCAGTATCCACTGTGTCAGTATGAATGTGGTCAATTATGAAAGTAAAATGACAGTTATATATTCAATAATGGTAAACATTTTACGGTAAACACTTACTTAAGCGAGCAATACTTCTTATTTGTGGTGCTATATTCACTACTCAAAACTACAAGTTGAAGTAATTTTTGAAATATTATTCTTACATAAAAATTACTTTAAACCGATAGAAAATTATTTAACCAATAGTAATAAAACACGAATTTCAACTAAGCTGACAGACATACATTGTTAATTTAAAGTCTGGAACATAGGTTTTTTTAAACTATAGCTACTATTTTTTACTTTAAGTATTGCGCAGTATTAATTATTTATCGTCGTGATTTTTTAAATCAAATTGTATGAATGTCTTAACTATTGTACAATTAGTTAATTGACATCAGCATGATATAGCCCTTGCTGACTGGTACCGAAAACCTCGATATACAATCTTTCGTCTCTTATTTTCGTTCACTCATCGGACACGCATGTGTTGTCATTTTGTAGTGCCGTTAGAAAAAGTTAATCCGTTAGTAAAGACGCCCGGTTCCCAGTTAGCTGTGTGCCGACCGCGAGAAGGTTGTATTATGGCCGGCCCGGCATGTTATTCCGCTGGGGCCGGAAGTTTGTAAACTTTATCATGAAAATATATGTGCTTCTGAAAAAGTATTTGTGTTGTTAATCTGCTCCTCATCCTGCCAACACGCAATTCAATAACTAACATAGAGAGGAGGATGTTAGTATTGTATTGTTTTTTTATTATTAAATCATATAAAAATATTATTCATATGTATGATAATAGAATATCATATCAATGGCTCAATAATCAAGTAAAAATGTAAATATCAAATTCAATGTATTGATTACAACTTATTATGCATCTCATGTAATTACAGAAAATGATATCAGACTACGATTTGAATGTTGTAACAGAACATCAAAGGAAAGTCTCAATAATCAAGAAAGGAAAGTCTTTCTCTTAATCCATTTAACTTGCTTCCATGGACCGCAGCCAAACGGAGTAGTTTTTTCCTTCCAACGCCTTAATATATGAGCATTTGATGTGACAGAAGTTACGAGCTGAAGTTAAAAAAAGAGCCTAAACAGTAGTGTTTTCGTTCTCGTTTTTTTTTGTGTCAACGCATTCAAAAGCATTCCTTCCAACGGAAAAAGATGCATTGATGCGTAGATTTTTTAAAGTATTCAAATAAAAAGATCATCAGAAGTTAGGGCTTGCATTCCAATGAATCAATGATGTTTTGTCGTATCAATTATTTCAAGCATATAGAAAAGTTTAACATGGAATGCTCCTTACCACAATTTTAGTAGGAGATTGATCTGTTTGATGAGGGTAGATGTCTCTGCTCCGTAGTTCATAAAGAGTGGAGCACATTGATTGTGCTTTTTCATGAGATCACTGGTGTTAAAAAAAGTAATCAAAGTTTATGTTTTTTTGCGGTATTCAAAAAATGTAACCTAACTTGGTCCACTTTCATCTCTATAGTAGCATGTAGTATAGGATAAAAGATTAAGTGTCTGTTCTTTAAGATTGTTTTTTTCACAAAGCCAAATTTAAGTTATTGCAATTAAAAAATATATGTTGAGATCAGCACGATATAGCTCTTGCTGACTGGTACCGAAAACCTCGATGTACAATCTATCGTCTCGTATTTCTGTTCGCTTGTCGTACATGTATATGTCGCCATATTGGCATTTTGGAGTCCACTCAAGGGAGGGAGTGATGCTAGATAGAGAGATCGCCACTTGCAGCGCTGGGTGTCACCGACCACGGCGCGGTGCCCGAGTCAGTAGTTGTCCCCCGACTCTGACGAGTGTTCGATTGAGGTTGGCCCGGCCTGAATGCTGTGACTAGGTCCGGACCAGAAATTTGTAAAGTTATCGAAATATATACCTGTATGTCAATGTGCTTCAGAAAAAGTCTTTGTGTTGTTAATCTGCTCCTCATCCTGCCACCACGCGATTGAATAACGTCTTTTAAAGGCGGGGGATGTCATTATGTTTAGCAATGATGCAACTATAGTATGTTTAAACTACTGCTTATTGTTCAATTACCGCAATTAAACTACATTTGAAGTGAAAAGTTGCTTTAATGGCGACCGTTTATCTAATAAGACTACGTGTCACTGGTTAGATTGATCTGTTTCTATAAAACTGAATTGTGAAGTTTTTGAAAGCGTCGGAATTATTATCAAAATTTCTTATAAATGGTAAATAATATTAACAGAACTTTTGAATATGCCTTGAAAACTACACATGTGCATTCCAGTGAGGATCGACTGTTATCTTCCACTGTGAGAAGTGTATCGTCAGCGTATGCTACAATTCTGCAAATAGATGACAGTGGTAAGCTAAAAATGTCGTCGAGGAAAATATTCTAAATACTTCGGCCAAGAACAGAACCCTGAGGCCACCCTCTAGAGACATTGGAAGATATACAAACGCTTCTACGGCCAGCAAAAGTTTGACGATTATTGAAGGTATTTGTCGAGAGTCATGTTTGTACACGTATCAACGTAGAGCAGATCTTATATTTGTATCAATGCATGGATATTAGCTACTGACAATAGCAATAAAACAAATAATAAAATGTTTTGCACGTTTCGATCCCGTGACTGCTCACGTAATAGTCTAGCGTTGTAACACATCTATCCGGAAAATGGAGGTTCCGTTCTTTTAGAATCTTCTTCGTTCGAGTTCTCGCATAAACCAGCCTTGAGTGGATTAGCCTCGGTCAGGCTACAGAAGCTTCTGGAAGGAAAATCCGATACACTCGTAATTTATGCAACAAAAAACCTAAGTCGAGATTTTCCCTTCACGGCTCGGGGCTTGGTCGAGTGGGAAAGGTCGGAATGGGGAAGAGTATCTTATAGTTTTTTCTGTCACTTTGTAAAAAATACTATGCTTACTTGTAAGACATTCACTGCCGCTAATATGGTCTAGCATTAAAAATGAAATATCTCCATTACGTTGGTAATTATTGCGTATATCGCCTATTTTTATTTCCGAATATACATTTATTTTCTTATATCAATTTCATTTTTTCCCTTATAGAAATATTTCAAATTAAAAAAATTCAAATCATTACTGAAGTACAATCAAAATTTATATCAAAATATAGGTACTTATGATTAAGTACTAAGAACAAAGCAATAAAAACAAGCAACACAAGGTCCCAATGCTCATCAAACAGACGACTCCAACAAATTATTCCTTCAAAGAAACTCGTGGAGTTCATGTCTGAATTGGGCCTCCTTTACGTGAAATATATCAATATCCGAGGCGATTTGGTTAAACAGTCTGATCTCTCTCCCAAGAGGCGTAGTCTCTAGCAGGTTAGTATTACTTTTTGGGAGAGCGAACAATCTGTGGCTACTTATTCTCAAACTTTTATCGGGGATCCTTTACACGAATAAGTAAGTATAAATTACCGCCATTTCTTTCTATCAGCTTCCAAATATGGGAGTTCACCTGAGAGTCCACGTGGGAAAATAAATATTTTTCGACAAACCCCACGGCCAGAACCTTTAACCACCACGAAAAATCAACTAATTATATTGTAGTTTTATTTGGCCGACGAGAATTTAATAGGAAAACTTGCGAAGTAGACAATTTTGACGCTCTTTGTTTTTTTTCATTTTACTTTTATTAATAAAAATATATTTTACGGTGAAGTGGAAATGCATTGATGTTGTGGCTTTTGGGTTGAGCCGTGTGTGGTGAACTTTTTTCAATGCATTGTTGTGCAGATTTTATTTCAAGACGCTTTGTTTATTTTTAGAATAACATATTCAATGAAATTTATGAAAAAAATACTACAGTCGTTTCCGCTTAATTGGGACACATCGGGCATTTTGTCCCAATTAAGCGGCTGTCCTAATTAAGCGAATTTAACATTTTTTCTAAATTCATTTATTTGGTTTTGGCAACTAAGGCCATTTACCAGTAATGCACACATAAAATTAAACAATAATTAAATAATTTTATTTTATAAACTGTTGGCAACTGTAAATTACATATGTGTAATATAAATTACTCACCAGTAAAATTCCAGTCATAGCCTATTAAATAAAATTGGTGGTAGACGAAAGTCGTCCCGTGAAGACCACCCATTCATAGTAAATTACTGTAATAATAAATATGATGCGTGAATGTCGGGCTGTAATATAAGACGTTGGCGGATCAACTCTCCACATGCAGCGCTTAACCATATGCCCCATGGTAAGCCTCATACAATTCCACAGGTGAGACTTCAGAATTACTATCACCATCCGTCGGTATTTTCCTGTATATGCTTACATAAAAAAAACCTCGTTAATTGCGCGAATTCTACCCGCTCTTAATGTTGCTTATATCCTACAGTTGGACGAGAAACGGTGTTTTCATTATAGTGTTACCTTTGGCTTGTTTGTATGAATATGTGTTTTAATAAGTATAAATTTAAGCTTCGTTAGAGTTGAACTGGGAAACGTTTGAATGAGAGTAGTGAGCATTACTTTAAGCCATGACCTTCGATTTTTTAAGCTTTTATTCGCGAGGACTTATGCAAATCGTTCGCATTAATATGGTAATGAAAACTGGGCCGGACTGGGGCGGCAGGTTGCGTCTGCCCGTGAGGACCTTTGAATATGTTAGCATTCGTAAATAAGAGATTAAACCTAGAGAACAGGTCCGAACGAGGAAATATCGAACGAAGAGATTCTCCATATACTAAGTGAATGGTTATTAGTAATATAACAGTTAAATTAACTCTAAGGTAATAAACGAAGCTTCAGATGTCTTGGCGCAGATGTCACTGAAAGCGCAGATACGAAAAAAAAACTTGTTTCCTTGAGTAAGCTGTTGACATCAGCATGATGTACCCCTTGCTGACTGGTACCAAAAACCTCGATATACAATCTTTCGTCTCATTTCTGTTCGCTTGTCATATAAAGGGTCCGCCAAATAACTTTTTTTTTAAAACAGGGCGCAAAACATCGAGTGTAGCTTCGGCTGTGTGGCACGTAGCGCCTTCTTGTTGAAACCAAATGTTGCCGATATCCTCCTCTTTAATTTTTGTGAAAAAAAATTCGTTCAACATGGCCGCGCTGCATGGAAGCGCCATTGATGGCGCTTCACGCACACTTTCTGCCACAGCAGCAATATTCTCGGGTGTATGCACTGTTTTTGGCTTTTCACGCTTTGGTTTATCGATGAGGATGCCAGTTTCTTTCACTTTCTTCACAAAATAACGAACATACGGAGCTGACGGTGATTCTCTTCTTCCAAAATCCGTACGCAATTTTCGCACACATTCTGCAACATTACCATGATTTTCAAAGAAATGTCGCAATATTTCCCAGCGTTGTTCAAGCATATACACAACCATATTCGTTCAGCGGAAGGATAAAACTAATTATTTGCAAATCAGACATGAGCTAAGTGTTACCATTCACGAAATAAGCACTAGCTGAAAAAAAAAACGTTAGATGGCGGACCCTATATTTATGTGTCGCCAAATTTGGCATTTTGCAGAAGTCACTTACAGGTGTGTTTGTTATATACATCACCGCTAGTGGCGCTGAGCGAGAGCCATCACGAGCGCGCCAGTCTGTGACTAGGTTGTGCCATCAATTTGTATAGTTTTATCGTACATATATGTCAATGTGCTTCTTAAAACTCCTTTGTTTTGCTGACCTGCTCCGCATCATGCTCTCACATGACTACATATCAATTTTTTGAGAGAGAGGAGGATGTTGCTATATAATCGTTCATTTTAATGCGTAATATTTTAAATTCACAACTTTACTCGATTAAAATAAATTGTCACTTATACAGCGCTTGAATCACGCCTATTTTTTCATATTATGTTGCTTGTCATCCTACAGTCAGTCAAAAGAGGAAAATGGACTTGGCTTGAATATGTTCATCAAATATTTAGCTACAGTTGCTTTTCCACAACAGTATGTATGGTATAATTTGAGTGTAATTTACAGAACTCTAGCTGACATGATATTAGACATGTACTATGACGGCAGACAGATCTTTATGACAACAACTCGTGACTTTCATATATTACCCATGCGAACTACAAACTATAAGACAGCTTCTTATAAATTCGCACAAATTTTATAACAGATTTTCCGGAGAAACGCCACTATCGTCTTTGTTATTGAAGCTTTAAATCCACCTCGTAAGACACAAGTTCATAAACAAATACCAACCACAACGTGAACTACAATCCACAAAATTTCCAAGATCGATGGAAAAACAGAAGAAAGGGGAAACGGAAACAGGATAATGAGGAAGGCTTGCAGAGTGTGTGTGAAAAAAGGATGCAAGTTTAAAAAAACCATCTACCATTGTACTTCATGTTGAAATTCACCGGGTTTTTGCGTTGAGTGCTTTGACGAATATCATTCTCAATTATTGTAGTATCTTTATTATATCTTCATATCAATTATTTTTAATACATTTCTGTTTTTATTGAGAAAAAAATGACAATAAAACTATAACCATTATAGGGATTCGCAGCATATGGGATGTTTTTTTTGTTTTCCCCGCCACAAACCCCTACCGGGGTTGAATTTTTATTAATTTTATGATAAATATTTAATTTATAATATGAAAAAGCGCGTCATAAATTAGAAAAAGTTGTCCTCCGGTGTGTTTCAAATGTGAGTCGGGTAAAATCTAGCTGTTTATTGGTTAATACTTCATCTTCTTACAAAAAAAACTGCATGAGAGTTAGTTTTTTCATTTAGTTGTGTTCCCAGAAGAAAAAAACTCCTTAAGCCGGCTCTGAATCTATCTGATCCCTTGGCCGAATTGCCAAATTGGCGAAATGAGTACGGAATAAAAAATGTTATTTGAGAGTAAACAAACGGGTAATCGGTCGGTTTACTTCAGAGCAATGTAGGCCAACCCGATGTATTCCAATATGAGACAGGAGGTCGATAATCACAGCGTTAAACACATCTTTTATTTGGATTTTAATTTTTAATGGAATATTTTTCAATTCTCCCACTGGACTTATCAGTTGCTGACTGATCATAATCTGAATGAGCGCGTCATCAAGGAGACTTAACTGTCCTCCGGTGTGATGCGGGTCTGAGGCAGGTAAAGTCCAGAATATTTTTCAATATTCTAATCTTATTTTATAGATAATTGATCTATGTTTCAATATTACATACAAGTTTAATTACTTGTTAAGTTGCAATATTACATATAATATTATAATATTATAATACAAGAAGAAGAAGACGAGTTATAATGTTTTTATTTCAATAGTTTGCTTAAAATTTATTTTTATAAACTTTATTGTCGCATACCCATTTAATCTATGAATCTGTGTGTACTTAATTGACGTGTGATTACCAATACATGTACGTCGTTTGCTTATATAATCAACGTTGACGAAAATTTTCACTGTCAAAAATGATCCATGAATTAAACCAAAAATTAACTTCCATTTATTATGTCATATCCATAAGTATTGTCGGTTATTAACGTTATTAACGATGTTTTCTTTTTTCAATTTCATTAAGTGATAAAGTCTGTCTTGGAAAGTTTTAGTTTTTTCACTTCCGCATTGATAATCCGGCCAAATAAAAATATATTATATTCCGCATTAATTTATGGCCAGGAAAAGCTCCCGAGATGGCTCAGTGGTGACTGAAATTAAGACGAACGTCCTACAAAGATATTGAGGCCACCAGAGTAAACCCATTTTTAACGAGAAATTCTTACGTAGCTCTTCTTTCCGAAGCTTTATATAGGAGCGGCTGTCAACCACAGTACCGCGTGACTCTTATACTGGAGCTCTAGATTTTTTTTTTTTATGTAATGACGTACAGGAGAATACCGACAGATGGTGATAGTAATTCTGAAGGAATCTGTGGAATTCTATGACGCTTACCATGGTGTATATGGCTAAACGCTGAATGTGGAGTGTTGATCCACCAACGTCATTGTCTACAGACCGAGATTCACGCATCATCCTTCATTATTACAGGAATTTACTATGAATGGGTGGTCTTCACGGGACCACTTTCGTCTACCACCTATTTTAATTAATAGGCTATGACTGACATTTTACGGGTGATGGATCAAATTTACACTAACCGGGGGCATTTTAGAGCTCAGAAATCGATTAAAAAATATTTTTTAATCTCCATCGGGGATTGAACCCACGACCTTTGGCTTGCAAAGCAAATGCTTTGACCATTGAGCTACACCCGCCGACACCCGACAGTATATCAATGCTAAAATTCGCTTACAAAATTTTGATCCGATAATTATGATGACAGCACTTAACAAGTTTAGAAGGGATGATTGTAACTAATGAAGATACATAGAAAATCATTAATTGATGTAAACTGTCGAATAACGTCTCATGGTTTCCGTCGCATTTCGTTCCCAGACAATTATTTCATCGACTCATCGGCAACGACGTGAGGTGCACTGGACGTCTAATGCACGAGACATTTTGTGCACTGGGCGTCTCGCTAACCTAACCTAACATGTTGTTAGTTGTTTCGTTAACGAGACTTATGGATCTCTGGAAAAATCCTTGGACATATGAGATCCCTGAAAGATTAAAATCGATTTAAACTGTTCATGATCATTTGAAACGCCTAGGTTAAAAAAGATTTTTCCTTTCTTCATTAAAAACGAAATTACTTTCCGGATAATTAAATATATAATTGTGGTGAAACGTTTTAATGAATTTCTGAAAATAATAATTTTAACGAGAGAGCGTTAGTGTGTAAGAGGAAGCTCAGTGTCTACAGCGTATGCTTTTATCTATAACGGTTTCATGGACTACTTTTAGTGCCAAAGTTTTCTATTGTGTTGTGGCCATCAAAGGTTTAATGGACTTTCGCAGCTTTTTCAGACTATCGTAATGAGATTAAAAAATAAATATTAATATAACTTTATTATAATTAACACATAAATTAAACTTAAAATATAAACATCTGTCATCACTTTATAATTTAAAAAATTATGGATATAAGTATACAATTAAGGCGGCATATTCCAGTGGTTAAAGCATTTGTTTCTCACTCAGACGCCGTCGGTTCAAATCCCGACAAAGCTTGATTTTCTTACATCAATTAATTTCATCTTAGCTCTAAAGCTTTTAGGGTTCAGCCACTCCTAAAGGATTAAAAACAATTTTCAGGCCTCGGGAGCGTAGGGCTTTTTTTTATGTAATCGCATGCAAGAGAACACAGCCGATCAAGACCAGTGCACTCTATGACGCTCAGCCAGAGAGGCTGGACGCTGCATGCGGGAAACGTGTGTTGTGTTTGTGTTAGTGTTTGGGTTGGGGAGATTGCAAGTGTATATTTATCTGTTTCTTGAAGAGATCCAGATTGTAGGAGGGAGGAAACACAGACGCTGGAAGAGCATTCCATAGCATACCGGTAGCATTAAGGAAGAAACTTTGGAAACTGTCAGTTCTTGGTCAACACACATAAACCTTGTATGGATGTTCGGCAAGTATTTGTCGGTTATGGGTGGGTATAGAAGGAATTAGTTCTTTAAGTTTCGAAGAGCAGCGACCGTGGTAATAACGGTAGAAAAGAGTAATAGAACCAATATTACGTTTGTGTTCCATTGATTGCAGGTTAGATATAAGAGTGTCATTGCTTCCCAAAAGAATTGCTTTTCTTTGAATTGAGTCAATTAAGTTAAGAAGGTATTTTGAGGCTCCATTCCAAAGGTGACTACCGTATTTAAGGAAAGGGCGGATTTGTCCTTTATATAGAAGAAAAAGTTGTTTATCGTTGAAATACCGACGTGATCTATATATAATACACCTTGTTTTTTGGAAGCGAGACCGGCTTTATACTTCATATATATATTTTTTATGTAAAAAAATATGCGACGATACTCGCATCTAAAATTTAATATAAATCTTTGGATGTTTTTTTGACTGAAAATGTTACACAAAAGAAAGACACAATTATTTGTAAATTTTTCTTGTTACAAGTTTTCAAAAGTTGTCCTCGCAGGAATGAATTAATAAGACTTCTTCTAAGTAAAACATTTTGAAAATTCAAAAGAACATCCCGCAAATTGTTTCGTTCCCATTTTCATGTTTAGGCATTATTTCTTTTTGTAACAATAATAACGCGCATTAGGAGAAATTATATTAATCATAGACTGCGACAGATTTGAAATATTGGAACGCAGAAAACAAACAGTAGACGAGTATTTTTAAAATTATTTTTTTAAGTTTGTTTTAAATTTAATAAAGATATATATACCTGTAAATATTATTTATTTTTTGCATTGTTTTTATTGCTACGCGCTGAGATCTCTTTGAAATCATTATACTCGTAGTTAGTGATTTTAATATTCTACTTAATGCTAAAATCCATTTTGAATTGACAAATATCATTACACATATTCTCGTATGCATAAATTTACCAACGACAAAAATACGTTGTAATTGCAGTTTCTGTTCAATCACCGAAATTAATCAATATTGGAAGAAGACCAAAACATGGATACGTCACTGCATGTTGCTTACTGCGAGTCGTTAGTTGGATTCAATTAATTTAATCGATCGAAAAGGTTTTATGATCATTTTTAAAAAATGAGTGCTACGTTTTTATTTCTAAATAGGTTGATATGACAAGTAATGGTAATCCATAACTTTTTCTTCGTAGTATCAATTTGGTGGATTGGTTTGCAGCAACAGATTCTTGCATCTCGATGTCCATTCCTCTCGGTCCTCCGCAACCCTTTTCAGCTCAGCATAAGCGCTAAAATTCATGCCCTCGTATACTTGCTGCAAATACTACCGACTAGAGCGCCCTCTACAGTTTCTACCCTCAACCATGCCCTCCACAATATCGTGAAGAAGACCGTCGTGGCGCATGATGTGACCAATCCATCGGCTCGCCTCTCTGAGATGGTTCTTATTAGGTGCCTATTCTTACCCATAACATAATTACAAAAATATAAAATATATTTTTATAAAATATTGATATTCTAACAAAATCTTTTATGAAAACTTTTTCATCATAACGTTCACGTTATTAACTGAAAAGACTTAATGAAACTGTTACGTCAATTACAAGGGTTAGGAACAAACAAGTGATGGTTTTTATAATATTACACATACATATTTACAGAATTTATGGGTGTGTGTCTTTTTTTACTTGTGGGTATTTCTTCATCGATTAATCGGACAAAGTCGGAGTAAATGTATTCATGAATAAGAATTATTTATTACGGAAATTAATGATATTAAATAGTGTGAATAAATGTTCACTGATTGAATAATAAAAAATAAAAATATACATAATTTAAATATATACTATAGCGACATCTAAGATACGATTAAAAAAATGACATAAATACAAGGTCCAACGCGAGTCGGCTCAGGCATAAAAATAGACAAGGTGGCTAAGCGGTATGAATACCTGGGCAAAGGTTGGTTCCAAGGTCCGCGGTTCGCATCCCGCTTATATGCTGCAGATATTTTTCTGAATGAATTGACGCGTTTTAAGGAATTTGATGTATAGTATATGAATATTTAATAACTTATAAATAAGTTATTGAATCCATCAAATGCATTTTAGATATGATTCTGATAAATTATTGAAAGTAATGCAGGCCTTGTTTTTTCTTTATTTGTTTGCCAAATCATGAACAAGCAACTGTCTTGGTAGAGTATAATATTCATATCCTTTGTTAAGCGCCACGGGAGTATCATCATCTAAACAATTACGTATCCATGTAGAACAAGACTCCGCGGTTAAGGGTTGAAAAGGGGCGCAAAGTCGTGGGCGCAGGGCTCGAGGGGGCGTGATAAACAGTCGGCGGGTGAATAAATTTCCCCACGAAAGATTAATTCCCGGGAATTTTTGGCTACAGGGGATGAATTTTAAAGTTAGTGTCCCGTATGGAGTGCGAGCTAAACAACCGGCAAACAATTCTACCCGCATCATTTACTTGCTGCGAGTTAGATCGGATGACTGTCTTTCATAATGCCATTAGAAAAGTAATGAATTTAAATAATGACTGAATAATATTAGGCACGCTATGAGTACAATATGCAATGTATAATTAGACTGCTCGTATTGAGGTTTGACCCACAAATTTCTGACTAAATTTCGTTAATATATCATCATACATTGTAACATCCTCCTCTCTTTCAAAAAGGTGTTATTCCGTCGCGTGATGGCATGGTGAGGAGAATATCAGCAAAACAAAGACTTTTTCAGAAGCACATTGACGTATATTTACGATAAAACTATACAAGCTTGTGACCCGGACCTAGGCACAGCAGTAGGCCGAGCTACAGTACAATATGCTCTCGCCGAAGGGCGGTAGGCAACTGATCTCCGCGCTTGGTACGGGCTATCGCCCGCGCCACGAGCGGCGGTGTTTGCCAACTAATGTCAATATGGTGGACACATCCCTGTTTGACAAGCGAACAGAAATAGATACGAAAAATTGTATATTGAGGTTTTCGGTACCAGTCAGCAAGGGCTATATCATGCTGATATCAGTATACTGGATTTACGAAGTCATGTAGGAGAGTCGTGTACGCTGGGTTTGTTCCAAGGAGTGTACCTCCACCAGCATTATGATGAGTATGATCTATGGATCATACTTCAATGAATGCCATGTCAGACAGTGGTTGTCTTTGCTTGTCTGTGCAGATTTTGAGTATGTGCTAGAGGTGGTAGCCATGCTGTTTTGAGAATTAAACTGTCATTCTTGTTAATGTTGATGGGATGTCTTTTGATTCCAATGGCTTCCTTTACTAGAATGTTTTCCTCGCGTTCGAGCCACGATTTCTGGTTCAAATGAAAACTTATGTCCCGTGGGAAGATACCAGCTCGATAAAGCACTTTCAGGTTGGGTCCAAAAAGCCTCGATATGCGATCTTTTGTCTTTTATTTTGGTTCGCTCGTCTAGCGCGGCTTTGCTTTTGCCATTTTGTTTGTTTTGTCAAGTCACAACCTGTTCTGTGGAGCACCATAGTTCGCCAGTTGGCCGCTAAGAATGTTCGGCGCAGTGACTCTTTACCATGGTACGTGGAGTAAAAGAAATTTTCTATTCCAGGCAGTAGATTGAATTTAGCCAGTATGACCTGTTTTCGTATCGTTTAATGCTGAATTCTCAGGTTCAGAGGTTCTCAGGATAATCAAGGAAGATAGGCACCTAATAAGAACCATCTCAGAGAGGCGAGCCCGATGGATTGGTCACATCATGCGACACGATGGTCTTCTTCACGATATTGTGGAGGGGATGGTTGAGGGTAGAAACTGTAGAGGGCGCCCTAGACGAGAGTATTTACAGCAAGTATTCGAGGACATGAATTGTAGCGCTTATGCTGAGCTGAAAAGGGTTGCGGAGGACCGAGAGGAATGGAGATCGAGATGCAAGATTCTGTTGCTGCAAACCAATCCACCGGATTGATACTACGAAGAAGAATGCTGAATAATTAGTAAAAATAATGAATCTTTCCAGAAACACATTCAAGATATTTTGTTTTATTAAGAGATATTATAAAGCTCGGAAAATGCGATATAACAAATCTTCAGTAAGTACAAAAAAGATATACTAAAATAATAAGCAAAAATATTTCAAGAAGCACCCAGGCTCATGAAATCGTTGGATGAGATAAGAAATAATTCATAAATTATTGGATACGATTGTTCAAACTAAAACAAGGAATATGATGTATTTTACTGTTTATAATGATGATAAACCATGACAAATTAAAAAATAAACGTATTTAAAGAATATATTATTTACTTAACTTCTTTGTAAGAAAGTGACCGCATGCGTGGTGATGTGGCAAAGCAGAAAATAATATCAAGCGAAACTTTGATCTTTGTGATATTTTAGAGTTGCGTAATACATTTTTTAAATGTATGTTTAATGACGTGTTTATTAATTCTTAAAATATTTTTTAGGGCTATGCAGTTTATAAAAATACGTTAAAATAAACGTTTTATTTTAAAACATGCTAATAGATTCACATGTTGAGAAAATTAAAATTTAAGTGCTTTGTTTTACGCTTAAGCTCTGGGTCGTTTTCGAAATCACAATTAAATATTTACGCTGCTCTTAAAAATCAAATAATAAAATAATGTATAAAAAAAATGGGTAAAGGGACACATCTGGTATTTACGGGGATTATCATATTTGCCTTTTCCTTCATGCCTAAGCAAATCGTTTTAATTTTAAGCCTGTTTTTAATATTTAATAAAAATAAAACATAAAATCGTTTTTTCATCCCTTTCGAGTTTTCCCGTATTTTTTTTTTATGAGCGCCACATTTTATTTACCATAAATTTTAATTTATGTTTTTCCGTCTTACGGAAATACTTGGTAGCGACAAAATGGTACATAAACCTTGTTATAATGTACTCTGTGGGAAGAAAAACATGCTTTATGGTGTAACATAAAAAATCTACAGAAAATATTAAGATCTCTTCATGGGTAATAGAATATATGTATAGAATTTTTTTACTTAGGCACTCATAATAGACAAAATGTGTTTTTATCTATGAAATTAATACTTCTTTTGCCGTATTCGTTCCATTCTTGGAGCATATAGTCGATTAAAATAGTCGCCACCCAGTTAGTTCACCTTTTCTTGTATATTTATTATTAAAAATACTTGTTTTTTTGAACCCGAAAGTCAAACTGGAAACATATGTATATACAGTCTCCAACTCCGTAGTATCGTTATAATGTACTCTGTGGGAAGAAAAACATGCTTTATAGTGTAACATAAAATATCTATAGTTAATATTAAGATTCTTTCATAGGAAAATATATAATTTTACTTAGGCACTCATAATAGACAAAATGTGTTTTTATCTATGAAATAACTACTTTTTTGCCGCATTCGTTCCATTCATGGAACATATGGTTCATAAAAATAGTCGCTACCCAGTAATTTCAGCTTTTCTTTTCAATTCATTATTAAAAATACTCGTATTTTCGTACCTGAATGTTAAGCTGGTAACATACAATATATATAGTCTACGACTCCGTATTATCCGTGGCATATTTGATTTTTTTTTTCAATCAGTATTTTTAAGGTTATCTGATATGATAGGTTAACGCTCTTGAGGCTTTTGCCATTTGTTACTTAAGAACGGTTTAATTCAATCAACGACTCGTGGTTAGCAATAAATGGTTACTCATACAAGTTTGATACGCATCAAATTTTGCTTGACTTTCGTGACCGAGCGAAAACTCGTTTAGTTTGTAATAATCTGCTATTTTTGTTGGACTTCCAAAGATGACTTGTAAAAACACATATATCGTAATAAATGTATAAAGTAGATTTTTTTTTTTTTTTTTTTTAATTCTATATTAATATAGATATCCCCGATTTGTGTGATAGACTTATATTTCTTCTCCCTTCATTCTGAGGTGGTTTGTGAATGTCTCTCAGCTTCCTTCTCCAAAGTTTGGATCTCTCTTTTTAATTGAAATGCTATTCAATCGCCTGGAGAGATTCTCGAAGATTTTTGGCCAAACAGCGATCAGAATTCTTAATAGGAAAGACGGAATTTCTTTTCTTTATCTCGCGCTAATAGGAAATCGTACAGTTTCGTACGTTCACAGATTCTTAAAAAGTGTTTTTGAATTTAAAATTATTTATTTCAAGCACAAGATATTATGCTTCATCTTTAACATCTTTACTTGTAACTGAAATAAGAAGAATGTAAGGATTTGGAAGAAGATAAAAGTTTCCGATGTAAAACGCTTGTAGTTGCACAGAAATAATGTGATGAGGATAACATGTAAATAGCTACATAAAATACAACAGCTTGAGAAAAAAAATGTAGTGGCGACAAAGAACCGGTTACATTATCGTAAGTTTTTTTTTCAATTCAAACATTTTTTTTTTCTTACAAATGTAATTCATTGTTTTATTTTATTTTTCATACATTGCAATTTATGTTAGTTTTCTCGGGCAAAGATGAAAATTACACATGTTTTCTCTTTTTTTGACGCCATGATGTATTTCTTCCTATTCCGAATAGTATCTAAAAGATTTAAAATTAAATTTATGTTTATGCTATTATAACTAAGAACAAGTTTACATTCTTATCTAAGATCACCTAAGATCCTGCTCCATGTGTCCAAAAAGCTGCACATCCCAAGACCCAATGCTGGGCAACACACTATCGATATTGCCAGATATGGGGCAGAAATAATTTGGTCACTGATTACACGGTCGTTTTAATGCTGAAAAACAATTTTAAACTTAATTCAAGAAAAAGAATTCAGTAGACTTTCAGTAGGTGGTCAACTCCCATAACAACTCCCAACAAACACACCAGTATATACATACAAGTACATCGTCAATTTTGTATATTTTATGTGAAAAATAATTTCATTTTATTGGACCAAAACGAACGCTTAAAATTCATAAAAAAAATTACGACTGACTAAATTGGCAATGTAGATCCCTCAATAGATTTCTAGATTAGTTTAATCAAGCTGCCGTGAATAGTCACGTTAAAATAACAACTTGTGTTGTTCTTTTGGTACCTCAGGTATTATTATTATAATACCTGAGGCCACCCTGCGGCTAAACAAGTGTAGAAAAGCAACTAAGGGGAATACTTGGATTACCCCGAAAGAGCACCTAGCCCCTGGACATGACTTGGGGTGGAATGTATGGAGGTCCCTTAACAGACTTCGGATCGGAGTATGCAAGACGAGCACACAAATGAAAGCCTGGCAATTTTACAGCGGACCAACTGAATGTGACTGTGGCGTGGAGCAGACCCTGTCACACCTTCTGGAGTGTGCGCTGTGTCCGAGTAGCTGCACCCAGGAAGACCTGATGATGGCCGGGATTAGCACCTACTGCAAAGTTCCTAAAGTAAGTATAAATTAAAAATATATATTGAAGCATTGCTGCGATTTAATCCCTGCACAATGACACATGACAGTCGAATTATTTACCACTAAGCTATACCTCCAGGAAGTTCTAGTTCGAACTGATAGTTGGTATCTTGCCAAGTAAACTAACCTTCGCTGTTTGTACGCGGTGTGGATAAGATCAAACTGTTCTCTATAAAACTAAAATTTTATTCGAAAAGAAAGATCTGTTTGCCTGAATAAGAACATTCTACAACTTCTAGGCTTTTTCTTTTCACGTTTCCTACTTTACTGGAACGTCAAAAACTATTTATGTAAAATACTTTCACACTCTAAAATTTTTGCTTCGTAATTCGTAGTCTTTCCTTCCATATCTCTGGTTACATTCTATAAATAATTATCAACGGCATCTCAGAATAACGAGAGCTCAGTGCCTAATAAAACGGATATACATTATATTTTATTTGAACATATTATATTTTATTCTACAAAATTCGCAGAAAATATTTCTAGCAGGTCCACTTTTGTTTCCACGTTTTTGCATTATTTCTCCCTCATTTCTCACCTCAAGTCAAACTTTTTTGTTCTGTTGATGCATTTTTAAGTAACATCCTCCTCTCTTTAACTTATTCAGTTGCGTGGTGGCAGGATTAGGAGCAGATTAATAACACATAGACTTTTTCTGAAGCACATTTACATATATTTACGATAAACTTTACAAACTTCCGGCCCAGGCGGAATAACATGCCGGCCATAATGCGCCCTTGACGGTCGACGCGCAACTGCCGCGCTCGTGATGGGCTATCGCCCAGCGTCACAAACGGCGGTCTCATATGCATGTTAACAAGTGAACAAAAATAAGAGACGAAAGATTGCTCATCTAGGTTTTCGGTGCCAGTCAGTAAGGGCTATAACATGCTGATGTCAATAGATACTTTCATGAACATACTTCCGAACTTTTTTCAAATCGATTCACCAATTCCTTCTTTCACCTACTTATCAACATCAAAACTATGTAATTCTGTCTAAGCATCACTAGATGATTGACATATGAAATACGATCGATGACAAATAGCTTAGTTTCTTCACATCATTAGTTTAGCAAATTATGTTTTTATGATCATCAAAAAATATCATATTTAAATGACTACTTGTGGAAAGAAAAGATAAGACTTATGCATGATTTTTAGTGCAACAACGCTTAGTCATAAACGACACGACTCCGGAGAATTTCAACCATGTATGGTTGTTGAAAAATAGGTGAAAGCCATCGGATAAGTTATATTAACTATTGGAATAGTTATATTAACTATTGGAAGAGTTCTCTCCGTGATATTATCATTAAAGTGGGTTTATAATCTAGAAAATAAAGCTTGATTTTTGAGTATCTACTGCAATATTTGATGTTCAATATATTTTTGATGTTTCACATGTCTACCCCAAATGAATAATGGTTGTAATAATTTCAGTTTCCATTTAGGATCACACACTATTAAATATTTTCTAAATGCTGCCCATCCCAGTTCCCAGTTGGGGGATGTTATTTATAACGGCAAATTGTGGTGATCATACGCTATAGATAAAGAACATAAATGAAAAGATGATAGTGGTTTAACAGAATATCTGTGTTGCCTTAATAAGACCTTAAGGGGTTATTTTTAATAATTATTTTTTCATCAAACTTATTATTAAATAATGAAATTATAATTTTAATTTTTAAAAACAATACAAACTTATTGAAAAGAAACTTATTAATTTAAATAACGCTAAAAGTAATGATAATTCATAATCCGGAAGTAATTAATCAGCGTTTGTAGCGAAATGGCATTAAATTAAGATTAACATTTCAACTCTGTACCAATTAATTTCTTCGGAAAGTTGCTAAATGATAGCAGTGAACTTTTTGAGATATATTTAAAAACACAAAAACTTTTATCTAATTTTCAGAAGTATGATTGTTATTTAATAAGGAAGTTGTTTCCATTCGAAAATTCGTTTTGTCTTCCAGTAATTACTGAAAAGAAAATTCTGAAAAGTTAGACTGTTGTTATTTTTCAAAGTAGAAATACACATATTTTTTTTACTTCCGTAAATATATTGTTTGAAAATATTGGTAAATATATTAATAGAAATAAAAATACTTTCGTTTTTAATTAAAAATAGAATAAAGTCCACAAATAAGCATTCAAAGTTTTTTTTTCAATGTTTTCAGCTTTCACTTTAAGATCTATTATAAATAATAAATATTTATGGAGAGACACGTCACGAACAATGAGGTTCTCAGAATAATCAAGGAAGATAGGCAACTAATAAGAACCATCTCAGAGAGGCGAGCCCGATGGATTGGTCACATCATGCGCCACGATGGTCTTCTTCACGATATTGTGGAGGGGATGGTTGAGGGTAGAAACTGTAGAGGGCGCCCTAGACGGGAGTATTTGCGGCAAGTATTCGAGGACATGAATTGTAGTGCTTATGCTGAGCTGAAAAGGGTTGCGGAGGACCGAGAGGAATGGAGATCGAGATGCAAGATTCTGTTGCTGCAAACCAATCCACCGGATTGATACTACGAAGAAGAACCTTGTTTTTGGATAACTGTTTGTTGTTGAGTTGTCTCTTGACAGTGATGGATTAAGGAAGGTTACGAGTTAGTCGAAAGTGTAGTCTCCTAAAATGATGCCAAATATTACGTAATATGTGTAAAAACAAGTTAAATAAAAAAAAATATTAGAGGTATTCCAAAGTTATATTGGTTGTTAAGTTATTCATCTTGGCATGTCAACATTTTATAATATTGATAGATGGAATATAGTATTGCTAGTATCAAATAATTAACAAATATAGTTGAATAAAGTGATATCAGCTCGATATAGCCCTTGCAGGCTGATGCCGTAAAGCCTCGATGTACGATCTTTCGTCTCTTATTTTTGTTCGCTCGTCTGACAAGCATATATAAAGGTGTTAGACTAAGTATAGATTTAAGGAGTCATAAAAGATGGCGCTTGCAGTCACCATCTTGTTTAGTTTAGTCGACATGTAGTATGAAGGGCGCCGCGAGTGTCACTTTCTGCCCGGGTCCCGTCGGAGATAGATTGTACATTGTTTGGGCCCCGGGCAGAATACCGAAGCTTATCATTTTTTTATCTTAAATAAAAAGTAATTCGTTTCTCTAAAAATTCTTTAGTTTCACGACCGGCTCTACATCCATTCACTACACGTCCTCTGGGCTTGACCGAGAATGCAACGTAGGACTGACAGAAATGGCGAATGTGCACAAGGAGAGCTGACCCCAGATAATGGGAAATAGCAAGGTTAAAGAAGAAGAGGAAAAATAATACGAAAGATGTTTTAATTATAAGCGGTATAAAAGTAAATAATTATTACTTTAAAGCTAAGAAAAAAATATTGCGACTTTTTCAAAACAATCTTAAAACCTTAAACTATTTGAAGTACGAGTATACAAGCGAAAAAGAATTAAGAAGTTTAATTTGAATTGTTATATTAAATGTTTTAATTGTTCATTTTCTGTGTAATTGTAAAATATATTATCATTTTAATTGATAAATAAGAATAACGATGGTGTATGATTATCAGAACTTATACAAGCTTTTGTTGTATAAGAACTTACGAGTATATAACATATGTAAGCTCATTATCAGTGAAGTGTTAATGTGAAACAGTGATACCGTGAATTATATTTCACAAGCAAAGTAATTCTTAATATGAATCGTATTACCTTTACAGCCCTGAAGGCCTTGGCTTGCTTACTTTAGACCACAGTACAACCTGTTTACTTTCTGGTATCGAGTTTCGATTTTCAGCGCAGAAGCCTTCTTGGGAGATATTGGGAACCTTCAGAGACCGACTGAAACTTCAGAGCGGATTTTTCCTGAAACACAATATGGAGAGATCGGCCGTCAGCACACAGAGAGATACTTTCAAACAAGTGTCTCGACAAAATACATTTTCCATACAATGTATTAAAACTTTTAAATATATAATTACAAGTATTTCACTTAGTTGTGAAGTGGGCTAGATCATTAGTGAAGTTTTGTAAAATTGTATTCTATATTGTTTTCACCAAAATTATATGTAGATGTAAATTGTTTGTTTTTAATAAACTCATACAGGATAATATATTCTATAATAAATACTGATAGACAGTGATGGGAAAAGCTCACATGTACAATTTATGTCATTTGATTTTTGTTATACATTTGTATATCCACACATAAATGATATTCGTATGCAGAATGAAACACGTCCAGCCATAAGAAATAAAAAAAAATATGCCAAGAATTGTTATGTTAGGTATAATAGTTAATGATCTGTGGTGGACTTCCATCTTATCAATTATACTGATTTTGGTATATTTGTCTTGTTTATTAATATTCTCCTTGTATGTCCCATAGATGTCGTTGTCACCAGAAGTTGTTTCGAATACTATTGCACCTATCAAGGTGGTAGTTAAGCAGGCCCTCTATAAGCAGATGACCATACGGACCAGATCTGTTCTCTCCTTCGTAATCTGATCAACTACTCACCGCCCGCCGAATAAACCACTGTGTTACGTGCGCGTTCAATGAACGACTCACCTTTCACCCTTCAAAACTGTTTAAATATGAAACTAACTAATGTACTGACATTAGATTCTTCGTGAAATTATACCATGCTCATATTTATTTTCTTTTTATGTTCGGAATGTCCGTGTATTTTCATTGATCACTTCCTAATACGCATAACGATTCCTTCTCAGCAATCTACAGATCACAACACTTCCATTACACTCCCACATTCCGACAGATCTCAATAATATGTATTAAATATATAAACAGTATTTTATAGACGTGAGGAGCTGATGGAGCTTGCATTAAAATCGAAACCGTAGTATTCCATCCAGTAAACATCAGTGCTGAGTATGATTCATGTTAAAATAAGGCAAGCAGTATTTTTCTATTAATTATTAGAATTACTCTGTACGTGATTACACAAAAAAAACACACTTTGACATAAATAGCTAATATTTTGAAATCCTTTATATTATTTGTACACAACTTCATGATACGACTAGCTAGCCTTGATGTAACTAAATATATGGTTGATATTTCAAATGAGAAATAAATCAATTAATATAATAAGCGTTATGAAAAAAATATGAGGGCTTTAACTAGTCGAACCCTTGTTTTCATTGTGATTAAATTGGAATATATAGTAATTCATCAAAAGGGCTCTTTAAACGTTTTGTACCACGAACACGATTCCAGGATATGTGCTACTTCAGGAAAAGGTTCCTTATTGGGTAGCTAAACTATCTACACTGACTCGGCACTATGATGCTATCACACTCTTTCCACCATTGATTCACATAAATCTTTCTCAGTTTTAGTCCATTATATTATAAGAAAATGAGAAACATACTTTTACTTTTATCTTTTGAAATTGAAATGGTTATTTGAACAATAAAATTGGGTAAGAAAAAAATATTTGTAGAATTGAATTTATTATTTTATACCACTTCTTGCCAAAACTTTTGCTTGGAGCATCTTGATGTACGGCTGTGAGATATGGTGCTTATCAGAAAGTGATAAAAAAAGACTAGAGGCCTTTGAGATGTGGTCATACAGAAGAATTCTTGGAAATTCTTGGAGAGACCACGTCACGAACAATGAGGTTCTCAGCATAATCAAGAAATATAGGCAGCTAGTAAGAACCATCTCAGAGAGGCGAGCCCGATGGATCGGTCACGTCATGCGCCACGATGGTCTTCTTCACGACATTGTGGAAGGGATGGTTGAGGGAAGAAACTGTAGAGGGCGCCCTAGACGGGAGTATTTGCAGCAAGTGTTCGAGGACATGAGTTGTAGCTCTTATGCTGAATCGAAAAGAGTGGAGATCGAGATGCAAGATTTTGTTGCTGCAAACTAATCCATCGGATTGATACTAAGAAGAAGACCACTTCTTACAGAATATTATTTAAAATTCGTAGATCTTTTTTAATATAAAAGTAATTTTACATTATTACAAGTAGAGTAAATTTACTATAGATGTCGTATTTTTCATGTTGACCTGGTGGTTAGAAAAAATATAATTTTCATCATAATTTCCAAGGTTAGTTCTCTTAGCATAAGCTTACTGCCTCCATAGAGATTTGTCAATTACCATGGTCATCACTTTCCGTGACAGCTCTGCCCCCTAGATTCCACTGAGTACAGGAGATGAGAAGAGGATGTTAGTTTCTTATAATATGTTATGTAAGATCGTGTTTTTTTATGAATATGCGTGTGTATCAGTTGCTGAAGAGAGATATTATTTTGCATACTGATAAGAGTTTGTTTGCATGCAAATAATTTAAAGAAAGACTTCCTATTCAAGGAAACTTATCTTTTTTCCTTCCTTTTTTTTGTTAACATAAAGAATCATTAAAAAAGTGATATGCGAGAGCAGGACAGAGCTATATAGAACCGCATCGCTGTACATTTTGTAAGGCCGCCAAAACAAGGGGTGTCCCCTAGGTTGAGATTCGTGTCACGGAATTCGATATTTATTTAATCCACTCTGCGGCGGCCGGTTATGAGGTCGCCGCGTCACAATTAATCTTCGTCAGTTCCGCGCTCAATGGGGCTCTGCTACTAAGGGCGGGTCGTGAACCTGCCTCATACCAGCGGTGGACAACCCTGACTACCTTCAAGCACTATATCTATACCTAACCTATCCAACTCCACCTCACACATGCGATGGCCAACGCTGATTGGTGGGACTAGGCTCCTTTCAAGAAGTTTATTTCATGCCTGACCTAAAGTAACTAAACCTAACCTTAGCAAACCTAACCTCATCGGAACTTAAATAATTAATTCCTCCTGCACCCAACCACAGCCGACAAACTCGTCTTACACTTGCCGAACATAGAATCACACGGTATATATATGTCGACCAAGAACTGGCAGTTTCTAAAGTTCCTTCCTTAATGCCACCGGTAATCTATGGAATGCTCTTCCAGCGTCTGTGTTTCTTCCTTCCTTAAATCTGGATCTCTTCAAGAAACAGATAAATACACACTTGCAATCTCCCCAACCCACACACAAACACGAACACAACACACGGTGTGCTCTCCTGCATGCGTTTACATTAAAAAAAAAGCAATTCAATCTCACATCAAAGGTGAACAGTTCTGACAATATTCTAGCAGTTTATTCGTGCCATTTTAAGAATATAATATAACCTAACCTAAGTCGAACGTAGAAAGTATCAGCTGACCGAGCTTAGTGGCGGAATTTTGTAGTAAGCATCATAAAGTAAATTTCAGATATAGAATGGATATAAGAAGAGAGAAATTGAGATGAATTTCTGGAGATTTGCTGATCAACTTTTTACGGATATTGGATCGTTAGTCTCACGCTTCCGTCGAGAACTAAGTAGTATCAATAAATTTACTAATATTTCAAGATGACCTACACTTATCTTAAGTCAAAATTATCTTATTCTTAGTTAAATACTGTTTCCTAAAATGTTGACATCAAACAATGCATGCGTTCTTAATTATTATTATTTTATTATTTTTCTTTTTTTACAGTTCCAAGGTACATATAATAATAAAGAATAAGAAACATAGAGTATACATAAACATACAATACAAACAAAAGAGAAAAAAAAAACTTAAAAGAAGAAGAAGATGACACGTGTCAATCTCCTAGATCACAGAGATCTAGGAGAACAATATCATCGACAAAAGACGAAAAGGATTTAAGAAAAGGATCGAGGTGTGCTGGTAGACCATTTAGAAGCGCCATTACCGTTGTACTAAATTGAGTGCTCGAACCTCCACAAGTGTCAACTGGGATGAAAATCAATGGATGGCTACGAGCACGGGTGTACTTATCTGCAACGTAGAAGTTAAAACATTAATAAGAACGTTTTTATCATCTGGAGTTTTACTAGTGGGAGTTGTAGCATTCAGAGATCATAAAAGATGATGCGAAGGCTATAGAGGCTAAACTATTAGACAGAATTTTGTGATGTTTATACACTTCAGATATGCAAATAATTAAAAAGACGAAGATATTTGTTGATGAAAAGTTTGGCAATATCTGATGTAAAGCGTCATCGTTGACATCAAAATGGTTTGACTTTTGAAAAGTTGTTTTGAAGGTTGACTTGATTAAAGTTTCCCAACAAGTCTTAAAGCTGCGATGAAATTGACTAATTATTATTGATGTAAATATTTTCAAATAAATACCGTTTATTAATTAATTTGTGTAATTGAATATATTTGAAAATTTAATCAAAATTATTCAAGTCACTGAAAGTCGTAATACACCGATAGCCCAATGGATTAAAAGAAATGTTTTAAATGTTCCCATTGGGTCAAAAAATGTGATATGAAATTCAATTACGTTTTCAACGCTTTCAGCTTTTATTTTGAGATCCATTTTAAATAATAAATATTTATTTATTCACATTGTTTGACATGGATCACGTTAGATGTGGCCTCTATTTAAGAGATTCAGTAGACCTCTATTCAGTTGTCTCTCGTCAGTGATGGATTGAGGAAGGCTACGAGTTAGTCGAAACTGAGGTATCCTAAATAGAAGCCATACCCAACGTCATATATTTAAAAACAAAGTTAATTAATACATATTTATTCAGTTAAATGATTTAAACTTATTGATAATACTTTTAAATAAAAATTAAAAGTTTAATCTTAAATTATCAGTTAATAACAGAATATTTATAGGACATGCTAAATTTTAAAAAAATTTAACAACAAGTTGTCTAAAAATAAAGATTAATGCTTAAAAATATTGAGGAGAATCAACAAATGCCTAGGTACTTTAACGAAATAAAATTGAAAAGTTTTTCATAATTTCTTCTTATTACTCAATCTGGATATTACCCGCCTCACACCTGCATCACACCAGAGGTAATTCAGCTAATTAAGATTATGATCAGTTAACAACTGATAAGTCCAGTGGGAGTCCCTTCTGAATAATTGTGGCCACTGCACAGAAGTACTAAAATAAAGAATCCGTGCAAGATATTTGAATCGCATTCACGGGTTGTAAAGAGATAGAGATGGAAGATAGATTCTCTCACCGAAAAAACGAACAAAAATTTTAATTGCGTGGAATTTTTTTTTAGTGGCCACAAAGTCTGCATGCCCGATAGAGCCGAGGCGATTCCCTCGACTTGCATCGAAAATGACTCCTCTTTCTCAAACTATATATTTAATTTTTTGCCAAATGAGAAATTACGAGCTATATTAGTTCTATTAGATTTTTGAATATTATATTTCATTAATAATAAAAGCGTTTTTAATATATCAAAGAAGATAGGCACCTAGTAAGAACTATCTCAGAGGTGAACCCGATGGATCGGTCACATCATGCGCCACGATAGTCTTCTTCACGACATTGTGGAAGGGATGGTTCAGGGTAGAAACTGCAGAGGGCGCCCTAAGCGGGAATATTTGCAGCAAGTGTTCGATGACATGAGTTGTAGCTTTTATGCTGAGCTGAAGAAGGCTGCAGTGGATCGCGAGGGGTGGAGATCGAGATGCAAGATTTTGTTGCTGCAAACCAATCCACCGGATTGATACTACGTAGAAGAATCAAAACCTTTTTTACTTAAAAAATATAACATATCATAATAAATTACTTTTATATGTAACATGTAACTCATACATCTTTATATTATTTTTTCTCGTCTATCCGTCTTGATTCTTATAAAATGACGAAGTAGTTTTCATTAATTCGTACGGAATGACTTGCAATATTAAAAGAGGCTTCTAAGCCCTACCGTCTGTAGAGATAATCAAATTATTGATTCCATCGGTTTTAGGAATGCTTGAGAACTTCAGTCAACCATCTTAATGATAAAATAAAAAATCAATTATTGACAAAAATAATAATTGGCATTGGTATTGTGGCTTTTATGTTCAACCGTGTGTGGCGAATTATTTCGCAACAATATTTCGACCGCCATTGCAGATGATGATAGTGATTCTGAAGTCTTATCTGTGGAATTCTATGACGCTTATCATGCTGCATATGGCTAAGCGCTGCATTTGTAGTGTTGATCCGCCAACGTCATAGACTACAACCCGGCATTCACGCATCATCTTTATTATTACAGGAATGCACTGTGAAAGTGTGGCCTTCACGCGACGACTTTCGTCTACAACCAATTTCGATTAATAGGCCATGACTGGCATTTTACGGGTGAGGGATCAAATTCACACCAACCGGGGGTATTTTAGAGCTCAGTAATCGATTAAGGATCTTCTTTGTTTTTCAATCTCAGTCGGGTATGAAACCCACGACCTTGGGTTTGCCAAGCAAACGCTTTGACCATTGAGCTATACCCCTCGGCGAAGTTTGTGAAGACCATATGCTACGATTAGAAGAGCGGACATGTTATGATGATGATTATGTGACTAATTAAAAAGCTTATTTATTAGTTTATATTTTTAATATGTTCCATACAAAACCGCAACAATATACTCATATTGTGAATGTTCGTAATATGGCGAGCTTTCTAGAGTTACTATTATAAAGGACATCTGCTAGGTGAGTGGTAAAGTAACACACAGCGGTCAACTGACTTGTTGAAACTTTCTCACCATACTTACTGTACTAAAATGCAAGTACACAGAGTGGGTCGTACAAATTCCAATTTACTCATACGTACTGGCGATGAGCTCGTAAATGCATTTTCCCTCATGTTATCTGGAGCATAATCTCTTTACGAATCCCACTAAGTAGATATCTTAGCTGCCAATATCTAAAACAGTATTGTCCTGGTGGCCCATTTAGGAATGCCTTCTCTTTTGTAGTATCAATCTGGTAGATTGGTTTGCATCAACAAAATCTTGCATCTCGATCTCCAATCTTCTCGATAATCTGCAATACTTTTTAGCTCAGCATAAGAGCTATAACTCATGTCCTCGAACACTTGCTGCAAATATTCCCGTCTAGGGCGCCTTTTACAGTTTTTACCCTCAACCATATCTTCCACAATATCGTGAAGAAGACCATCGTGCCGCATGATTTAACCGATCCATTGGGCTCGCCTCTCTAAGATGATTTTCACTAGGTGCCTATCTTCCTTGATTATGCTGAGAACCTCATTGTTCGTAATGTGGTCTCTCCAGAAAAAAACCATCCCTTCCACAATGTCGTGAAGAAGACAATCGCGGCGCATAATTTGACCGATCCATCGGGGTAGCCTCTCTGAGATGGTTCTTACTAGGTGCCTATCTTACTTGATTAATTAGAAATGCCATTGAAATATAACTTAATGAATACATTGCTAGAGTAATGCGCATTTATGGGAAAATTTGATTGATTGATAGGAGTTTATTAATTTATTTTTTATGTAATCACATACAGGAGAATACCGACAGATGGTGATAGTGATTCTGAAGCTTCATCTGTGGAATTTTATGTCGCTTAACATGATGCATATGGTTAAACGCTGCATGTGGAGTGTTGATCCGCCTACGGCATAGACTACAGCCCGACATTCACGCACCATCCTTATTATTACAAGAATTTACTATTAATGGACGGTATTCACGTTACGACTTTCGTCTACAAATGATATTAATTGATAGGCTATGACTGGCACTATACGGGTGAGGGATCAAATTCTCACCAACCTGGAATATTTTAGAGCTCAGAAATCGATTACCGTTATTGAACCTACGTCCTTTGGATTCCCATTGAGCTATATCCGCCGGCAAATAAATTATAATATATAATATTATTTTACCGCGTTGCCATAAATAGTCACGTCACGATAAAATCGTGTGCATTACTTTTGTAATATACAGTGTATAATGTATATTATATCACGTTCTTCATTGTTAACAAATTCATGGTCCAAAGCAACACCTGGTTGTTTCTCAGTCCCCTTACAGTACCGAGATGGATCCATGTGACTTTTTCTGTTTTCCCGACTGAAGAGAGAAATGAATGAATGGAAATCTTTAGTTTAAAAGACCAAAGAAAACATTCATAAGCATGTTGCAATGTTTCTGAGAGACATTTTTTTCAAGTACTTTCAGGGTACTTTTCAAGTTTCGCAGACATGTCCCCGTAAATTTATTGATGCAAAGGTAGAGTATTTTGAAGAATTTTAAGCATTTTTACAGGTGCGATTAATAAACTGTTTTTTCCCAGAAAATGCACATTACTTTTGTTATGGACCCTGTATATTTGAAATAAGGTTCTGTTAATAAATAAATATATCCTATAGCGCGGGCGTTAACCAAATAACTTAGTACAACTGCCGGTAGAGTAGTAATTAAGCATAGGTGGGCGAGAAGGGGTTAAAAGTAATTGTCTTTCGTTTCTAGGGTCCAGCAAATGGGGTTCTGGTGGCTCATTAGCGTCGGATTAAGAGACGATTTATAACCCTGGAAAGACCCACTGTATTGACTACGAAGTCCACCGCTGTCTCACTCCGACAATTATGCTGACTACGAAGAGTTCTCTCTCTTTTTTCGTCGAATATATTGACTACGAAGTCGACCGGCTTTTCTCTCTTCGCCAATTACTCACGACTGCGTTGTGCGACCCGCTTAATTAACGCACTCTTAACGCAGGTTTATTTTAAGAGCCGCAAATTAGGTACGAAGCAGGCGCCACACTTATTCCATTCAATTAACGAACCACCGAAATAAAGTTTAAATTAATAATTTTGAAAAAAAAAACAACACTTAAAATTGTCATTTTTTAACAGCACGCATTTTTATAGTCAGATTAAACTATCTATGATCAGATTTAATAACTAAATATTTATTGTTGATTTATCTAAAATATTTTGTATATATTAAAATTTACATGACCCAATCTAACACCTTATCTTAATTAACTTAAACTTACTTATATTATTTTGTAAGCAGACCAAAATTTTGTTAGAATTGACTGTAAATTGATTTTAATTATGACATTAAAATTTTTGTACACATTTCAGACTATTAAAATTATTAATAGTTCAGTATTCTGGTTTTGAAATGTTAGTTATTCAATTTAAAAGTTTCTATTAAATATTAAAAATATAATTTATTTGTAAAACACTGTAACTGTGTAGTTTGTAGTACCTTACTTTGAAAAACCACAGAGTTTTAATTATTTATTCACATAAGAATATAGTTTAAAACCTGAAAGAGATGTGATGTCACTAAAACCGATAGACGAATAATTAACTAAAATTCAGTGTTTGTACAAAGTTTATTATGAAAATCTTTGTTCTATTTTTTTCCAATATCTAATAAAAAACTCAACCAGTATATGCATTTCTTCCCTTAAAATTAAGAACTGGAAACGATTTTCAACGAGCAGACAGACGTTGACAAAGAAATCTTATGTGCGGATCGTATAACGCTTTCGATTTTAAATTAAAGTATCATTATTAATAGGAACTCATTATGATTGGGTTGTGTTCATTATTAATTTTATTCACATTAACCGGGCTACGAGCAAAGAAATTTAACGACCAAGATCTTTGTTGTAGATCGAAAACTCAACATCTGGTATGGTAAACAAATACTCCAACTCTTATCCATACCCACCTAGCTACGTATTTGTGCGTCTATATTTATAATAAAAATAACAAGTTCAAATACTTTGAATTGTATGAAAAAAATGCGCACTCTATCATCGAGTTTCAAACGGTTTTTATCTAACAGCAACCGGGTTTTCAAGAAAGCATAGAAAGTTAACGAAAAAATCTTTGTTGTATATAGATCGAACACTCAACCTCTGGTATGGTAAGCAAATACTCCAACTCTTATCCATACCCATCTAGCTATGTATTTGTGCGTCTATTTTTATACTAAAAATAACAAGTTTAAATACTTTGAATTTTAAGAAAAAAAAATGCGCCCTCAATCATCGAGTTTTAAACGGTTTTCATCTAACAGCCTAATTTTTCATCACCTTATAAATCTGAGTAAAAGGTTGTTGTTTTTAAAGTCAGACTTTGCATTTACTCAAGTTGTTTACCCGCTATTCGCTAGCTGAAGAAATGAATATTTTACAGCCAAGGAAAAATATTATTAACGCTTGGAAAGTTCAAAATTAAATCTCGCAACTACTCTTAACTTATGAAATAGCTTTATTTATTAAACTAATTTTACTTTGAGCCAAGCAGTTGAATTATTTTAATGGCAAAATGTAAACAATTTCAATTTTTATTTTCAAATGCTTAATTCACTCATAGACTCTTTAATTGATAATCTCTCACCTTAATCTGAAAAATTTATGTACTGCATAAACATTTTTTTTCAGTAAGTTATTACTGATATTATATTCTTCGTAAGGAGATTGAAAAGGTTACTTAGAAGAAACACTGAAAAATTCATAAACGTATTTTTATTATTTTTTCGCTCTGAATATTTGTCATATTTTTTTTGCTTTGAATTATGATCTGCAATAATTTAAAGCTATCCACGTTTTATATGACTGAAATGTTTTATATGTCAAGCTTCCTGCACTCTGTGATATCACAATTTTCAGGAATTTTACAGAAATATAGAGTAAAGAATTGCAACTATTTCTAGTGAAAGGGTTTTAGTGGATGTTTTTCAGTACACAATGTTGTAAGTTGCTCGTTCACCTTTAAAAGCATGCCATCAGTAGATAAATTTAAAAGAGAACAATAATGTATGTTTCCCAGTGGTAAAAATGGTATTAGTATTGAGGGAAAATGTTAACTGTATTTCTTTTTTTTGTTACATATTTAAAAAAACCTGTAAGCCAATATTGATTAGCTTTCAGAGAGAGAAAACAGCATTTTTTTCTTTATGAAATAATTAAAGGTCCCATAATAATTAAATGTTAAAGGTTCAAATTAAGTTCAGGCATATAACTTCATTTATATACACTTTTACAGGTATCTATTATACATTTTATTTGTACACTTGATTTATATACTTAATAAATGCTCAAATAATACTCTTCTATTAAGCAGATTTTGCTTTTAACAAGTATGTTTGTAGATTAATATATTATTACAAATATTATCGAATAATATAACTGCCTACTCAACTCTAAGAAATCATGATTTTAGAATGTTGTGTAAGGAACTCTCTTGAATTATCTATAAATTTAATAACTACCCACATAACATTTAAGTATATAATCTTCTATCTTCTTAAGATTATGTTCAAGGTTATAGTCCCGAGATAAAGCGCTTGTTAAATGGAGATCGTGGGATGGATCCCAATGAAAATTAACATAAATATATTTGTATTTTTTTGTAAGACCCCTTAAATATATCAGGTTGGGATGATATTTATGCAATACCAGTTGAATTTTAATAAAAATGCACGTTGCATAAATGCCTTATTACACATTAATGACGTAGGTTGTTCAACGCATCATACTTTTAAAATATCAAGGGTCATTTAATAACTGATGAGATTTTTGTGTCACCATCTTTCAGCATTCTTTTTAAGTGTCTACAGAATCGGAAGTCTTCTGCTCATTTAAAATTGATACAAATTTGCGTTTTCCTATTCATCGAATAAGTGAAAACTTTCTTCGACTCTACTGGATTAAATAATAATAATGTATATACGATATGATATTTTCAGTTCCGCCGCATTTGGTCTACAGGTGATTCATTTTCAGACTTATCGGTAACAACGTGTGGCGCATTGGATGTCTGGTGCACGGGACATTTGGTCTCGGACAACTGGTGCACTGGATGTCTTGCTAACATAACCTAACCTAACCAAAGTTATATCGTTAACGAAACCTATGGATATCTGGACAGTTCGATCGCTGGACTTAGGTTAAGCTAGCGAGATAATGTGCACCAATTATCCGAGGATTATATTTCCCGTGCACCAGAAGTCCAGTGCGCCCCACGTCGTTACCGATGACTCTGGGAACTAATTGTCTGGGAACGACAGGTCGTGACACTGATATTTTCCTTCGGTCTCGAATAAATATTTCGCAAGCGTATTCGCAAACAAGGACACTTGTATTTATATAAATAATCTTGTTTAAACAGATTTATTTTCGGATGAATCATTTACGAAATTCGCAGAATCGAAAGCCCCGAATGACAGAAATCGGAAATTTATCAAACCGGGCGGTTTTCTGTTATTGAGATAAAATTAAATAAATTGCTGCGCAGGGTTAACGTTTCCGATTTATTAAGCAGAGGTGTGAGTTATTTACGAGACAAGAACTCAATACCTGCGAGACAAGCTTATATATACTATTAATCAAGTTATCAACATATATAAATAATTATATATTATTTTTTTGACTTACTTATTATGAAGCCAACCAAAGCTCGATTCAAAAAGATGAACATTGTGCGTATGATATTATAATATGATTGTCGAAATTTGGAAGTGTACTGGAAGTGTTGTGATCGGTGAAATGCTGAAAATAAATTGTTATGCGTGTTAAAAAGAGATCAATGGAAATACATGGACATTCCGAACATAGAATGAAAAGAAATAGGAACACGTATAATATCACGTGGAATTTAATGTCACAAAGTGATATAGCCTAATATTTAAACAGTATTAAATATTGAAAGGTTAACAGAATATTTAGATTAGATTTGAGTTGAATTGATTAACGAAATTCATTAGAATGTTCTAGAAGTGTTTTTTAAATAATAAAAGGTTACTAGTAGGTAGTTATAACATGATCGGTCGTTGATTTCGTACGTAACACAGTGGCGTTTCGGCGGGCGGCTAGATTATTGATCATGTTACGAAGGTGGTATAGAGAGAAGACAGATCTAATTCATATGGTCGTCTTCTTATATAGAACCTGCTCATCTCCCACCTTGATAAGTGCAATAGTATTTGAAGCAACTTCAGTGACAGCGATTCTAACATACATGTGACATAAAAGGCAAAAAATAATATAAAAGACAAAGATACTGAAATTGAAACAATTGATAAAAAAATAGTCTGCCACAGAAGAAAAAATCTTTAAGGAATTTCAAATAAATCATAATTATGTAATTCGGAAATCGGGATGAAAATATTGAGTGCAATAAATAATCTAACTATTTTGACAATTTTAATATCTATAATAGATAAAATAAGTTGAATCTTAATATATATAAAAAAACACATTAAAACCATATTTTATCATAATTGTAAATTTTCATTAAAAATATTTCCCCGATTCGAATGATTGTCTTTAAGCTTTGTACCGCAAATATTTAAGTAAATATTTATTCGCAAGGTGTTTTTGCTGTTGTGAAAATGACTTTTATAGGATCAGTGAATCAGTTTTATTTGAAATGTAAGTCATTTTGTGCCAATGAGTCGTATTTCTCACAGTTTTTCTTTCAGAATTTTACACAACAGCTTTAAATATTATTCTCGTACATTCTTTTTATTTGGATGAAATCTAAAATAAACAAAAAAGTATTATTTTAATGTAATGGTTTCTGTTACACAATGCAATTTTATGTTAATAAATATATATTTTTTGCGCTGAAGATGCGAAACAAAGGCACACCACAACCACTTGAAACCAGTGACTATATGATGCTTACCCAGAAGACGCTGCGTTCGAAATATATATGTTGTCATTGTTTGGGCTAGGAAGGTTGCAAATATATTGATTTGTTTCTTCAAAAGTTCCAGCATTCTAAAGCTTACCCTCAGCATTTAGGAAGTATTATAATATTAGTAATTATATAAGTATAATTAATATTGTTTTATAAATGTTTTGGCAAGCAACTTGCCAAGACATTTGCTTGAAGCATCTTGATGTACGGCTGTGAGACATGGTGCTTGTCTGAAAGTGATAAAAAAAGACTAGAGACCTTTGAGATGTGGACATACAGAAGAATCCTCGGAATTTCCTGGAGAGACCACTTCACGAACAATGAGGTTCTCAGGATAATCAAGAAAGACAGGCACCTAGTAAAAACCATCTACGAGAGTATATGCAGCAAGTGTTTGAGGACATGAGTTGTAGCTCTTATGCTGAGCTGAAAAGGGTTGCAGAGGACCGAGAGGAGTGCAGATCGATATGCAAGATTCTGTTGCTGCAAACCAATCCACCGGATTGATACTACGAAGAAGAATATTGTTTATTGCCTGTTCATGTTCGATATATATGTAATATATGTGTTTGTTATAATGTCAGTAATGGGTGAATGCAAGAATAATCAAATATTTGAGCTTATATTTGAGGCATGGAATGGCGTTGAAAAGTACTAAGTATAAAAGTGATAAATTTAAAGCTTTTGGCAAAAAGTTATTAAAAATTGGCAATGTTAATGTGATACAAAGTGAATTAGTCCAAATCTATAAGGTAATCAATAAAATATCGGATGTATTTCCGATATCTCAGATTTGCTTACAATAAGACGATTTTAAGAAAAATACAAACACAAGCAAAAAATCTAAGAATAAAAAATATACGAGTAAATCTTATATAAAGTATTGTTTGAAATTTTCACGAATCAATAAAATAATTTTGTGTGTAAAAAATACATTTGAATGAAATTTCAGTATTTTTTTTATCAAATGCATTTTCGGTTACATATTTATTTATGTTTTATATTGTGGTAGCAGATTTATTTATTAGATCGAATTTATTTTACTTTTATACATTCTGTTGTATTTTTTAGATCTCTTAAGCAACATCAATCAATTTAGGAATATATATTCATCAACAACAACTTATTCCTACCCACTATTGAAATTAAGCTTTTCGTAGAAGATTTTCTACTTCTATAAATCCTCCTCTTGAATTTCTTCTGATCTTTTCAATCTACTTATCAGATTATAATTATTATTGACCTTGTTTGTCGGTTCTTGAATGCCACTTCAACTCACAATAAATGGGTGGTATTCACGAAACGATATCTACTACCAATTTTGATTCTAATGCTATGACAGGAATTTTAAGGCTGAGTAACCAAACGCGGGTATTTAAATAACTTTTATTTAAAATCACCTTTTTAAGACTTTACTGCGTATCAATCCGCGAATATCTGGCATGGCAACTAACTGTTTATGATGTTATTTATACGTGATCTTTGGAGTTTTCTATGTTTAAACAAGGTACGAAATATTCAAGTAAGAGTATTCAAAACAGTCAGTTGTTAAGCGAGAATCCATTATGTATATGTATTTATTTTTATTTTATATTTCAATTCTTCAAGTAATTTCCATTTTCTTAAATATTTTCATTCTCATGGATAGCGCATGTGCGAGAATCTGCACTACATACGTCTGGCAAGACGTTTCAGCCTACCATTCTTAAGCATACATCGCAAGCGAATGTCCCCAGTGAAAACATTTGATCTGGGCCTATGGCCATTAATCTTCTACGGTTACTGCCCAGGTGTGGGTTTGACAGTTTGACAGTTGTGATCGGTTGAAGGAGGGATCAAAAAATAAAATTCCGAGGACCAACGGCCGAGATAGAATCAAAAGAACGGGGTTAATGCACCGAATGTTTATCTGCTTTTCAATGATTGGAGATCAAAGGTAGGCATCATTTAACATAGAATTGCTCACTTCAGAACTGAGTTTATAACTTCTAAGATATAGGAGTATTTATGTCTTTCAAAAATAAGATCAAAATTTTTTAAGAATATCTATTTCAGATTTATTTTATTTTTGAGACTAAAAATACTGAAAATTTAGAGGTTTTTCTTTGATATTGTGGCTTTTGGGCTTAGCCGTGTATGGCAAATAACTCTTCTCCAATATTTCGAGCGCAATTGCAGGGGTCTTCTTTAGTGTTGATGATTGCGTGAAGAACACTGTCCATCAACCCTGGAGAAGACCCCTGCAATGGTGGTCGAAATATTGGAGAAGAGTATTTCGCCACACACGGCTAAACCCAAAAGCCACAATACCAAATGTGGCCGTGATATCCTAAGAAGTTATTCAAGTATTTCTTTGACATAATGATTTTTTTTATTTGAATAAATAAATTCATATTTTACAACAAGTGTATTAGATTACAAATAAATTATAGATATTAAAAATTTATTTCAACCAAAAGTATGTTTTCAAGATGTATTGCTCGTAATAGACCAAATTATCATCAATCTTTTAAGTACAAGTCATTCATATTTTTTTATAATTCATATATGTAGCATTTCCTTTGAAATCCATTTGAATATTAAATAAAAAAATATTTCATACATTGTTTTAACATGGATCACACTGAGCACTGTTTCACTTGCAGAAAGTTTCTAGTTGCGCAATATATGAAGATGATTTCTTCAGTTCCAACGTGTACAAACGTACTACTGTAGTCTTTCAATAATTGAAAGAGTCCTCAGTGTAATCCATGTTAAGACAAATTATGAAAATATGTAATATTATAGATTAAATAGGATATCACATGAAAAATGGTTTTGTGAAAGTCCAAGTCTTTTCCAAAACTTTAAATATATATATTTGTGATTCATTCAAACTCACAGTAATTTCTTAAATGTTTTTTATTACAAATTATTTAACATTCTCATTGTTCAATGTAGAACAGAATGCTATATGCATTAAAGAATAATAAGTTATCGTATCAAAATAAGATCAATGCAACACTTAACGTATGTAACTAACAACACGTAACTAGCAACGTTATTGAATGTTTTCAAGCTCGGTTGATTGGTCCTGAAACACCTATGGATTATATTAGGTTACATCATGATGACAACGATATACTCGTTTTGTTTGCAGAAACAAAAATTGCGTTGGTTTTAAAGTACACAAACAAATAACTGTTGACGTAGAAAATTGGATAAATAAATAATCTGAGACTACACGCCAAAGAGTAAAAATGGATATTTTAATAAAACAAAAACCAACTGCGCCGGAAAACTCAGTTTTCTATGTAAAGCAGAAGGCTTGAAAAAAAAACTGTATGAGGATTTACGGGGAGAAAAAACGGGTTTTCATTTTATTTTCAGCGCAACTCGGTGTCTTATCTTTTTCTTTCAGATAAATATTTATGCGGCCTCCCGCATTTATCAATTGGAGTCGGCTTATTCGCAAGTTAATTTATTCATTAGCTTGGCGGACAGAGGTGAAGTTTACACGGGTAACAAACACCGTTTGAAGCTACTGAAAATGTATAGATAAGAATATTCTCAAATTCAGGAAATTGAACTGAACTAGCTGATACCAAACCAAATGGGCGAAACCAATTGTCTTTTTATTCAAGAGTTTTTTTGTAGTTTTAATCTTCTAGTGACTAACATATTAGAACAGTGGTTGTCATTAAATCACATAACGTATGAATATTTACATGGGTCACAAAAAAGTGTGTATAAATGCGTGTTCTTAATTAGGGTCGCTTTTTAAAGTAAAAAATTTAAGGCCGTGGAAGCGATTCTTAATCATCTAATCACATTAAAAAAATTTAAATAAAATGTACGTAGAAATGCCTGAAATATAAAACAGGTATTTTCACTAAGTCTTTAGGTTCTCAATGAATTCAGAAGAATTTCAGGTAAATATGTGACTTAGAACGTAGCAGAGTAATTAGTAAGCAGGTGACAAAATAAACTCGTCAAGCTATTTTGATTAAGCATCATTATGCAGTTGACAATGAGGCGAATATTTTGTCAACACTACAGGTAGATTATAAAACACTTCCTAGAATCTGTTTTATAAAATTGAGACTTATTTAAGGAGCACATTACAAGTTTTCATTTTCATTGATTCTCGCTTATACAAAATAACAACACATGGATGCTCCTAAGTCTGCTTATAATGAATGTGCTTCTTTATTTAAAAAAATGTTAGGAAGGATTTAAATTTTAAGACGACTCTGGTGGAAATCTCAGTAAATAAAAATCATTCTTTCGTCAAAGAGGTCGAATTATAGAATTGGATTTTTTTCCAATGATAGCGAAACATTTCTCATATAATTAATTCGAAGGGAAAATTAGAAATTTTCTTTTTCAATTGAAACGTAAACGAACAAATTGATATTTTCCAGTGAACAATTTCCACATTTTTTCATATAATTAATTCGTATCTTTGATGTGAAGATAAAATTTGTAAATCGAAGTTTTTTTCATGAAAACAACGTCAACTCTTCCTTTTTTCAATTAATTTTTATTTTGTTGACATTATATAATAATAATTTTTAGTTAATTTCAATTAAAATAAACAAAAGTACATTCATTTGACATATTAAAAAAAATGTTTCTAACCAATACAGGTCTATTTTCAAAACTGACCTGAATTGCTTCGGAATATGTGCTATCACTCAAAATTTATTGTTGACTTCTTATTTTACTTGATTTTTTGTAGAACGTCTCTTAATACACAAAGATCAATTAAAATGGTGTTAAATGAACATTGCTTATACAATTTTGAAATAGTTTTCTAAAAGCCTAATAAATCATATTTTCTAAAAAGAAAATTTGACATATTTTAGTTTTTTGGATTTTATCAATGCAAAAAAAAAAAAAATTTTTGCATGATTTTGGATTCAAAAGATGTCATGGTCCCAAGACTCAAGCTTAGTAAAGAAAAGAAAAACACTTCATCCTCAGCAAGACCTTTATAATTAATACGCGATGCATTTATAAGGGAAAACCGCTTAAGATGGTATGGGCATGTGACACGGAGAGATGAGGACCACATGGTGAAGAGAGCCCTCAACATACCCACGCTGAGAAGAAGACCTGGAAGACCGCAGGCAATCTGGACTGCAACTGTAAACAAGGATCTGAAAACCCTGGGTTTGACCGAGAATGCAACGCAGGACAGACAGACATGGCGAACGTGCACAAGGAGAGCCGACCCCAGATGATGGGAAATGGCTAGGATAAAGAAGAGAAGAGAAGCATTTATAATATTTCATGTCAATAAAATACTGTGTTTTAAATAATGCCAATGCACACTCGTAAATGATATTGACAGTATTCATAATAATTTTATTTGGAAGAATTAAGCATTTGTGATGGAAGAGAATTAGATTAGAGGAGTAATATACTTGTCAACCATGGTTCTAGGTTGTTCAAGTGTATGAAACTTTAAATTAAGAGAATACCACGATTACATTAGTGAAAGCTTATTCCTTCACTTTTAAACATCGAATCCAAAAAAAAAAAATGTTTCGTACATTCTAATTCAATACAATAAATTAACATGTGAAAAATATGATAGAAATACAGAACAGATTCCTTTTTCGGTGAATCCATTTGATATACACTTTCATTCGTCATTCATGTCGAATTTATTTCATTCTTTAGAATGAGTTGGAGAAAATCAAATAGCATATTTTCATTTTGAACTTTATTAAATATCAACCCTCTAACCTCTAATATTCATATTGTTTTTATGAAAACATATAATAATTCTGTTTTTGGTTAAATAAGTCACTTTTCATAAAATACTTGAGCTTAAACGATTTAATTTGAATGAGAAGAAAGTAACAAGTAAGCTATTTATATTCAATTCTAAAAAAACGAAAATACAGTGTCTTCGTATGTAATTTTTATTTTTTGTTATCTAGCGCCTAAGTCATAACATCAGTATTTTTAAAGAGGAAAATACAGATAGTCTGAAGTAAAAATATATTTTAAATATTTTTATATCTATTCAATTAATGAATAGTACTATTCATTATCTATTCAATTAATGAATAGTTTCGGAAATTTTAAGGCTCTTCAAGTTCAGTCTCGTTGATAGACCAAATTGCTAATTTAGTAGCTGTTTGCAGAACACTAAACACAGTGACATCCCCCATCTTTAAAAAAGTGACAACCAGTCGTGGCTTCATCATTTGGCCGCGTGGAGGAAGGATGCAGGAGCAGGTCGAAAATCAAAGAACTTCTTCCGAAGCACAATCAGCGTTAATTTTCAATAAAGACTTGGTTTCTCCGCCCGACTATTACATGACGTTTCGTCGGCCAAACGGGACTCAAATGCCGACAGCCGGGGCACTATGAAATGTAGGCTTTTCGGCATCAGCTTAAAAAAGCTTTATCAAGCTGATATCAACATTTCATGCTATTGTTAAATACTAGTCAAGTATAGAAAGGCTCTTTTCACAATCCAACAGAGGTCTGTACTGGTTGGATACAAAACCCTCATATATTATATATTTCTTCTCAGTAAGTGACAAGTTTCGGCTAAGTCACAATATTTGTTTTTTACTTTTACTACCACGTAAGACTGTTGTTGAGCATTAGATTCTGGGAAGAGCAGCTAAACAGCTACACACAGCAGAATTTGGTAATAAGATAATGATTCAATGTTCTGTAGTCTGCTTCATATTTGAAGCAGTTCCTCTGAGTAATTGAGGCCTAAAGTGTTCCATGAAAAGCCGTGGCGCGTTCATAAAGCCTTTGGCTTAGAATAGTAATTTCAGTCGGAAGCTCTCGGTATTAATGCAATTCCATGCATCTAATACAACAGTGTAGCAGTAACTATAAATGTTGAAAGCAACGTTTTTTTTTCTAAAATACTCGTATATACCTATACGAAAAAAATAATAAAATTATTACTTTTATGGTAATAAATAATAATAAAAAATTCCCTTTAGTAACTAATTTACTAAGCCCAGAGTTTTCGTCTCAGATGGTCATCTATAGCTACACATATAGTTAGTAATTAAATACACACATACCTGTACAATTATACATCAAATTTTATACGCATCAATTCATTCTGAAAAAATATTAGCAGACACGGGATTCGAACCACGAGCTTTGCAACTTTGCTCTATTCTACATACTGCGCAGTCCAAACGACTATTCTCTGCCTGAGTAGATACGCGAAAGTTGATGTATTTATACCATTGTTACCATCGAATAACGATATATGTCTATGTAGTATATATTCAGAGTAGGTATATTATTATTTTTATTATTCAATCAGTCTACATTTATTCACAAGCTTTTTATATATTATTAGTTACAGACAGTATTTTTATTTAGTAACTTCCACTCGGGTCTCAAACCGAACTATAGACTGAATGGATGGGAAACAACTTCTTGTAAATCCTACGCGGACATTACAACCAGTCATTTACACATATAATTTATTTGGTAGAGCTTGGAATACATTGATAACTAAACAATGACAAGGTAAAGGTGTCTGACAGAACTATTTTCAGGTAATTTGTGGCTACCGTATTCTACAACTGGAGAAGAATCCTTAAAAATATAATAAGCAATGGAGAGGAATGGAGATCGAGATGCAAGATTCTGTTGCTGCAAACCAATCCAACTGATTGATACTACGAAGAAGAAGTTTGGTGCGTGATTTTATTTTCAAGTAAAATCAAATTAACAACTGATTCAAATATATTTTTTGTACAAAAGTACACAGATAGTCGAAATGTAATATATTGATTTATTTAGTATTCTATTAAAAGAACAAGATTTTCTTTACTCCAAACAACATCAACAAGTATTTTTAGCCTTAGATTCCTGAAAGATAAACCTTTTTTATTTCTTTCAGGCCCATACAGATTGATGGCGCGTCTGATTTCATAAACAATATTTAAATTTTTCTATAAATTATTAATCATTTCCGACCCAGTTTTTACAACAAAAAGATTGTTTCAGATATATTGCCTTATAACCTGTAAACACTCTAAGACACACAGTAAACAAATTTTACTGTTTGTCTTAGAATAGGATTAAAATGTTGATAAAACCTTTTAATCATAGCATGAAGCATATGGTCACCACATTCAACATGTTAAATTCTGCCAAATGACGAGATCTTTGCTCCTTAAAACACCAGCAAGTTTTATTTTGTTGATAAATATCACTTTTACACATTTTTTCCATACTGTGAACTATACGACATTCCCCGGGTCAGCTAGCTTTTTTTTATGTAAGCACATACAGGAGAATACCGACAGATGGTGATCGTAATTCTGAAGTCTACTCTGTGGAATTTTATGACGCTTACCATGGTGTATATGGCTAAACGCTGCATGTGGAGTGTTGATCCGCCAACGTCATAGACTACAGCCCGAGATTCACGCATCATCCTTAATTATTACAGGAATTTACTATGATTAGGTGGTCTTCACGGGACGGCTTTCCTCTACCACCAATTTTGATTATTAAGATATGACTGGATTTTTTTTCACAATCACAAATTCACACCAACCTGGGGTATTTTAGAGCTGAGAAATTTATTAAAAATCTTGGGGATTGAACCCACGACCTTTGGCTTGCAAAGCAAATGCTTTGACCATTCAGCTATACCCGCCGGCAAGCTGCTCGTAGTAACGCTTATTTCTTTAACAAATAAATAAGCGTTGGAATATGAGCTAATGTATCAATTATAAATAAAATGGGATTATTACGGTCTGATAAAAACGTATATAAGCTAAATGAAAGCTTATTATAATCTCCCCAACCTATATAAAGCCAACACATACGAGTACTTTCCACTTGCAGCTTCCATGCGAAATGGATTAGTATCATCAGTAGAGCAGTATTATATCATGTAAACGCTTAAGTAAACAATAAACAGTAAAAGACCTATAGTTGCACCAAAGCCATTTTGCAGAATAACATCTGAACAAAAACCAATGGGAGCACCAACCAAAACTGTGATGTAATTATTGGTTCGATATTTTTTGTGGTTTTGGTGATAAATAATTACAAACAAACTCAAAACATGTTTAATATATTGTACTATATTACATGAAGGCAGAATTGAATATAATAGTAACGCTTAAATTTTGAAACTGACCACATTCGTATTGATACAATGGAAACTGTCAATTAATTTGATTTGCTATCAGTTTATTTATTTTACTGCCGATTCAGTAAATTTGCTGCCAAAACCTTGAGATGTTACCGAACAAATAAATACAGGCCATTCTAAAATGAATAATACGTTATATAACTTTCAGTTACTGTAATATATTACACACAGTTACTGTAGAATATAAACAGTATATATTTATTTGTAATATTAAATTTTCATTTCTCATATGAAAGTTACGGGCAGTTTAAGCTTCTCTTAGCCGCAAGCCGCAGAAGTAACCTCCATATCCAAAACTAATTTAAGTCCAAAATTTATATATTACTAGTATATACGAGGGTTTATCCGAACAATAAGGTTCTCATGGCGCTATCTGCCTGCGGAGCTCAGTCTTGGCTTGGTAGCCGTATGAGATGGATCTCCCCCTCGCTTAGCCCACCAGGTGTGAGCGATCCGTTTCATTCTATGCAAAGTATTTATTTCTGTGTGAATAGTGACAGAAATACATTTATTTACGACAAATCGCATTACAAATATATTTTTACAAAAAAGTACTATGATAGTATAATCGTCGTCTCGTTAGGAAAACTGTTCAAAAGTATAGGGTCCGCCATCTAACGTTTTTTTTTTAGCTAGTGCTTATTTCGTAAATGGTAACATTTAGCTCATATCTGATTTAACAGATAATTAGTTTTATCATTCCGCTACACGAATATGGTTGTGAATACGATTTAACAATGCTGAGAAATATTGCAACATTACTTTGAAAATCAGGCCATTTTTCTTCGAAAATGAGCAAGAAGTGGCCGTTAGAGTCAATGGCAATCGTATCGGGCCATTTTTGTTCACAAAAATTAAAGAAGAGGATATTGGCAACATTTGGTTTCAACAGGACGGCGCTACGTGCTACACAGCCGAAGCTACATTCGATGTTTTGCGCCCCATTTTCAAAAAAAAAAAAGTGATTTGGCGGACCCGTTAGCTTTTAAGTCTACAAACTGTATATTTAATGATGATTTCTAAAAAGAAATGTGCAGAAGAACGAAAATCTTCAACCAAAAAGGATTTCTGATAAAAAAAAAAAACCTTTTTATCTTAACTTTATAAAATAGTCTGTTACAGCAAGTATACAAAATTTGGGTAATTTTTTACCGAATATATGTACAAATCAATTTAACATACTAGATTAATTGAAGTTATGAGATTTTACGTAACGCAGAAAAAAAAGGAGTTAATCTTCAGATTATATTCATAATTTATTCGTAGATAAAAATACAATAAATATTTGTTTTTGTTGTCATTTTTATTTCGCCTTAAAGTTCCCGGTAGCTTAGCTTGTCTCAACCGCAAGCTCCACAAGTAACCTCCATACTCAGAACTAACTTGGCGTAAAACGGAGCTTCTCGAGTCAGTGGTTTTGGAGTATACTCTGTTTTCCTGATACAGGCAATTGTGTTGTCTAAAAAGCAATTAAAATTTAAACAATATTAACAAACTTTTCCAAATTTTCTTAAATTTTAACATGTTTTGACTAAATCTAGTAACCATTATCGATTGTATTAAATGGTAAGAATTCTAATTTATATATGCAGACTGTGCAAACTTTCAATATTGATAAATATTTTTTTAAACATTACACGAATTAAAATTTATACATGTAGCTTCGCCACACCCTCCTACATACAATTTATTTCAATCGATAATGGCTTCTTGACGTAGCCTTAATGGTGTCACGACCTATCGTTCACAGAAAATTCGTTCAACGGTTCATCGGAAACGACGTGGGGCGCACTGCACGTCTAGTGCACGGGATATTTGGCGTACAGGATAACTAGTGCACTGGATATCTCGCTAATCTAAACTAACCAAAGGTTTTTTCTGGTGAACGTAGAGTACAGAGATCCATATGTCCCGTTAACGAAAAATCTTAGGCTAGGTTAGGTTTTCAAGACATCAAGTGCACCAGTGGGTCAAATGTCCCGTGCACGAGACGTCTAGTGTGCCTCACGTCGTTGCCGATGAGTCGCTGAACGAATCATCTGTGAATGAAATGCGGCGAAACCAACCTAAGCATGTCGTAAATTTTTTTTTTTTATTAATCACATATATTTTAATTGTTTGTATGAATTGAATACAAACAACCGTTTCTTTCATAAATAAATTTATGTATGTTTAATACAATAGACACATTATTTAAATTCATAATAAATCAGTATTAGATGACTTACACAGGTCTAAACCATTTTTTTTATTTCCTTAAGATTGTTTCATCCATCACGTGAAAAACTGAAGAAGTTCCTTTTGAAAGCAAAACCAAGGTCTTCTATTACATGAACAAACAGTTGATAACGTGATCCATAATAAAACAGTGTGAATAATTTATATCTGCAAATGTTAGGAATAAAAGTAGCGTAAAATTTAATTTAAAAATATTAATTATTGCCACTGTGCCTCGAATTCACTATAAGTTATTCTCTTGTTATACCGAGATAGCCTAAAGGCTCCGCTAGTTACTGGAGTATCTTGCCCGAAAACTATCGGATAATAATGTGACGTATACGTGAGACAGTCCACGCGATAACACTCAGTTTTGATTATTCCAGAGACATCTGTCACGTAGCGGCAATTTCGAGGCTTGTTTTACGACACGAGTTTACCGAGTTGCCATCCGCGTGCTTTATTATGACGGATATGTGCCGTAAGCGCGTACAGTCAAATTGTATCCGAGTGGCGCACATTTGTTGGTAATCAATTTATTTAAGCATTTCAATCAAGGACGCACTTTGTATGAAAGCTGATTAAATCAGCTAGGAAATGGGTGCTCTTTTTTAATGTAAAATACAGTAAAACATAGCTCATACAGTAATATCCCACCAGATAGCAATGGGTAAACATAATTTGTGGTTTCTCAAAGTTTATTTTTTAATATTTATTCATAAGGTTACAACATAAAGCTACATTCTTATAGTCACGCACCAACTGTGAATAGGTGTTGTTCTCAGGACAACATCTATGACCCTAAATTTGATTAATTAACCTTCGCCTGTCATTTTACAGTCTCACCATATATGGAAGATATTCAAAGATATTTAAAAGCGTATTATAATTTAAATTTATAAATTAGCTTGACAACGACAATATCACATTGTAAGCATGGTAATTATATGATTACCGAAGAATAGCAATATTGCAAGCGGATCAAAACATAAATGTTTCACTGTTCAAAACGTTATTTTAAACATAATTATTTTGTATTAAACATCGAACAGTCTTTAAAGTAATTGTTATAATCAAACTCTATCTCAGATTCATACAGTCGGGTACGACGCAGGGTATTTTGCTACTCTATGTAAATTGAGGGGATCAAGTTCCAAAACAACAGGTATCGAGGAATTCGCGTTATACGAAATTCTCTGAATTCATATTAATTTTATAAAATAAAGAATGCTTACGCATCGATATGGAGCATTGACCATCCCAATAATCTGCCACTCTATGTAAATTGAAGGGATCGAGGTCCAAAACGGTATCGAGGAATGTGTGGTGTATAGCATTCAATGTATTAATATTACTTTTATAAATGCTTACTCATGTTGTAAACTAAGGTATAAAAAGGGGTTATCTTATCAAATAAATCAGTATCAACTCAACTGCGGTCTTTGGATTTATCCTCAGTGCCGGAACCTTGATATTCCGGCATCAATATTTAAGCTGATGCCGTCATTTTGGGACCGCGACCTCGCTTTCGGAACAGTCACCGCCTGTTGCTTACCACGTGTCATTGGTAGGGCTAAGCCGCCCGTTACGATAAAATTAGCGTCAGGAGCGTCAGAGTTATCATCTGATCTTCATCTTAAAAGCAGATTATGAAACACTGCCGTTGCACAAATTTTCGCACTGGAGGCCGTTAGTACCATGTATGTTCCCAGGTGGACCCGTGAGTGCAAATATACTCGTTTCTTGGAGCAAACGGACTTACAACCTTGAGAGAAATGTATTTTGAGAAATGTGAGCATAATAGGCTTCACATGAAACGGATACAGGAAATAAGAAAGATTATTATAACAAAAAGAAAGATTAACAATTTCACAAATGTGATTTGGATCTACAGCTTTCTTTTTAAGTAAATGAATTAGGCTTGATCTGGAGTTCACCAGGAACAGTGTTGGTGTCCAGATTAAACTCTAGATGCTTCGATGTCTGGGAAAGGCATGGATAGTAGCAGCTAAAAAAACTATGAGGCTGAAATTAGTGGCGCCCATTTTTCTCATCCGCAACTGATCAATGGTGATTTAATATTTAAAATATATCATTTTAAGCTCATTCATGATTATTATTAATATACCCTTGAGTACTCACGTGATAACCGAGTTCTTTAACTACTTAGCTTACTAGATGCGGTTAATTAAAAGAATAGTGTGTCATAAATGTACGTTAAAGTACTCATAACTACGCAGTATGAGCAATTTTACGCGTTTTCTTTATTTCACCTTTTACGTCAAAGATCTCTTATCTTTTAATGAATAAAATCTGCAGTAAACTACTTTTGCATTACCTTGTTCCTTTTTATTATAAATAAAGTAAATTGAATTGAATTATATATTTCACTGATGTATTTTCAACACTAATTATATTCACATCAACTATACACTATATTTGGACGCAGAAACTACTTTTTTGTAAGTAATACAAAAAGAATATTCCAGAAAATCTAGAATAATAAATTTTCTTATGTAATCTTATAATAAATCTTGCTCGGGTCTAACCAGCTAATACTAGACATACTCGTTATTTTATGATTTCCATAAACATCGATAGATTGTCAAAAGGGAGTATAAACCAATGTCATATTTTTCTTAATTTTCTTATTGTTAACGTATCTTTGAGAATCATTTTTCGTATTATAAAAAATGTATTTTCCAGTCGTTTGGGATACAGTATAGAAGAGGCGCATTATATTATAAACGTAAGAGCTTTGCTTAATTCGCCACTGCAGAAATCAGGTCAGCAAAATTTGATCTCTATATGTTTTGTTTTTATAGGCTAAAGTAGAAACATACTGACATCAGCATGATAGAGCTCTTGCTGACTGGTACCAAAAACCTTGATATCCAATATTTCGTCTCTTATTTCTGTTCGCTTGTCGTACATGAATGTGTCCGCCATATTGGCATTTGGGACTAGTTATATAGATAGTAGCGCTGGGCGAGAGCCAAAACGAGCGCACTAGTCGTGTCCCGCCCTTCGGCGAAAGCATATTGTATTGTGGCTCGGCCTAATGCTGTGACTAGGTCCGGGCCACAAGCTTGTAAAGTTTATCGTAAATATATGTCAATGTGTTTCAGAAAAACTCTGTGTTATCAATCTACTCGTATCCTGCCATCACGTGACGGAATAACACCTTTTTGAGAGAGAGGAGGATGTTAATACAAACGTTTTGATATGAAGGCAGATAAAACATACAGTATGACAAAAATACATTTAATTAGAACATGTATATTTTATTTCATCCTCAACAGTAGTTACAATTCTTTATCATAACCTTTTTCATGATAACCTGCTAACACACAGTTGTATCAAATAAACAGAGGCTGGCTTATCTGTGTGACCTCTCTTATATTGTAAAATACGAGCAACTTAATATCCCGGATTATTTTCATACACACTGAATGGTATTAGGAAAAACCGCCCACATAGTCAGACTCGAAAAATTAAGGTTGATTTAAAATATTATCTGTCTCTGCAAATTCATTATCCAAAATAAAGTAAGCCATTATTACATCTACAAAAATAAAATACAAAAATTGAATTTACGCCAAATATATTTTGCATTCAAGAGACTTATAGTAGATAGTGAAAGCTACAGATTTACAATACATAAGGACAGTTTGTCAAGCCATTCATCATCAGCCTGTATCCGTCCACTGTTGAACGTAAGCCTCCCGCATGAGTCTCCATCCTCTTCGATCCTCCGCCTTCCGCATTCAGGTCACTTCCGCTATTCTTCTTATGTCGTCAGTCCATCTTGCAGGGGGTCGGCCAATGCTTCGTTAGTCAAACTATTTACAAAAATGTATTCTTATTTAATGTTTCACAATCGCGACATCTTTTATGCGGTCTTCCCGAAGGTCGGATTCCCAGTATCTCGTCGTAGTTTATGTTCTCCTGCGACATTCTCAATACATATCCTGACCACATCCACCTTTGCCTCATTCTTTCATTCCTCACAAAGTCAAACAACCGTACCTTCAGCATTATACTTTCCTGAACTGCTGCATAGTTCTCACGGTTCCTTGCTGTTAAGCTACATCAAGGATATCGTCGGATTTACACGCGCGGTTAACGAGGCCTACATGGAATAGGCTTCAATGTTATTTAGTTCTTTGTTGAACGTATAATCTAAGCTTCTGAGTAACTTGCAGGATACTACGCGAAACTATATATAATATATTTTCTACATTTTTTTTATTAAAAAAAAAACAGGTTTCTAGGCATCTGCTCTCGAACTCAATTATATGGATGCATTGTATCTTAGTGAGTTGCCAAGATTCACAGCCGTAAAGAAGAGTAGGGACGATACTGGTGCTGTATTTATACATAGTTCATGTAACGATATGTATTCTTTGTGATTGCAGCAGATAAGAAATAATACTTTGAAAATAAGATCCTTGTTTTACCTGGCCGAACTTTCTGCCTCTTGTCTTGTAGTCAGTGGGTGGTGGGCGGGGGGTAGTGGGCGGGCTGCTCTGGCACCTGGGATTGAGAGAGTTTTATCTGGTACTTTATGATGATTGTGCCGCCCTCCGCCTTTTCTTCGCCGCCCAAGCAGAGTTCGTTTTCAAGGGCGATTATCTAAAAAAAACAACCTGCAAATGAAAAGATATCATTTTTCAAAAATTTCGTATTTATTATTTATCAAACGAAATAAAATAAAAAAGTAATATACAAGCATAATCATAATCTTAACAGGATCATAATTTCCAAAGTATATAAGTATACACGTTGGAATTGATGAAGCTTTCGTGGATGGCAAAACTACAGTCTTCTATCAAGTGAAAGAGTGCTCAGTGTGATTTTTTTATTTTTATGTAAACACATACAGGAGAATATCGACAGAAAGTGATAGTAATTCTTATGTCTCATCTGTGGAATTCTATGATGCTTACCATGATGCAAATGGCTAATAGCTGCATGTGGAGTGTTGATCCGCCAATGTCATAGACTACAGCCCGAGATTCACGCATCATCCTTATTATTACAGGAATTTACTATGAATGGGTGGTCTTCACGGGACGACTTTCGTCTACCATCAGTTTTGATTAATAGGTTATGACTGGCATTTTACGGGTGAGGGATCAAAATCACACCAACCGGAGGTATTTTAGAGCTCATAAATTGATTAATTTTTTTTTTAAATCTCCTTAGGGAATCGGACCCACGACCTTTGGCTTGCAAAGTAATCGCTTTTACCATTGAGCTATACCCGCTGGCTTTTCCGTCAGATTCATTTTAAACAAAGTAAATCAAATTATATTTAATATTGAAATAATGCTAAAATTAATTAACATTTGAATGCTCAAAATATAATTAGCAACATCATGATCATTCTATATACGCCCTTCAGCTGGAGCGTATGATTGTCACAAACTGACAACACAAAGCTCAGTCAGCCACCACGGTTCTTGCTTGATCACATGTCAGTTCTGTGTCCTAGAGCTCTGCCTCATTCTATGCATAATTCCCGAGAGTCTTCAAGGCGTCGAAAACCCGTAAGCCTAAAAAAGGCAGCTATATACGTACATAAAAAATATGATAAACAATGATTTAGAAATCACATTCCATGCGGATTGAGTAGTTTAGCTTTATACCTGTATGAGCAGTGTTCTTTTGCGAACTCCATTTACTCCAGCATTTGCGCATCGTACTATTTAAGGGGATTCACTGCAAATGAGTAGAAAACAAAATAAATTCTTTATTTCCTTTATTTATCACATTTAATAGAACAATTTTCCTGCGTAATGAAACAAAATATTATGAATTATAATTCTTTATATTGTATGAAGGTTTTAAAAGGGTTAACCAACCAAAGTAACTGCTGAATGAAGAGATAAGAGAAAGAGAGAGAAAGAGGAGAAAGTATTCTAATAAAGTGAATGATTTTAGGGGTTAATTATTAGAAAGTCCGCCTCACTATCTCTATGAACATTTATTTAATCTTATATAATTAACATTGTATATTAGTTGAAGCTTACTAGGCTTTCACTTTCAGAGATAAAATATTTTCCAGAACATATATTTTTATATAAATACTAATAAATTATTTACTTTAAAAAATTGAGGGGTGTTGTCGAGCGTTGATGCACTTGAATATTATGCAAAAAAATAGCGGGTTCGAAGATTATATTAAAAAGAACGTAAAAACTCTTTTACGCACATTAGTAGCATATTGGTAAAAGCTTTTGCTTACGAAGCCAAAGTGGGTTGGGTCCCCAACGAAGATTAAAAATAAAAAAAAACAAAAACGATTTCTAAGCTCTTTAAATACCTCGGTTCGAATGAATGTGATCCCTTACCTATTTAAATAACAGGCACAACCTATTCGTTAGAATTGATGTTACACAAACGTTTCCTGTGAAAACCACCCATTCATAGTGAATTCCTGTTATTTCATTTATTTATTTTCCCACAATAACTACAAATAAATACAAATTTTACAAATTTGATTCGGTGCTGAAGTACAAGTTAAATTGAAAAAAAAAAAAAGATAATTATGATTAAGTACCAAAAAAACGAAGCAATTAATACAAGCGACAGAAGGTCCCAAAGCTCATCGATCAGATGACTCCAACAATATAATTCTTCGAAAAAATTCGTGGAGTGTATGCCTGAATCGGGCATGAAATATATCAACATTCAAGCCGATTTGTAATACAATTAAATGTTAGATTATAGTTTATGAAGTTAGCGGATCAACACTTCACATACACATATGTTTGATGATAAGCGTCGTAGTATAGAATACTTGGCTTTCTTTTTAAAAGCTCAACACTAAGTACGAAACACAGTCCTAAAAATGGCAAGCTAATGTAATAAAGTACATTTTTTTTAATGTCTAATATTTTATTCTTCAATCAAAACTGTACAAATAGTAAAAAATGTAAATTAAATTTTTCGTTAACAATTTCATAATGTAAGTAATTTTATTTTCATCTCTTCCAATAAGTTGGAAGCAATTTGAGTATTTTTTGTTTTTGTAAAAAATTCGTGGAAAGTTTTATTAACAAGATAGTAATTATGTTTAATTTTTACGAAAAATTAATTAAATTTTATAAACGAAAAAGGTTTTTTTTTTATAATTTTATATTAGATTGTATACTTATAAAGCTAATTACAATTCATTATAAAACATTGTAGGTCATAAAATAAATAAAAATTCAGTAGAATTATAGCCTGAGGCTGTTATAAAGGGCACCAAATCTAATAAAAATATTTTATAAAAAACCTTAATATATTAACTTACCTTAAGTTTTACGTCTCAAGTATTTCTATATAAACCGTCAACTAAACATTGCATCAAGTAAAACACGTTATACTGATGTCACGTTGATTGGAGGTATTTTTTAATTATGAATATTTAATCACAAGCAGAAGAGCGCAACCGGTTGAGACTAGTGCACTCTATGACGTTGAGCTAGGATGGCTGGACACTGCACTTGGAAAAAGTTGTGTAGTTTTTTGGTTTATATGTAGTTGGTGAGATTACGAGTTTAAATTTAACTATTTTTTGAAGAGATCCAGATTGTATGAATGATGAATTCACAGATGCTGGAAGTGTATTACAGAGCTTCTAGGAGGCATTAAGGAGAGTATATATCAGTTCTTGGTCGACACACATAAACATGTATGATTATTCAACAATTATAAGATGGATTTGTCTGTTGTGGGTGGATGCAGCATAAAGCAATTCTTTTAGGTCAGAGGAGCAACGGGCGTGAAAATAACGCTTGAAAAGAATGAGTGAACCAATATTAGCACCGTGTTCCAATGATTGCAGGTAAGACGTAATTGTGCTTTTATTTATCTGATAAATTGCTCTTTTTTGAACCGAGTCAATTACGTTGAAGCTTAAGCCAAATGAGCATTCGAATATTTTTTCTTAACTTGGAAACTACAATGCCTTCTGTATATTTTTTGACGATTGACGTATTCGTAAAAAAATGATAAATTATTAATAAAGTAATAATTGCAAATTCTTATTTTGATTTCAAAGTTAAAAAATAAGATTTTTGGTTAGAAACCAAGCTGCGAGTTTTCATTTCATGAAATTTCTGCTTTCCTGAAACTCGTATAAAAACGTATTTTATTCAGAGCCCTGTGACATTCCGTCTCCCATACAAACTCCAGTAAGTAGGCTGTAACTTTACCTCTGACATACTAACCCAGTATAAGGGACTCGAAATAGCGTACAATGTCTTCACCTAAACCAGAGAGTGACTGAATCGTCTATGAGCTTGATTTTTATCCATACAGTCTAGTGATGTTATTACCAGCGAAAAATTGTATTTAAAAAAATGACATCAATTATTGCAACAATATTTTTAAAAAATCGGATCTTTATGCCGCACGGGCTTGTCACCTTGTACTTGTCTTCTTTGGAAGCACTTACCAAGGCATTGTTTTCACAAAAATTTCTCGTTATACAAGAAACACGTTTTAGTGAGCAACACCGAAACTGGGTGTCAATGCAATATATTTAAAGATATTGTTTTTTTTACTTGTTCGTCGAAAGTCACCCGTATATAAAAAATGCGTGGTATTTAGACTACGTGCTTTGTAGAAATGAGTTCGGCGTATCCAAATGGTAAACGTCTCTTTTGAATTACGCTGAAGAGTTCTTTTATACTGGGCAAAACTGAAAGATATGGTTAGAGTTCTGCAAAGGACTACCAGTATATGGAGCATGGTCAGTATTGACTAATAACTAGGCCTTACTTGAAGTATTTCTGTTAGCCTTTAAATCGTCACCAGTCATAAATAGACTACTCCACTGATTTGGAATAAAACATGATTTAAGCCCCGACATTTTTCCAAATGTTTATGTGAATAATACATATTGTATAACAGTATTTCCTTCAAATATTTAGCTTCTGTATAACCCCTATTCCCTTATATATTAATTAAATTATAAATGAAAAAAGACGAGTTGAAGGTGCAGACAAAAAAAGCTTTTTATCTTACATACACTAAAATTACATTTAATTTATTTTCCCGCGTTCTCACAGTTCTGAAAAGCAGTCGGGAACCATACAAGTAATGTACTCGATGCAGTTACGGGAGGCATAACTGACAATAACTAAGACAAAGACTTGGTTATTGTCATTTTAGAATGAAAGTTGATAGAACATTATATCAGACATTGTAAGGCGGGTAGAGCTCAATGGTCAAAGCGTTAACTTTGCAAGCCAAAGGTCGTGGGTTCGATCCTCGACGTAGGTTTAAAAAAAGAAGAGATTTTTAATCGATTAACGAGTTCTAAAATACCCCCGGTTGATGTGAATTTGATCCCTCACCCGTAAAATTCTAGTCATAGTCTATATAATCAAAATTGGTGGTAGACAGAGGTTGTCCCTTGAAGACCACCCATTCATAGTAAATTCCTGTAAAAATTAAGGATGATGCGTGAATCTCGGGCTGTAGTGTATGACGTTGGCGGATCAACACTCCACATGCAGCGCTCAGCCATAAACAGCATGGTTAGCGTCATAGAATTCCACAGATGGAACTCCACAATTACTATCACCATCTGTTGGTATTCTCCTGTATGTGTTTACATAAAAAATAGCTATTAATGACGATCATATGCTCTAGGTAGAGATCGAATACTGAAGAATAATAGCGCTGTTCACATCAACAGTTCCCTTTGTCTTATTAAAATAACTTGAGCTAGTTTTGCCAAATGTGTATTCAAATAGAGGCAAAATTATTGTTTACTATGACGATAATTCTATTGCGAGTATTCTTGAATAATATTTGACATTCAAAGTGCCTTTTCACATGAAATTCTGACTATCTTATCTTTATGACATCTTACTTTATGTACATTTATTATAGGCATTTTTGGGTACTAAAACATATTACATTTCCTTCATGGCATACTACATTGATTGTATACACTTTCACACATAGAATAAAGAATATAATATGTTACAATTCTCTCATATTATTTGTATAATCATTACATTATTTTTAATTATTTCTCATTGCATATCTTTGTACTAGTATAATGTTTTAATGTTTGTACTAAGCTCCTGAAATTTCGAATATCTGTTCTATTGAAATTCTACTTATAGGCAAATATGGAATAATATTATAATTTTAAAATACTACAAACATAAGTTAATAAGCAATAAAATGTTGCCATTTAATAAACTTAATAAACAATATTCCCATTAAATTTTACACTTTTAATGATACCGAAGCTTGGGAGCATTAGACACGGAGTAAATCATTGATATGTGGCCGCCTATTACTTATTGTGTATAGTTGGATGGGTTGATTTTTACGCAGCTAGAGACTGGCAGTTTTGTTTAATTTTTTTATGTATAATATTATACGTCATAAATAATTAAAGATTTATTTTTATCGCATAACAGTCAAGCCACTAAACATAACAACTGCATATCTTTCCCAAACGCAGCGTCCAATCATTCCAGTTGAACGTGGATGACCATAACTTTTCTTTAGTAAATTTACTGTATATATTTTTTTAAATATTGGTTAAAAACGTTTTTCATACAATTGCCCGTCCTTGGTTGGTGAAATGAGATGCCAAGCCAAAGGCAATGCAGCCATATAATAGATTTTAAAATGTTGTGGACATAGTGATGATGATGATGTCTAACATTTCTTAAGTTCATATATTCCAAGCATTTTTTTTCCTTCTACCCATTGTTTAGTTCCATTCAATCAAATTGCATTGAATTTAAATTTGGTGAAGAAGCTTATATTGTATGTTGTGGCGACGTCAGGTGAAAGGTGCGTGTTGTGTTGTTTGTGTCTACTTCTAAATTGATGTTGTTTCAATTGGTCCACTTATGTCGGACACAAAATTCCACTTTGGTGGCGACGCAAAAAACCGCAAAAGGGCGGAAAACAACAAGAGGGATTGAAGAACAAGGAAACGACATCCCATATTGTATACAAGTAATAACAATTCAGCAAAGAAAATTCTAATTTAAGTTTTCCTTTTGCCTCCTCCCGTTGTCAAATAAATAAATTTAAATATCTGGTTACATAAAAGTTCCCGGACATTGTTACAATAAAATTTTGGAGATAGATAAGACCTTAAGACATAGAGCAGAGTGTAAGTACGATAAAACGCACATGAAATCATTGGGACATTTTCCTAAATAGAGATTTTCCGTAACAGTGGAAGCATGGCTAAATGGCAATTTTGTCTAATATATTTTTTTATAATTAATCACGAATATTTTAAGCAATATATGGAATACATATAAAATGAAATAATACAAAATAATATTTCATTTCATAAAAATTCTAATACGTAGTATTTATTTTAGTAAAATAATTCAATATTTATTTTCGCCAAATATATATTTGATGAAACGTCTTTTGGCCAAATTTTCACTAGATTAATTGCTATTAGACAATTGTCTAGGAAGCACTTAAATGGCTCGTATGCCATCCAACGTATTTTTCGGAGACGATATGAATATGTTGTGACATTTAAATTTAGATAATATTTTTAAAAATATATGTTAACGATGCTTTGAAACGCTTTAAGTACATATCTTAATTTAATTGAAACACAAATATATCAGCCTGAAATTCAGTCATTCCTTTTACTTCAATCTTCCAGCGAAAACATCCTGAAAAGACACAAAGCCTCCAATCGATGGGTCCACTTCAGGTCTGATTTATTTGACCAGCATTTAAATAAAATATCTGCGGCTGGGACTGGTGGAACTGCGAACGGGAGATGGGTCGCAAATATATTGGCCGATTTGGGTTTCAGTTTTCACAAATTCAAGCCGGTCTATTTTTGTCAGCAATTTAGGATATTTTTGGAGCGGTCGAGTCAACCCTTTGACCTCCTGAAATACAATAACATCCAACTTCCGCCCTGCATTCTGAAAGTATATTCTCACGAACACTGGAAAAGATTGAGTAAAGAAAATTATTATTTTGTTAATGCTTAATTGATTGATTTTTAGATCCATTTTATATATTCTTTACTTTTTTAGACGAAATACGTTGAGCAGTGTTTATTTATATATGTTTTCGAAATGTAATTTTTGGTGGAATTATTAATTCATAAAAAATCCATATTCTGTATATTGTGACGACATGTTTTGGCTATGTCACGTTGCCATTGTTGATTGAAGCAAATAAGATAAGTGTGCCCCACGTTGAAAAACAACATACACCATCTTTAAAAAGGAGACAACAAGTCGTAGGTTCGTCATAATGATGCGTGGAGGAAGGATTTAGGAGTAGGTCAGACAGCAAAGAACTTGCTTAGAAGCACAATTCACGTTTATTTCTAATATAAAACTTCAATTTCCCCGCCCGACCGTAACATGTTGTATCGTGGGGCAGCAGTAAGACGGGCACAGTAATGTGTAGCGCCTCAAATATTGTCGCGGCTAAGTCAGAAACTAATGTTGCCCGTTGAACCAAAATTAAATGGAGCAACTGTCAAAACAAATAAAACTGCGTTTGCAAACGCCCTGTATTTTCATATAAAATTAAGACTAACATTATTAGGTGCGCATGTCAGGCAAGCGAACTAAAGTATGAGACAAAAGATCGTTTATCGAGGTTTTTCGACATCAGCCTAAAAGAGTTAAATCAGGCTGATATCAATTGAATGCAAAGTGTGAGTGAGTGGGTATATCGTATATACTCAATTTATAATGTGAATACTCGTAAATAAACTTGCACAATTACCTTCTTTACTTGACTAGACAATTGGTACCCGAAATATGTCGTCACCCAATTAAAATGAAAAAAAAAACATATTTGGTATTTATTCCTATATTATACTCATACTTGAAAGACTATGTGTTATCTTTTAATAAAAGAGCCTATCCCAACCACTCAAGAATATTAAATAGGAATCGTAATGAATTATATTTTAATTGTGTAGGAATAATTAGGGTATGTATTATTTAGGTGACATAATAGTTTGGTAGTACTGCAATATTAATTATAAAGAAGTAGTTTTAAAATATATTATTAAGAAAAGTATTTATTTATACCAATTAATTGTTCAATCATTGTATGTCATCATGCAATCGTTAATTTGAAACATCTGCAATGATTTTTTTTCTTATAATACGAGTATGTAGGTAAAAGCAATTGAAGAATTCTTAAGCGGATTCAAAAGACTTCTTCCTTTACAAGTTATGAAGTGAAACTACCTTCCTTCTGTACTCAACAATTTCTTAAGAAGCACTGGAGCAGAAATTGTTTCTTGCACTTTTTTCCAATCATGGAAAATCTTTCAGTCGATGGTTCGAGATTTTCAACTGCATAAGTAGAACCACTCACTTGAAATGAGAAATTGGTGATAAAAGAGCACTACTGTCGTGAAAATGGTCAAGGATTCGTTCTTTGCGTTGATTAATATATTTTTTATTTTTTTTATTTTTATAATATTTTTTAATATTCTAATTTTATTTTATAGATAATTGATCTATATTTCAATATTATCAGTAATTAAATACACATATACAATTATATGGTATAAATGGCTGAAATTGTCACTTCGACTTTATAAAAACTTTATAAAATTTAATGATATTATTTTATATTCTAAAAAAATGTTATTATATAAAAATGTGAAAAATAATAATATAAATTATGCAACACTTAAATCGAGGTTCGAGTCCCACAAGTCTGCCGATATTTTTTTCTGGAATGAATTCCAAAAAAAAAAACAATAAAAAAAAAATGAATGTAATACTGTCAATAAAATTTTAAATGTATCCTATTATATTTGATTAAATAAAAAAAAAAAAAATATATATCAAGTTTCACGTATCTGTCCAGGCAGAGAATGGTCAAATTAATTGTGTATAGGTATATAAGGACCCATAGTTGAGTCCCGCGTCTGCCGATATTTTTCTGAATGAATTGATGCATTAATTTTCAAATAGAATTTTAATGTTGAAGAACATTTTAATCGATTTTGAGCTCTAAATTACCCCGGTTTGTGTTTTTCAAAAATGTCAGTCATATTTAAAAATATTTTTAAATGAAAGTCGTTAAAGACCAAAATTTTCATAGTAGATGATGTAAATGATTGAATCTCTGTAGTTAAACGTTGGCGGATCAATTTGCAGCGTTTAGCCATATGAATACAGATAAATAAATAATGAGACTTCAAAAATAATTACTATTACTATTCTTTTACAAACCTGTATGTGTTTACATAAAAATAAAAATATATTATACAATACTACGTTTTTTAAATATTTTTGTACAGCCAAAAAGCCGCTTTTTAAATAGTAAAAAAAGAATAAATTGATCAAAATGGGTGTTTGATGAAATTTGTCCCGTAAGCACAACACACTCATAAGACATTTATCCCTTACTGTCTGACGGTATTCTCCTGTGTGTGTTTGCATAAAAAATGTATTTCAATAAGAACAGTATTGTATACGATCTCAAATACGAGAATTTCAGGACTGCATACTTGTACTCTTGAAAACATTCAATTGTAATAGTCGTGCTCATATATTTCATAAAGCTAGGCATGCATTTTTCTAAGTAAGATTTCATATTTCATCGTCTGCTCTGCCGAGTTACACATTTATTTGTCCCACAAATAACCTTTGATATCTAAAAAGTATTGCTTGTATTTATTATTTTGCTAAGAGCATTATGAGATTTAAATTGGTATTTATGTCAATTTAATAATTGCATAAACATGGCATTTTAGTCTACCGTAAGTTCTCGAAAAATCGTTTTTCGATGAGGGCCGTTATTTCTATATGAAATTATTTCCACTTAAGTGGATCTCTGATATAATCTTTGTGGAATATTATCTGGAAGAAGCCGCAGTGCTTGAAATGGAAAATTTAATACCGAAAAAAATGGTTATAAACCAATTTATAAAAATATCGTATAAATAAATGTAGATATTCTTCCTCTTGATCCTAGCCATTTTCCATCATCTGGGGTCGGCTCTCCTTGTGCACGTTCGCCATGTCTGTCTGTCCTGCGTTGCATTCTCAGTCAAACCCAGGGTTTTCAGATCCTTTTTTACAGTTGCAGTCCACGTTGCCTGCGGTCTTCCAGGTCTTCTTTTCAGCGTGGGTATGTTTGAGGGCTCTCTTCACCATGTGGTCCTCATCTCTCCGTGTCACATGCCCATACCATCTTAGGCGGTTTTCCCTTATCTTTTCAGGTATGGGGGCCACTCGAAATGAACCCCGAATATACTCATTTTGAACTCTGTCCATTCTAGTCACACCGCCCGCCCACCTCTTTGATCCTAACTGGAATCTTACTGTCACACAAAACCCCAGAGAGAGACCTCCATTTCAGCCATCCTGTGTTTATTCTATGCTCCACGTCAGATTCAGTTTTGGCATCTAAGGATATCACAGAGCCGAGATATTTAAAAGTATCAACCTCTTTTACGCGGTGTATTCTGTAGGAGCAGTGGTGTGTTAACTGCGGTGCAACCAGAATTGAAATTGAAGTACATCGACTCGGTTTTACTTAATAAATGTAGATATTGTACTTTAAAAAAGATTTATTATGATACGAAATTTTCGTATTATTTTATTTTAATGAATTGTGGCTATTAAACTGTAATAAAAATAAAAATTTAAATATGTCTAGAACCTGCATGTAGAATTTTGATCTGCCAACATCATAGGCTACAGCCCAGCATTCATACATTCATCCATTTTTGACAGTTATTAATTATAAATAAATAGTGTTTACGGGATGATTTTTACTTACCACCAATTTTAATTAAAAGTCTATGGCATTTTATTGGTGAGTAATAAAATTCACAACAAATATGTATTAATATTGCATATAAAACTTAAATATGAGCATACTGTTCGTAAAGCAAAAGTGATCTCCTTTATCAGACCACTACTTTCAGTGTAATCTAAAACTAACGACCCACTCAATAGTCTGACTGACCATATATTTAGAACAGGGTTAATTCTATTAGTTTTTTTAATAAATATAAATAATCGTATCGGAAACATCAGGGTCAGATCCACGACGTCAATGGCGTTACTCCCGGCCATCATCAGGTCTTCCTGGGTGCAACTACTCGGACACAACGCACACTCCACAAGGTGAGACAGGGTCTGCTCCACGCCGCAGTCACATTCAGTCAGCCCGCTGTAAGACTGCCAGGCTTTCATTTGTCTCATCGTCTTGCATACTCCGGTCTGAAGTATATTAAGGGACCTATATATATTCTACCTCCGGTCGTATCCAGGGGCCAAGTTCCTCTTTGGGGCAATCCAAGTATTCCCCTCAGTTGCGCTTCTCCACATTTTCAGCCGCAGGGTGGCCTCAGGTATCACCAGTTCCGTTGTCGACTGTAGGAAGCTTCCTCTTGATTTGAGCCGTGTTTTTTTGATAATTTTACGTTTCTTTAATATTTCAATATTTTTGTTTATTTTTCACGTCGAGCACTACTGAAGGTCTGAAAAATAAACCTGCCGCTGAAACATGTGTTTCTAACTACTCATTTCGGCTTCCGCGCATTACGGCCCATAAACTGTTTCGGCATTTTTATAGATTCCCAATAGCCGAGCGTTTATTGTGTTCTTATTTTGTTCATCTTCCAGCAGAACTCGTTTTCCGAGTTAACGCGATGTAAATAATTTTATGTAGGCGTAAATATATGAATACTGGCAATATAAAACGTACTCCCCGTGAATGAAAATATATATGTATTTTGAGAGCTTCAATAATATTTTTATGAGTTATCTTCAAAGGATTCATATGTATTTGAATACATAAATAGTGCCACTGTTAACATTTATGTACAAATGAAATCTTAAATACATGTATTGAAACTTCGCGTAATAAGTGCTGGATTTAATACTCGTACCCATAAGTTATAAAAATCTAAATAGTATGTACTACCAAAGGCAGGTTTAATTTCACCCTTTATAAAATGTAAAAAAGAAGGTATTAATATTCGTAACATTCACTTTGGGATCCATTTTAATATAAAATCGTTAATAATTTCATACCTTGTTTTAATATGGATCACATTGAACACTGTTTCACTTGATGGAAGACTGCAGTTTCACTATCTATGAAAGCTTCTTTACGTCCAATGTGCACATTGAAACTGAAGAAGCTTTGAAAGTGATACGGTGCTCCATGTGATCCATATTGAAACAAGGTATGAAATTATTAACTATTTAATGTTTTATTTTCTTTTAAAATAAATTATTTATAGTAACCCGTAGGTATATAAGAGTTTGCGATTTTATATATTTTTATGAATTGTCAAATTAGTAAGTTTTAATACTTAATTTACTTGAAAATATTATATTGCTTACATTAGACTGAAAAACTATTTATTACTTACCAAGCATAAAACGATTAATGAACATATATGATAGAAATATATTTCATTGATAGAAATGCATAGCTTAGAAACTACACTTTTTTGTTATATATAAACCAAGTAAGTTCCTTCGAGTAAAGTATGTTTTGAGCAAAACGCTTGCTGATCGTGGCGCCGGTGCAACAGCTCATCACGCCAGTTATGTACCGCCCGTCGGCGAGAGCATATTATATTGTGGCTCGGTCTAATCCTGTTACTAGGTCAAACCCTAAAATTATAAAGTTTTATCGTAAATATATGTCAATGTGCTTCAGAAAAAGACTGTGTTATTAATCTTCTTCCCATCTTGCCATCACGCGGTGGAATAACAACCTTTTTGAAAGAGAGGAGGATGTTACAATATACAAATATTATTTTGTTAATCATCGCCTAATGAACTGCATTTGCTTAAATAAAAATAGCCTTTGAATGCAGAAAAAATATTTTACATTTAATCATGTGAAAATAAATGTTTTCTGTTCATAGTCACTCATAGAAAAACTGACATAAAAGTTTATTTTAATGCTTGTATTAGCTTACTAAGAATATACTAATTTAAAAGCTCAAAGTGTTATTTTTGTATAGCGGATCGGCCATTGCTCACTGACTTGATAAAAACTCGTTTCAGGGCTTTGCACGCGTACCAGAACAGCAAGTGGACATGTCCGTCCTCACAAAGCTCGACCCAAGCTTAAATTAGGCGTAATAACGTCAAAGAAAGCTCTCCTCGAATGACTGTTTAAAAATGAAAAGCAATTTTTCATACTCGCCTCAAAAGAACCTTTGAATTAATATTTCTTTTAAAAATGAAAATAATTTATCATTTTAAATGTAGTTTGAGTTCATTTAATGTATTCAATACTTTTTATTTTATTAAAAAAAAAGGCTAACTAATTCTATGTAAAAGGCAATATGACCGTCTCATTGGTTAAGAATGATGCTAAACCAAGTTATTACGGTAAATCGCCTAAAAAAGCTTCTTTGCCCAGAAGTTGATGGAAGCGTATTGAACAACATCAGTCAAGTTTTCAGTCTCCTGCCAACCTGTAATGAATTTACTCGGCGGAGCTTCTGGAAAAGGTTCTGATATGAGACTTAAAAAAGTAGTATAAAGTACTTCAAAATATTTGCAACGAACAATTTTTTCGGCAATGAAGTAAAAATAAAAATAAATGTAATAATAAATGTTTTTCATGTCAATTATAAAAACACAAATTAACAGTTGTAATTGAATATACATGTACTTTACATCAAATTCTTTTAAGCGCGTCAATTCAAGCAGAAAAACAACGGCAGAAGCGGGATGCAAGCTGCGGACCTTGGAAACCAATATGCCCAGGTATACCGCTCAGCCACCTTGGTTATTGCTGTGCCTGAGCTGACTCACGTCGGAACTTGTATTTATGTCATTGTTACTATCGTATGATAGATGTCGCTATAGTATATATTCGAAGTATGTATATTTTTATTTTGTATTATTCAATCAGTCAGCATTTATTCACAAGCTTAATATTCCCTTAATATTAATAATTCCCGCTTCTGCCGTTATTTTTCTGCTTGGATTGAGGCGTTTAAAAGAATTTGATGTATAGTATATGTATATTTAATTGCTAATATTATTGAAATATTGTCAATGATCTATAAAAGTAAATTAGAATATTGAAATAATAAAATAATATTTTAATAAATATTTAAATTATATACAAATTAACATATTAAATGTTTTCAAAATTTTTTTTTGTTTTGTGTAGTAATTATTTTCTTAAAAAAAAACATATTTTTCCGAAACCGCGAAAACAAAATTGTATCTTTAAGGAAATTAATGTTTTTTTTTTTTTTACATAAAACTTTCTACTTGTTTCAAAGACGGTTTTTTTTACGTGACTCGCAAAGATGTTTTAAGAAATAAATGTTTTTTTTTCGGCTTGAAAATTATGAAAAATCATAATATAATACTATTTATAAATCACCATGACTCGGCCGGTATATTCATTACAATTAAAGATTCAATTCAGGCGAAGGTTTCGCGGGGCGACGCAACCGTTTACAGTAGGGATTAATTCTGAATGGGAATAAGGGTTGATGACTAATGTCCACACTCCACACAACCTTGGAGTACGGGAACATGGCAAGGCTGAGCAAAATAATGCGGTGCCGAAAATCGCCTGTAATGCCAAATAATATATGTAATATATAGTAAATGGCTGGTTGTAAAAGTCCGCGTCGGACTTACAAGAAGTTGTTTCTCATCCATTCAATCTATAGTTCGGTTCGAGAACTGAGTGGTACTTACTAAAATAAATAGGCTGTCGGAAAGTAATAATATTAAGCTTGTGAATAAATGTCGACTGATTGAATAATAAAAAATAATAATATACACACTCTGAATATATACTATAGAGACACTTATCGTAATATGATGGTAACAATGGTATAAATACAAGTTATTCGGCGCAACAGTTCGGGCAAAAGATGGTCGAGTGATCTAGGGTAATGAACTTGAGCAATGGTTTGTTCCAAGGCTCGCAGGTTCGCATCCCGCTTCTGCCGATATTTTTTCTGAACAAATTGATGCGTATAAAGAATTTGATGTATAGTATGTGTATATTTAATTACTTATAATATAAAGCTACCCAGAACATAAACACAAAAAAATAATTACTCCTGACATGATCACAAAAAAAACTACCTGATATATGATAATCATATTATGTTTACTTTCCGATCTGCAGCAAATGGTTGTTATGAACTGACAGCACAAAGCTCTGTCAGCCGTTAAGGTTCTTGCCTCATACCATATCAGGACTGTCACCCGTAGCTTCACCCAGTGCATTACGTGTAAATTTTTTAACAGTCTTCTATGAAGGCGCAAGTTTGGAGACTTGAAAAAAAGTCAGCTGATACTTATGCTCTCCTTTATGAAATATATGCCTCAACAAGATCCGTATTCGTTTCTGGACCGACTGTAATATTGATTTTGTTTCATTGTTTTCAGCATTCGCTTTGAGATCCATTATAAATAATAAATATTGACCTTGTTTTTACATGGATCACGTTTAGTATTGCTTCTGTTAAGGAGACTGAAGTTTTGACTAACTCGTAGCCTTTCGTAAATCTATCACTGTCAAGAGACAACTGAGCTGCAAGGTAAAGTAATATGGAGAGCTTCCATGTTCGCTACGTCACCTCGTCATTTTTCACTAGCTCAAACCATCAAACCCCTAGTATTCTACGCAGGTATCTGATAATATCTAAAAATGTGTATCAAAACAAGGCATTGAAAATAGTTACTGACATAACTGAGGAGTGGCAATTTAAAGTGACAGAATGCTTAGATATATAAAACGAATATAAGAAGATAAACATCGTTATAGATTTGAACTGTTGTGAATGTATTTGTCGACCAGACATTCACGGATTTTTTTCGAGGGATCTTGTCATCCGTGGGTTTGTCGGCGTTTTAATGTTCTCTGCGATTTTGTCGGTGTACCAACCCTGTAGCAAAGAGGTGGAGATCAAGGCCAGTGAGGGTGAGGGTAGAAATAATTATTTTCGACCAGAATTTCGCTCTAAATCACTCGAATATATGCAAACCTTATTTAACGGCGGAACCCTTTAGAGCGGTAACACGCCTGCAGTACTCGATCATATAATATGATATTAAAATCCTATTTATCACATTATTTTTTTATTAATATATAATATATCTACATCCTATTATTTTACTTCAAAAAGTATTTGGAATATTTTTTCTTGTATCAAAAATAATCCATCAATTTTGTTTTATAATAATACATCTAGGGCACCCTCTGCAGTTTCTACCCTCAACCATGCCTTTCACAATGTCGTGAAGAAGACCATCGTGGTGCATGATGTGATCGATCTGAGATGGTTCTTACTAGGAGGTGCCTATCTTTATTGATTATGCTGAGAATATTATTGTTCGTGACGTGGTCTCTCCAGGAAATTCCGAGAATTCTTCTGTACGACCACATCTCAAAGGCCTCTAGTCTTTTTTATCACTTTTAGATAAGCACAATGTCTCACAGCCGTTCATCAAGATGCTCCAAGCAAATATTTTGGCAAGTTGCTTGCATATTAAAAAAAATAAAAAATATTTCAGTATAATTAATAAATCTGTAAAAAGTATTCGGGACATTTAAAAATTGTTACTCAAAGAATTAACAATATATATCATATTGTGTAACATTGTATTAATTGATGTAAACTTCAAAGAAACAGACATAAGTGTATAACAAGTGTCATAAATGGTAATACATATGATGCAGATATTTTGCATTGATTTTTTAACACGTTCAGGTGAGAAGAATAACTTAGTGGTCAACGTCAATGTGTCGAGAGCAATTAATTGAACATAAGACGCAAAGTCATATGCGCCGAAGAAATGCGTAAGGCTATCAACCAACCGTCCCACTGCTTGTATAATCAGATATCCCCAACACCAAAATTGAAGTCTCGAAACAGCTTTCTGAAATCCACACAACCTCTCACATCCGGCCCTGAAAATGAGAGACTCCAACTCTGGCAACAAATCGCACCAGAGGATTTCATTACTCCAAAGGAAGGCCTCCCAACTGGCAAGAGCCTTGGATGGCGGAGCTGCAAATCCCTAAACAGATTAAGAACCGGAGTTGGTAGAACAAAGGACAACCTCGAGCGGTGGGGAATGCTTCGGCAGGGAGAGACACTGGTGTGCGACTGTGGAGACCTGCAGACCGCCTCACACCTAAGATGCTGCTCCATGTGCCCAACAAGTTGCACATCTCAGGACCAAATGCTGGGCAACACACGAGCTATCGATGTTGCCAGATATTGGGAAAAAATAATTTGACGTCGCTGACACGAAGAAGAAGAATTAATTGAAGTGAAATGGCACGGGTATATTGACTGCAGTTCGAATCCTCATGTTCGCCGTTAATTTTTAATTAATTTATCTTTTGAGAAAATAACACAATACGGTATATGCTACAAAATATTATTGAAAATTGTTTTGTGCGTTGATCTAAATACCAAGTCACTGAAATAATAAATTACAATTGTAGCAAAGTACAGTTACGGGTATAGTTCAATGGTCCAAGCGTTTGCTTTGCAAGCCAAAGGTCGTAGTTTCAATCCCCGACGGAGATTAAAATAAAAAAGCTTTTTTAATCGATTTCTGAGCTCTAAAACACCCCCGGTTGGTGTGAATTTGATCCCTCACCCGCAAAATGCCAGTTATAGCCAATTATTAAAAATTGGTGGTAGACAAAAAGTCGTCCCGTGAAGACCACCCATTCATAGTTAATTCCTCTAATAATAAGGATGATGCGTGAATCTCGGGCTGTAGTCCTTGACGTTGGCGGATCAACACGCCACATGCACCATGGTAAGCGTCATAGAATTCCACAGATGAGACTTCAGACTTACCATCACCATCTGTTGGTATTCTCCTGTGTGTCTTTACATAAAAAAAATCACTAGCACCAAAATTCTGCATTTAATAAAAATTAAATAAATTCCACAATATTTACAGAAATATTCAATATTTATTCGTTTTTTTTTCACATGCCTGTCCCAAATACTAATAACTTAAACCCAATTTCATTGATTTATAGAATGTATATATTTTAGTCAGGAATATAGTAAATATAATTTATAAGGTCGTTAAACCATATGTGTTACAATGAAATATAGTAAGGCCGTAAGCGTGAAGAAGTTAGTAATGTTTTAGCGAAACTTTGAATGGAGAGTGAAACGCCCATCGAACATAATCAATAAATTACAAACTATTCTGAAGTGATATTTATCCCAAATTCATATCTCAAATTTGTCCCAAACTAGCTGCGATCAACGATAAGCTCAAGAATGTTAAACGTCTAAAAAACATTCAACTTTTATTTTATTCAATAAGTTTCACGTAATACTTTTTGATAATCAAGAAATGTGTCATAACACACGTTAACGTTTTTTTTTCACGTTTCATGGATTTCGTAAAGAGAATAAAAAAGTAAATCCATGTAATAATGTCACTTTGAGACAATATCAAAAAGGTAATATTGTTCATCAGTAACACAGGTAAATGACTGGTTGTAAAGTCTGCGTAGTACTTACAAGAAGTTGTTTCTCATCCATTCAATCTATAGTTCGGTTCGAGACCCGAGTGGTACTTGCTAAATAAATAGACTGTCGGAAAGTAATAATATAAAAAAGGCTTGTGAATAAATGTTGACTGATTGAATTATACAAAATAATAATATACATACTCTGAATATATACTATAGAAACATCTATCGTTATACGATGGTAACAATGGTATAAATACATCTTCTTACGCGTTTCCGTTCACGCGGAGAAATAGTCGAGTGGACTAGGCGGTGTAAAAGACCTGAGCAAAGTTAGTTTACAAGGCTCGTGGTTCGAATCCCACGAATATATTTTTCTGAATAAATTGATGAGAATAAAAATTTAATGTATAATTGTATGTGTATATTTAATTACGAATTATGCAAGGTGTCAGCCTTACTAAATATAGGGACCGTGCCATTCAGAAGGAGGTTTAATTTTAAAAAAGCCGACTGGGATAAATTCTCAGAATCCCTCGACGCCAAAATCTGGAATACCACCCCAATGCCAGAAAACTACGACCACTTCGTGGAAACGGTAAAACAGGTGTCTCGACAGACAATCCCGAGAGGCTGCAAACGACATCACATACAGGGACTGGAGAAGGAAGCAGAGAGGCTACTTGACGACTATACCCAGCTGTACGAGAAGGACCCTTTCAACTTCAATACTGTTTCTGCTGGGAATGCTTTAATGGAAGCTCTGTCAAAATATAAAAGAGAGAAATGGGCAGCCATGCTAAATGAGCTAGATCTTTCAAGAAATAGCCATAAGGCATGGAGATTACTTACAACCCTGAACAGTGACCCAAAACAACCGAAACACAACCTCTCAAATATAACCGCAGACCAAATCGCCCACCAACTTCTATTAAATGGAAAGTCCACAAAAATGGTACAATGTGCTAGGAGGAACATAAAAATGAAAAATAAATGTACCGCCGAGACCGCTAATACAGGTCTGAGTGCAGCAGTCACCATTCTTGAACTCGACAAAGAAGTGAGCATAATGAAGAATGGGAAAGCCGCAGGATTGGACGACATTAGGACGGAACAAATAAAACACTTTGGACCACTGACAAAGAAATGGATTCTCCTGTTTTTAAATAATTGTATCAGTACTCAACATATACCAAAAATATGGAGGAAGTCAAGCGTAATCACAATACTTAAACCCGGGAAAAGCCCAGACAACCCAAAGAATTTCCGTCCAATCTCCTTGCTCTGTCATTTGTATAAGCTGTTGGAGAGAATCCTTCTCAACCGACTAGCGCCCCTTATAGACCCGCTTCTCATCCCACAACAAGCTGGTTTCCACCCTGGAAAATCATGCACTGGACAGATTCTGAACCTCACACAACACATTGAAGATGGGTTTGAGAAGAGACAAATAACGGGAGCAGCCTTTGTAGACCTAACCGCTGCCTATGACACAGTCCACCACAAAACCCTGCTCCTTAAACTACAGAATATTACCCATGATGCAACTATTACTAATGTAATAGCAACTATGCTACAGAACCGTAGATTTTATGTTGATCATGAAGGTAAGCGTAGCAGATGGCGCACGAACAAAAATGGACTGCCTCAAGGAAGCGTGTTAGCGCCCTTACTCTTCAATGTCTACACAAACGACCAGCCAATACTGAACAATACCAGGTCCTTCATCTACGCAGATGACTTGGCGCTCACAGCACAAGGTGTCTCTTTCGAGGAAGTAGAAACCCAGCTTACTAAAGCACTCACCACCCTCTCTTCGTACTACCACTAAAACCGACTACAGCCAAACCCAAGCGAGACCCAAGTCTGCGCCTTTCATCTCAATAACAGACTTGCCAAGAGAAAGCTGCACATTACCTGGAACGACTTGGTGTTAGAGCACTGCGACACACCTAAATACCTAGGGGTCAAGCTGTATAGGACCCTCACTTATCAGAAACACTGTCAGTCTGTTAAGCAAAAGGTGTCCACCAGAAACAACCTACTCCGAAAAGTGGCAAGTGCTCTCTGTTTCTCTGCTGGCGAGTATGCTGCGCCAGTATGGGCGAGGTCTGCCCATACCAAGAAAGTGGATATTGCTCTAAATGAAACGTGCCGGGTGGTTACGGGGTGCCTTAAACCTACCCCAATATCAAAGCTATATCAACTCTCGGGCATTGCCCCACCAAACATACGGCGAGAAGTTACTACCAAGAAGGAGCTCACCAAAGCAACCCACGACGCACTCCACCCTATGTTTGGGTACCAAAAGATAACCACACGGCTCAGATCAAGAAGAAGTTTCCTACAGTCGACAACGGAACTGGTGATACCTGAGGCCACCCTGCGGCTGAACATGTGGAGAAGCGCAACTGAGGGGAATACTTGGATTGCCCCGAAAGAGGACCTAGCCCCTGGACATGACCAAGGGTGGAATATATGGAGGTCCCTTAACAGACTTCGGACCGGAGTATGCAAGACAAGAACACAAATGAGGGCCTGGCAGTTTTACAGCGGACCGACTAAATGTGACTTCGGCGTGGAGCAGGCCCTGTCGCACCTTCTGGAGTGTGCGCTGTGCCCGAATAGCTGCACCACAGGAAGACCTGATGATGGCCAGAAGTAACGCCATCGACGTTGCCCACTTCTGGGCAGACAGGATCTGACCCTGTTGTTTCCGACACGATTATATATATATATTACGAATAAAAAAGTATTCTTTATTTACACTATCATTTCTTAAAGGCAGAAAGGTAATTTAATCATTCTGTTTACTCGCTACTTCTATGACTGAATATATAGTAAATAAATGCTCGAGCAATACATATAATGAAAAACAATAGTCTGAATACTCTATAATTAATTAAACTTCTTAACAAAACCACTGATCTCATTCTATATTTAGATGTATTTTTCGACAAACTTACAGGACGGTGAAAGCACAGAGACATAAAAAAAGGCAATTGTAGTTTATTCTCTTTTATGACATTTGATGTACGAGTATATATCACTGCCAACCTAATCATATTTTCTTGATCGACTATGAGATGGAAAACTTCTCTTTTCATTACCTTTACCTCACCTTTTTTCATTAAATCAATCGCACCTCCAAAATTCAAAGCAACCGCTTTGTTTTCAAAACTTATTATACGGCTGCATTAGTTAGATGGAGATTTGTCATGATTCACAATCGCAATAAAACTAAAAGTTATACTCGTACAAATGCCACGCCGGCGGGTGTAGCTCAATGGTCAAAGCGTTTGCTTGGCAATCCAAAGGTCGTGGGTTCGATCCCTGACGGAGAATAAAAAAACAAAAGATTTTTAAATCGATTTCTGAGCTCTTAAGTACCCCCGGTTATTGTAAATTTGATCATTCACCCGTAAAATACCAGTCATATTTCATAGTCATAGCCCATAATTAAAATTGGTGTCAGATGAAATTTGTCCCGTGAAGACCACCCATTCATAGTAAATTCCTGTAAATAATAAAGATGATTCGTGAATGACGGGCTGTAGTCTATGACGTTGGTGGATCATCACTCCATATGCAGCGCTTGCCCATATGTAAAATGGTAATCCACAGATGAGACCGCACCATCACTACCACCATCTGTCGGTATTCTCCTAATATGTGCTTACATAAAAAAAAATGTTAGAAGACCATAATGGTAGAAGTTAGACCCGTCTTAGAACCAAATAATGCAAGCCACGGGGGCAGCGTGCTGATCAACCAAACAGAGCAACCAAAAGAACAAGCAAAACGTTACTTAAAATCTATTAACTTTTGTATAAGAAAATACCACAAAATAAATTAACACAATTTTCATCGAACGTGTTTTGCATTAATATAAAATTATATTTAATTATATTCAGCAATTCGCAGTCATTAATTACGTGCCGATATACACGTACATGTTAATAGACGTACGTTAATTCAGTTCATTAAAGGTATTTGTTTTTTCCGTGGCTTCCTGGAAGGCGTTTCTTGCGGCCAGTTGCTTTTTGCTTCCTAATGGCGCCACACAATCCGCGCTGATTTATTAACAAACCGTTCCCGAAACATTGAAGACGTACCCAAATGGTTACAAACGGTAACGGTAAATATCAGTTCTAGAACCAGTTTTGGCACAGGCGCTCTGTGTACTTGTTTCTTCTACATATTTTTTTCTTGCTTGAAAACAAATCTTACCTTTTTGATATAATATATACGAGTACCTCTTGTCTTATTTCATATTTGTAAAAGTATCATAAATAATTACTGTATGTAATAAATTTATCTTATTCAAAAGCAAGCTTTGGCATATCAGCTGTAAAATAAATATTAAATTTGCGGCGTGTAATTTGTGAAGTGTGATATTGGCTGTTGCACAATTAAATATTCCGTTAAAAAAGGAATTTGCTAGAACCTTTATAGTTTATACATCTAGAAAAAAACAAAAAATCATCTCATTTAACTCATATTTTACTCATATTTGAATGTTTTAACCTCTATGTTCCAGATAAGTACACCCGTGCTCGTAGCCATCCAATGTTTTTGAAACCAGTTGATACTTGTGGAGCTTCGAGCACTCAATTTAGTACAACGGCAATGGCACTCCTAAACGGCCTACCAGCACACCTCGATCCTTTTCCTCTTTTGTCGATGGTATTGTTCTCCTAGATGTATGTCATCTTTGACACGTGTCATCTTTTTCTTCATTTATGTGCTTTTTATTTTTTATTATCTTTTCTAAGTATTGTATTATGTATGCGTTGTTTCTTATTATTTTGTACTGTGGAACTTCGGTTCAGTGAAATAAAAATAAACAGTTTTTTTTTTGGGATACCCTACTGAGTGTTGAACAATACTATTTATTCCCCCGATCGTTAAAGATTGTTGATGACGTTCAATTTTTTTTTTTACTTTGCTTATAGAAGTTTCATTTAAAAAATGGTCTAGATATTCATATTTTTTGCTGGAAAGAGACATTGAAAAGTGTTGCTCTCTACATGATCTGCGGTCACCTTTTCCACATCACGTTGTATCAACTAGAATAATTAGACGCTCCCACACTCTCGTTTTGCTTCAGATCTCTTAAATCCATCCTCAGCTTGGCGAGTGCTGATCATTCTTTCTATTAGCGTCGACCTCTGTACAAGGAGCGTGACTCAATATGTTGTAGCAGCGAAATTTGATCAATCTGTCTTCATTGAAAATCATTTACAACGCGCTGGAGAACTCGGCGGGAGTGAAATGTATGGGACAATTGGTTTCCACCAATTTAACATCTTATAACTCTTAATTTTTTTATATCGAGCCACTTTTGAGATCCAAATAATAAAGACTTCGGGAGTGTCTTATCTTATAATTAATTATTTGGATTGTCAGTCCTTCAAGACTTCGGAGAATCTTCATAACAATCTTTTTTAAGAGGTTATTAATATTATTTGGATTTTTTCGATCGTTATTCTTGGTGGAATTCCATTATATCAGATATAAAATAAAAGATTCTTTAGAATTTATTCCGCATATATTTATTTTTGACTATATGTTTCAGCCAGGTCGGATGGCCATTTTCAAGTCAATTCGTTAATTTTTTTTTGGCTCTATATAAAGCAAAAGAGTTTTTTTTTATGTAAACACATACAGGAGAATACCGACAGATGGTGATAGTAATTTAAAATCGAAAAGGTGTATCTCACTTTTTTGCTTTATATAGAGCCAACAAAAATTTAACTAATTGACTTGAAAATGGCCATCCGACCTGGCTGAAACATGTAGTCAAAAAAAAATATATGTGGAATAAATTCTAAAGAATCTTTTATTTTATATATGTTATTAGTATGATTTTATGTATACTCTCTATGTATAGTTTCGACGATTTTCTACACCGAGAAGTATCCGTGAGCCTGAATAATAATTATACGCGAAGAGCAAATAAATTTAAACATTTTGGACAATTTATCCAAATGGAGGACACAATTTATTTAAAAAAAAATCGATAGTTTTATACTATTTGGATAGGCAGCATTTGGAAAACTTGAGTACATTCTTAAAGCGTAAATTCCGTAATAATTAAAAACTAATTCATTTAACTAGGGCATTATGCCAGTATTAACTAAAAGCATATAAGCAGTTCTTATCCACAAAATAGTGGTAAATCAACGTGCCGTGAAGAGAATCATGCTCAGAATGTCTAAAAAATATAGTATCCGAAACAAGGGTATGCAAAGATGAATTGGAGTAGTGGACGCTACTGAATGAATAAGCACAATCAAGTGGCAAATAGCAGTACATGTGTCAAAGAGACGACACTCTATGAGGAAGAAAAGTGGCGTCCATGAAATAACATAGTGTTGGCATGTCCCTGCAAGATGGATTGATGACATCAGAAGAAAAGCTAGAGGAAGCCAGATAAGGAAAATAGAAGATTGGAAGGATGGAGACTCACGCGCGAGGCTACGCTTAACAGTTGGATGATATAAATATATATATATATTGAATCGTGTCGGAAGCAACAAGGTCAGATCCTGTCTGCCTAGAAGTAGGCGACGTCAATGGCCTTACTCCCGGCCATCAGGTCTTCCTGGGTGAAGCTGCTCGGACACAGCGGACACTCCAAAAAGTGTGACAGGGTCTGCGCCACGCGGCAGTCACATTCAGTCGGTCCGCTGTAAAACTGCCAGACTTTCATTTGTGCTTTCATCTTGCATACTTCAGTCCGAAGTCTGTTAAGGGACCTCCATATATTCCACCCCTGGTCATGTTCAGGGGCTAGATCCTCTTTCGAAGCAATTCAAATATTCCCCTCAGTTGCGCTTCTCCACATGTTCAGCTGCAGGGTGGTTTTCAGGTATCACCAGATCCGTTGTCGACTGTAGGAAACTTCTTCTTGATTTGAGCCATGTGGTTATCATTTGATATAGTTGGATGATGATGATGACTAAATTTACATACACTTAAATTAGTTAAAATGTTTCTTATTTTACCGTGTCAGCTATTTTACTCCAAGTTTGTTAAATTCATAAAACACCATCAATACAATATTGGCTATGCCGAATGGTCCCAAATGTTTTATTTTGCGTAATATGTTATAGCGTAGACGCTGTGCTAGTAATAAGTGGCGTTATTTATACCGGCACGCGAGCGGAAAGGGTTAACATCGAGCCTAGTTGTATTGTAATCAACTTTTCAGGACCAATCAAGACACGCTCTGCGCTCAAATCAAAATTAATCGCGGCCTTTTCGCAACGAGTTAGCCATCTTGTGATAGTCGACCATCTTGTTGATAGTCAGCCTTCTTGTAATAGTCAGCCATTTTGTTTCAAATTGGCCATATTATTTATGGTCCACCACCTTATAATAGTCGGCCATCCTTTCAAACCTTTGATCTGTTCTTCACACCCGCAGTCCACTAGACTATTTCTCTACCTGAATAGATACGCGAAAGATGATGTACATTTTAAACCATTGTTACCATCGTTGAAAGATAGATGTCTCTATAGTATATATTAAAAGTATGTCTATAAATATATTTATTTTATTTTTTTCTATTTTTTATTTTGTTTCTAGTTGACCTTATTATTGATGGTACACCATCTTATAATAGTCAGCCATATTGTTTCTTGTCATACATTCTATTGATGGTTCGTTATCTTAAAATAGTCGGCTATATTGTGATAGACAGCCATATTGTTCTTAATCTTGTCGGACATTTTATTGTTGGTTCGTTATCTTATAATATAGTTGGCCATATTGTTTCTAGTCGGCTATAAAAATTATGATCCACCATCTTATAATGTCTACAGTCTTATCGACAGTCGGCCATATTAATTCTAGACGGCCACCTTTTCACCAAATAAAATAAAAATATTTAATTTTGATTCACATTTATTTTAAATGATTACATGTTTCGGCCTTCCTATAGACTAAAACTAAATATCTTTAATTAATTAAATTGTTAATTTAAATTAATTTTAAATTATCCTATAAGGATCTTTGGATTTACCGTCAAGTAATATTTTTTATTTGATAATTACTAATTTCTTAAATATTTAAGTACTCTATATGGATCACGATAAGCACTGTTTATCATCTACGTAAACACCGTGTATTTGCCCTCAATGAGAGTTTTCTCAGCTCTACACATGCACACATGAACTGCACTGAAAAAAGACGAAGCTCTCATTGAAGACGAAACTGCGTTCTTACAGTAAAATAAAAATAAAACTGCTCAACTTAATTCATATTAAAGCAACAAAAAAAAAAAATATTATTAAAAATGTATCTTAAAATGAATGTTAAAAATTAAATAATTAGTAGTTGAAGGTATTTTTATAGGTACTGTATAGTCATCACTTTGTTTCGATCGAGCGAGAAGGATTCGGTTTTCAGATATTGCGATTGCAGTTCAAAGACGCTCCAAAGCGGTAAGCGAGATTCTTCTGCAAAATGCCCTCAGTGACCTGTACGCCGAGCTATCTAAAACTTACACCTTCTCAATGATCTATTCCACGCTGTAATTGCTCGATCTGCATATCGACAGGGCTTTGTTACACAGCACTTGCCGAACATCCATACACGGTTAATATATGTCGACCGAGAACTGGCAGTTTCCAAAGCTCCTTCCTTAATGCCGCCGGTAAGCTATGAAATACTCTTCCAGCGTCTGTGTTTCTTCCTTCCTACAATCTGGATTTCTTCAAGAAACACTTGCAATCTCCCCAACCCACACACAAACACAACATACGTTTCTTGCATGCAACGTCCAGCCTCCCTGGCTGAGCGTTATAGAGTGCACTGGTCTTGACCGAGTGTGCTCTCCTGCATGCATTTACATAAAAAAAACTGATTTTCGCATTAATTTGCATGTCCAGTCGCAAAGAGAAAAAAAGAACACTTTTTATACACCCTGCCGGTAATATGCCGACAGTTGTGAGTACTTCTTCGTAAAAAGTAAATTCCGGGTGTATTTTCCCCTTTTCTTCATCAACCGACATCCCGTCAAATGTCGGGATTGGGCAATCCTGGTAACATTCTCCGGGCCCTTTTGTCGGCCCTGGGGATCACGGCCCTTCATTGTCGGCCCTCGGTCCCGGCCCTTAGCGGCAATCAATAAAGGTCTGGGTAACAAGCGCCCGCTCATAATACATCACACACTCTTCAATGAATCAGATTGGTGGTGACAACGTTTTAAAATTATTTTTTGAAAAAAAAAAACATAACACAAAATAAACTAAGGGCTACAAGTGTAGCTTGCAAAAGCTAGCCTAGTACATGTTAGTTTCAAAGACAATATTGAGTGATTTTTATTCTTATGACATAATTTGAGCTCCTTTTCAAAATATATATATATAAATACTATTAACCATGTTTTAATATGAATCCAAACCTAACCAATTTAAACCTTAATTAAAAAGCAGTAAGAACCTTGTTTAAAAAATCAAATTACGAAGTATTTGTAAACATAAATGTGGTTATTTAATAACTAACATTTAACAAATATAACATTTTTGCGAATTTTTTTTTCTTCGTAGTAGTAGTATCAATTCGGTGGATTGGCTTACAGCAACAAAATCTTGCATCTCGATCTCCACTCGTCTCGATCCTCTGTTATCCTCTTTAGCTCAGCATAAGAGCTACAACTCATGTACTCGAACACTTCCTGCAAATACTCCCGTCTAACGCGCCCTTTGCAGTTTCTACCCTCAACCATCCGTTCCACAATGCCGTGAAGAAGACCATCGTGGCGCATGATGTGACCAATCCATCGGGCTCGCCTCTCTAAGATGGTTTGCACTAGGTGCCTATCTTCCTTATATTTTTTATGATTCAATACACTTATATTTTAGATTCCAAATGGTCTGAATAAAAATACTAAAGAGTTCCTAATAGTATTATTGGTAAAGTGAGTTTAATTTTGGTTTGGTTTGATTGGATAAGGTTAAATTACTACGAATATTATAAAAAAATACAGTTATACTACACGATACTGCCGATTTTATTTGAAAACTGATTATTCATACAACCTTATGAAACGAACTGTTTTCTTGATAAGTAGCGGTAATTTTTCCTATGGTACTTGCAGCGGTTTTAATTTTAACAATCCTTTCCATTTCGTTATTTTTAGTTCAATCGTCTTTTCGAAGTAAATAATCCAAGATTCGGGGGCATCGGAATAATATTCGGATCTTATGAAAACGTGAGAGAAGGGTTAACTATATTAATTGCATTTACATGACATGTTTATTTCAATTAATTTAAAGTACCTACTTGATTGTCAAGGGTTTTTTTATCTTTTAAAAACTGCGTGGTCACTATGAGAGGTATACACGCACAAATTGATACCTTAAATAAATATTTCAGAGGTTTTCTTCACAGAATGGTTAAATAGCCCCTTACACGAGGTGATGAATTGACTTGCTTGTCAACGAAATTGCTATTAATCGAAGCGTGTGTGTCGACCGCCGCTTGACAACCTTAGGTAAGAAAAAAATTACACTTATATTACTTGAGAATAAAAGCTGGCATGGCCACCAAAATTTTTCGATACAAAAATTCTAATGACAAACGACAGTAACACATTCTAAGCGCGGATGTCAATCAGATAACCAAAGGCAATATTGAATACGAACCAAAACTTGTATAAGTTACTCCATGGTGTTAATCATGTGTTGTTGGTTTGGTTGAACCATCTTTTAGGACCGAATGATTCAGGGTGGATCAAGTTGATCTTCTTTTAAGTTCCGTCCAACTAACCACCAAAAAAAATTTCTCGACTACTTCAACTGCCTTCTCATAAATTCTGCAGTCGGCTGGTATAGCTCAATGGTCAAAGCGTTTACTTTGCAAGCCAAAGGTCATGGGTTTGCTCCCCGACGGAGATTAAAAAAAATGTTTTCAATCTTTTTCTGAGCTCTAAAATAGTCACCCCGTTGGTGTGAATTTGATCCCTCACCCGTACGATGAAGACCATCCATTCATAGTAAATTCCTGTAATAATAGGGATGATGCGTGAATCTCGGGCTATGATGCTGGCGAATCAACACTCCACATGCAGCGCTTAGCCATATGCACCATGGTAAGCGTCATAGAATTCCACAGATGAGTCTTTAGAATTACTATCACCATCTGTTGGTATTCCCCTGTATTTGTTTACATAAAAAAAGACTGCTGCTTTGGTGATCGTTTGAAATCATCTATGTTCTTAGGTGGACCTTTGGATGCAGAGATGTCTTGGAACAAGTCTTAAATAATAGCAACTGAGTGACGGTAATTTGTGGCAACTAGTTGTTCCAAATATATTTATTCCATAAAGATACTCTAAGGTTGTTGAATATCGGATAGGAATCCGGACATTAACTAAACCAATTTCTTTGGAGACAGTCGTAAGGTTGGGTTAGATTGGGTTAAGTTATGTTAAATCAGGTTAAATCTGATTTTCACACCACACAACTCCTCACGGGACATGGCTGCTTTGGGACCTACCTCCATCGATTAGGGAAAGAAATAAGTCCAAGATGCCATCACTGCACATCTGCAAGTGACGACGCTCAGCACACACTGCTAACCTGCCCTGCTGGTCAACAGAAAGAGCTGAACTGGTCAGATCGGCCAAAATGCAAAAATAGCAAATAATTGAGTGCGCCCTAAAAGGCGACATTACCAGGAACGCACTTGTTGTATTTGCCAGAAAAGTGATGAAGCTGAAAGAAGAAGCAGAAAGAGAAAGAAGAATAAAGACTCAAGAAAACTTCAATGCTTCCTCTGCTGCAGTAATTCACTCCATAGCGAACGCCGGCAGGGGAAGGGGAGGACAAAAAGGGGAGATTTTAGTCGGTAAGAATTGGACACTACTCTTCGAATGCTGATTCAAAGAGTGTCTATGAATATTCTCTCCTCCTACTGGAAAAAAAAGTCAAATCAGGTTAAGTTAGGTTAACTTTGATATTATTAAATAATACAATTTCTTACAAAATATTTTTTGCTAATAATAAATTTATGGCCCATTCTGTACATATAATCAACATATAAAAATCATACTATCTATAAATACAATCAACGTTTCTTATCTTTACACCTTCAAAAATACAAGTAGACAAAGATTATCCGTGAGCACCACCCATCAGTGGTCACAACCGTAAGCCCCCGTAAAAATAGACGATGCGTAACTTAGGCTTAGGACCTTGGGCATAAAAATTGCAAGAGTGATATAATTCATAAAAAAATTACATTTCAAGATAAATATCAGTGTAACATTTAAATCTTTCTTGTCTGTCGGTGATATCTTCAAATTTTGACTTTAAATCTACCCTTTGGACGGTGGTCGAAATATTACATCAAGTGGGAACATTTCGCCGCTCACGGCTCAACCTAAAAAACAGTTATTCTCGGAAATATAACATTAAATTTACAAAAGTAACTAGTATTTTCCGTTCAAATGATAGATTAGTATTCAAATTAAACCATCCTTTGATACATTCCGAGTTCAAAAGAAAACGTCTGAAATAAAATTGAAAATTTTCATTTTTTTGTGTGCAAATAATTAATTCTCGGAATTAATATTGGCAATTACGCCCTTGGTGATTTCCCCGGGGGATTACTCTAATCTGAAAATTGAGAAATAAAAGGATGTCAGTATTATATATAAAACCGTAAATTTCATAAGTATAGTAAGTACGAGCGTACTGTATACGCGCTTTAATTGAATTACTGAAAGATCCTGAAGAATATAAAATACAGGAAATGTTCTATTGAAATATATTAAACAAAAAATACCTAACTTGTTTGCGTTATCTAAGCAGATATATAATAGGCAATAATAATTAGAAATATTTATACATTACATTCAATGTTCCGTAACCGAGGTCGCGGTCCCGAAACGACGGCATCAGCTTTAATGGTGATGCTGGAATATCAAGGTTCCGGCACCGAGGATAAATCCAAAGACAGGAGTTGAGTTGGTACTTATTAATTTGATAAGATACTTCTTTTTATACCTTAGTTTTAAAACATGAGTAAGAATTTATCAAATTAATATATGCATAGAAAATCTGAATCTGAACTAGAGAGTTAGATTATAACAATTTTTTAAAGACTTTAAGATGACTAATACAAAATAATTATGTTCAAAATAACGTTTTGAACATTCAATTTGGTATTTGTTTAAAAATTTTATTTTCAAAACGTTAGTAAATATTTTTTCTAATTCATTACATAGAGTTAATTAAATTTATAGAAATGAGGCTACGTAATTTTTTTTTCACAGGAGTGCAAAAATCATAGTCTAATTTTTATAAATCACAGTAGCTTTATGTGATCCATTTTAACATAATAAATGTACAGGTATGATCATCAGGTCATCAATTGGAATGAACACAATCTATGAATGTGAAATTTATCAATAAAAGTAACTAGTAAACAAAGGTTAGATAAAAATATCAACGATTAAAATAAATATATATTTTGTTAAATTTTACCATAATTTGTATGCTATTTAGATAGTTTACGAGGCAATTTCAGTCTTGTTATTTAATTTGATTTTAATGTTTTTTTAATGAATGAATTAAATATATTTTAATGTTAAACAAACATAACGCAATAGTTGCCTCCAAATACAATGTTTTTGTTAAATTAAAATATTGTTTTCATAAAGTTTCAATCAATATAATATGATCAAAAATATTGGTAATTCGATTTCAATAAAGCCTTCCTGGAAGGACGTCGATAACATCACATGATATGCTTTCGTCACAGCTTAGTATAATAGCAGATGAGAGATTTTGTGGTGGTAGTTTTTGACGAGCATATTCTCCAGCTAAGGAGAAGATACGGGAAGAAAAAATGCGTTATTAACACAAGGAACCCATTATCTGTAAGTGTACTCGTAACTGGGAACTATACACATTATTGTTTGTACTGGGAGCCGTGCACTTATTGCTGACCTGCAATGAGAAATACAGGATGCCTGGTAATGAATAAAAAAAGTGATATTGTACACTTTGTTGAATTTAAATTGAAATATAGTAAACCACAACGTTCTACAAATAAATAAATATAAAAGTTATTCCATATATTTTTTAATGTTATCACATAAAAGGTAACTATGCTAGAAATTTAACATATTAAACAGTATTATAATTTAAATCATAGAATCCTTAGAAAATGAAAGAAAAATGAAAGATTTTTGTATACCCTTTAAAACAAATAATCACACTTCTTGAGAAGTGCATTTCGAATCAAAATAATATCAATCTGAATTTAAAATAAAAAACAGTGACGGAAATGTTGCTTCCATCACTGCAGTTAGTGAATAACTGGCTTATTTTATTTAATTGACATTTCGTGAACCTGACAATCAGCTAGAATTAGGTTAAATAGTGGGATATTTATGATATCATATTTTCCGACTATGAGGTCACGCTCATAGTTCTTAAAGAGATTCATTGTTTTTTTATTATTTATTTTTTGAAATATTATTTAATTATGTTATTATGTGTGTTGCTGTATAATTTACACCCAGTGGCGTACAGTGGCGTACAGTGGCGTGAACCGGGGGTATTGAAAGTTATCTGCGGTGAAGTTTTGCAGCAGTAAATATTTGCCAGGAGCGCGCAGTAAAGCACGGGACTAGTGGAAAGATACGAGACTGTCCGCACCCCCGCGATTTAAGAGCTACGCCACTGGGTGTATACAGGAGGCTATACATTACCCGAACGTGAAACAAGTACAAGGGCGAATCTCAAAGGTGAAAGTTCATGCATCAATAATTCATTCAATTATCAATATTGACCGTCAATATACACCGTCGAATATTGCTGTTATTTCTGTCAGCATATAACTTGCTCATTAGTGTTTGATGAATCTGCAAATCTGCATAGACTGGCAATTAGTTATATATGTACTTATTATAAATTACTATAGTTACTTTAGTCAGCATTTGAAAAACTTTAGTTTGTTTTTAAAGAAAAATCCTGCAGTATCTTAAAACTAAGGTGACTTACCAACGCATCCGGCCAGTATTAACTTATGGCACAGAGACATGCAATATAACAGAAAGTGTTTTGCATATAATAAAGATTACTCAACGTTCCATGGAGAGATCCATGCTCGGAGAGTCTCTAAAATATATAATCCATAACGAGGACATCCGAAGAAAAATTCAATTAGTGGAGGCTACCCAACGAATAGGCACACTCAAGTAGCAATGGGCAGAACATATCTGTCAAAGAGACGACGATCGATGCGAAAGAAAAGTGTTGGGAAGTGGCGTTCAAAATCTGATAAACGAAACTTTGGTCAATCTCTTGCAAAACGAAGTAACGACATTAAAAGCACAGTGAGAAGAAACTACATGCATAAAACGGAAGATTGAGAGGATGGAGCCTCTTACGGGAATCCTACGTTCAACAGTGGACATACAGGATCTGATAATTATGAAAATTACTGGAAACAATTGAAATTTACATTTTAACCGTTAAATATGAGCGATTTATGAGTTGTATTGATACTTGAGAGCTTAAAATATTTATGAATATCTATACTTTATATTAGACTGTTACTTTGAACGATTTTTTTTATCAAAATTGGTGCTAGTTGAAAGTTATCCAACCAAAACCATACATAAAACGAGAGTTCTTTAATAAATCAATCCGTTCCATCAGTTACATTCACGCAATATTTCAGAATATAACATTAAGGTAATCAACTGACAATACTTGGTGAAACTGTTTAATTATAATTTTAGAATTAATTTTAATTATATAAATATAATTAAATTAAACAAAAAAATAAAAAACTAAATAAAAATATAAAAATATATACAATAAAAAACATGTATCTAGGAACTAATTAACTGTCTGTACCTATATAAGCCAATGCCTGTTTTTATTTTTTCATTATTGAAGATGGTCTTCAGGAAGGCCGAAACATGTAATCATTAAAATAAATTGTGAATCAAAACTAAATATTTTTAATTTATTATTTTTTTATTTAAAATTAATTCTAAAATTATAATTTCAGAATATATCAACACACAACGGTTATCCTGAGAACATATATACTTGCAGCACAAAAGCTCGGAAGCATATTTTGGTTGAAGTGTCTCGAGAGGGACAGCTCAATCTCATCATCAAGTGATATTTTTCTACGTGATTTTGTTTTTAAATGGTAATATTAAAAAATATTTGTATTTAGATTTAAATATTTGAAATAATAAGAGAACAGTAAATTCGATAAATAAACTATACAAATTAAAACTCCGTAAAGGCCTCGACGATAAAATTGAAAATTGCAAAACTTTCAGGAGTGCCATTATCATTTGCAGCGCCCTTAACTGCGGCAGCCAAATCATTTTTATTTAATTAAAATCTCTACGAGCCTCTACGCCGTAGAGCCGTAGCTTCCAATCCGCAACTCCGAGGATCTACGAACTTGCGGTTTCATACGAGTTGCATACAAGTATATATTAAAATGTTTACTGAAATGCAATACGCAGAAAACTGAAATCAAAAGAATTTTCAGTCTGAAGTAGTTGCGGAGTACAATAAAGTACTTTACGAAAAAGTATTGAAATACGTTTTTATTTACTCGCTTTTTATTTGTCTGTCTGTTTATTTATCTTATTTAAAATTAACAAATAATTTCAATGTTACTTCAAAAAACGTTTGAGCTGAAATTTATGACTGCGAAATATTTTTATTTTTTTGTTTATTTGAATTTTAAAAATAAAATATTCAGCTTTGAATTCAGATTTATTTTTAAGTGATAATATGATTGGTATCTTCAGTAATGGTTAAACTCTAAGCTGGCTAAGCTTTTAAATAAAAACATTACATATTTTTCGCTTAAATAAATAGCCTCCAATTACAAAGTAAAAATTATAGTTGTTTAATAAATAAATCACTCGCAAAGTTTACTTGATAGAGCTTAAAAGTATTTCATAAAGTCAAAAAAAATTACACGTGTCTGTTTTTGTTCTGTATTTACAAGTAAGATATTTATAAAATACATTAGAATTCTCGGAATTTTCTGGAGAGACCACATCACGAACAATGAGGTTCTCAGCATAATCAAGGAAGATAGGCACCTAGTGAAAACCATCTTAGAGAGGCGAGCACGATGGATCGGTTAAATCATGCAGCACGATGGTCTTCTTCACGATATTGTGGAAGATATGGTTGAGGGTAGAAACTGCAGATGGCGCCGTAGAGGAGTATTTGCAGTAAGTATTCGAGGACATGAGTTGTAGCTCTTATGCTGAGCTTAAGAGGATTGCAGATAATCGAAAGGAGTGGAGATCGAGATGCAAGATTTTTGTCGCTGCAAACCAATCCACCGGATTGATACTACGAAGAAGAACTTTCAACAGGGTAAACCATCAATATCACACCATCGTGACGTACTTAAAGGTTTTATAAAGAAATACAAATATTTTTATTTTTATTTTCGTTGGGATCCATCCCATGATCTTCCACCATAATAAGCGCTTTATCTATGGACTATTGATACTACGAAGAAGAAAACTAAAACCAAAATCAAAAAATGTATGTAAATAATTTTTTAAATAAATAAACTTTCGTCCACTTTTTTTGTTCTAATTTAAGATAACGCTGTCCACTCATTACAATTAAAACATTGAACCGGGCACTCGCACAAATTAAAATGATCAAAATAGATGTGTCCGCTGTAAATAAAGTCGGCGTTACATTAGAGCGAACGTAATTATCGTGTGTGAAGCGCGGCCAATCGCAGAGGCAACCTCGCAATTTGGTTACGGCTTATTTAAGGACAAAGGGCGACACGGCCGTAGACCACGAATAAAAGTAAGAACGCGGAAATAATTTGATTAACCCAGTTTAGGCATAACGACTGTACGACACATAACACGGGTACAAAATAAAACAGTATACAACTGTCCGAGAGTGAAATGCAGTTCAGTAGAACCTCAATTATCTGGATCGGGACAAAATAAAATTCATAAAATTTTGACGTTTATTATGTAATTGCAAATATGTATTCCGGAACCGAGGTCGCGGTCCTGAAATTACGGCATCTTAAATGGTGATGCAGGAATACCGAGGTTCCGGCACTGAGGATAAGTCCAAAGACCGGAGTTGAGCTGGCACTAATTTATTTGATAATATACCTCTTTTTAAATCTTAGTATACAACATGAGTAAACATTTATAAAATTAATATTAATGCATTGAATTTCATACAACGTAAATTCCTCGATATCGTTTTGGACCTTGATCCCTTCCATTTTCATAGAGTGGCAGATTATTGGGTTTGGTCAATGCTCCGTGTCGATGCGTAAGCATTCTTTATTATACAAAATGAATATTAATAAATTGATTTTCATGCACCGCAAATTCCTAGATACCTGATGTTTTGGACATTCATCGCTTCAATTAACATAGAATTGCAAAATATTGTGATGGTAAATGCCCCGTATAGTACCCGACTATATGAATCGACAAATTCGAGCTAAGATGGAGAATTTGATTGAAATTTGACAAACAATTAATATTTTAAAGACTTTTGGATGTTTTATAAAAAATAATTATGTTCAAAACGATACTTGTACGTTATTAAGTGTAAAGATAGAAGCTCAGAGTATAAGCTATGAAAAAAATATAGGAAATTAAATTCCATGTGATTCATGTTAAAAAATGTAAAAAATATTATTTTTTATATATAATATAAGCAACTGAATATTAATACCAATATTAAACAACTCATAAAAAATATAAAATCACAGCAAACATAATTTCATATGATAGTACGTAAATAAATAAATTGATTAAATATCAATAAATAATGATATCAGCTCTATATAGCCTTTGCAAGCTGGTGCCACAAAAAACAATTTCGACTCTTTTTTGTTCACACAGAACATGTGGCGCCAATTTGTTTGACAGGTGTAGTTCTGTAGATCGCCACTATATTGATCTCAGCGCTGCGTTGTCGTCAGCCACGTGCGCAAAGTGGCCGGTCGCCAGTTGTGAAAGTCTGTCCGGGGCGAGACGAAACGGCACTGTCGGTCCAGGCAGATAAACGAAGTTTGTCAAGCTTTTAATTAAAAATATGTCAATGTGCTTCTGAAAAGTATTTTTGCTGCTCATCTGCTCTTTATTCCTCCACCATAACGTTTTGATAACGATCCCGGCAATATGAAGTCGTCTTTTCTAAAAGTAAAGGGAGTACAAATTAAAGCGTTGATTGAACACCATACGTCCATTGAAGATGGTCAATCAACACTTTAACCCTTTCATAACGGCTCGATGGAATACAAATTATACAGTCAATAATAAAACTTACTTATCTGGTCTATTTTCGTATATCACATTGGTTCCTGTATTCTTAAGCCATTAGATGTTGCATAAAAAACTACTCTAAGAAAGTAGCAAAACGATATATCACAGCTACCGATGTCAACGGTAGGGGAATCTTACACGGGATATATCAGGTACGATGCGAACAGGTTAAACAATATTTGGATAACCTTAATAATGTGAAACTCTTTTGAGATATTTGTTTTATGATTTATATTTAATTTAGTTTCGTTATCTTTAGCGAAAAAAATTTATATATAATATATTTAGTTGTATTTACGAGTACATAATTTTGTATTGTGAACTCATTTACATGCCTAGACAGACCGTCAACACTCGTTGAAAAGCAAACCTCCAGAGATCATTATATTTCAGTAGACTTTAAAATTCACTTCTGAATCCACTCTAAAAAATGTCATAGACACGCACTTACCGAAATATTAATTTAGCACTTGTCCCCCCCTGTCTGGATCTGTTTGTATGAATGCCTATACCTCCCCTGACTTTTTGAAAATTAAATCACCCAGGAGAACATAAAATAAATAAAATCCTTCATGTCATCGGCATTTAAATTATTTATCTTAGTTGGAATTTAGCGCCATTGTATATTTTTAAATGATCGTTTTTATGGTGCTCGTCTGAATTATTATTTAATCAATTTATTATTTTTCATCACAAAGGTCTATTGGTCCCCATGGTCTTCGCTTTATTCCTTTTTTTATGAACGCTCATTCAGGAGAATACCTACTGATTTTGATAGTGATGCAGAAATCTCATATGTGAATTCTATAATGTCTACCACGTTATAGTTATACCCTGTTGTTTCCGACACGATTATATATATACCACGTTATATATGGCCAAGCGCTGCAAGTGGAGTGTTGACCCACCAATATCATAGACATTCACGCATCATGCATTTAAGAATTCACTCACCACTCTACCTACGTAACAGATTACAGCACACATTATTAACATATCATCATTTTTTGCAAGAATTTACTATAAATAAGTGATTTTGACGGGACGACTTTCGTCTACAATCAATTTTAATGAATATATTATGAGTGACATTTTTAAATTGAAATATCAAATTCACGCCAACTGACCGGATGTATTTATTAGCGGGTATTTATTGTTATTATATTAGCTAAGAAATCTATTTTTAAATCTCTGTTTGGGTTAGAACCTTAGATCTTCGGTTTGGTAAGGAAACGCTTTTACCGCTAAGAAAACCCGTCGACAATAAATCGGTAAGTTCACTTTTCCAGAACTCAGCCGAGTATATTATAAGTATAGTCCCCGAAAACCCTCCAAGACTGTGGAGCGGTGGAGTCCAAGGGCCTGAAGAAAACACAAGTATACTTTATGCTTTCCTGCGGCATCCGAAGTACATATCTTAACAAGATGAACGATTTTTAACCGATTAAAGTATGTTATGATTAAAATGATTTATGCAACCTAGAGTACAGATGTTGAAAAAACTACAAAATATAACATTAAGCGGTGCAATATAAATTTAAAATGTGGGATGAGTTAACTAACGATGAAATAAAATGACTAACGACATCATTTAATTTATTCAATATCATCATATTAAATAAACTAAATCAATGTGCGATAGTCGCTTTACCATTATTTTTGACAAATAATTAATCTTATAAGTGTGCTTTAAATTTTTTAAGTGAAGTCAAATCTAAATTGAAAGAAAATTAAAAAATAATTACTTAAAGATTACGGTGATTGGCCAAATTATAAGGAGTGAAAATGAGCGTTTTGTATTGAGACTATTTGAATCCGGCAGGTGTATATGCGATCGGGCTGAAATAATTTTACCTGAAAGCTCAAACCCTAAGCTGCAATTATCAGTCCAATTTCTTCCAAACTACCGGAATGTAAAGACGATATTATCTGAAATTTTAAACATGGCTGAGTTCGTTCCTACAAAACCGTTTTTGCGGAGAATTTTCTTACATTATTTCACCGAAAGACAACAGTAGCTGAGGCGCATAAAATATTAGTATAAACGTACAATGCTCTTTCAAAACAAACATGCCAAAGATGGTTTCAACAGTTCATGGGTGGTGATTTTGACCTCAAAAATAAAGAACATCCTGGTGCTAAGAAAAAGTTTGTGAATACCTAATTGGAGGTATTACTTGATGAAGATCCATGCCAGACACGGAAAAAGCTTGCGGAAACATTGGTAGTCGATCAATCAACAGTTTTAAGGCGCTTGAGCAGCGATTTTCTTCTTTTGACGATACCGAAAATTGGGTCGATGACTGGATTGCCTCAAAAGACCAAAACTTTTTCCAGAGTGGAATTAGCATGCTACATGAAAGATGGGAGAAAGTCGTAGCTGCCGATGGACAGTATTTTGAATGATCTGAGTCTTATAGTCTTCTCAAAATAAACGGTTGATTTTTATAAAAAAATATATTTGACAATGTGATAACCATATGCTTCAATAAGAGAGGTGATATGGAAACATAAGTAGTGTTACGTTGGTATTTTTATATCCTTCTTTTCCTGATTTATTGTATGGACTATATATGCAATATTGACTAGGCAGTTTGAAAAAAGAGCTCAGTTCTCTGTCATTGACAAGTCTGACATCATTATAATGAATAGTCAATAAATTTTCTAAAGAAAAGGAAAATAAAATACGAAATTCTTCCAATGTCAGGGATTTCAAACGCGAAGTATTTTACTTTCATATTTTTTTGTATAAATTTTTATAATAAGATATATTCTCTTGCATTTTTGTTAATGTATCCATTAAAACTCATTTTATTATGATTCAATGATTAAAAATGTATAGTTTTTCAGAGGTTAATTTATAACTTATATATTTAACTTGAACTTATAATTTTAAATTAATTTAATTAAAAAATTAACAAATTAACAATTTTGATTCATATTTATTTTAAGCGGTTACATGTTTCGGCCTCCCCGTCCGTGGAGACCATCTTCAATATGGTCTTCACGGACGCCGACACATTTAATCGCTTAAAATAAATGTTAATCAAATTTAAATATTTTTAACTTGTTAATTTATTAATTAAAATTAATTTAAAACTATAATTATGCTGTTTACCAAGTATTGTCAGTTGATAACCTTAATATTATAACTTGAACTATTGATCTTTTTCAACCCTTGGCTGACTGTATGATAGAATGTTAACATTTTTATTTTTTATTTTTAACTTGTTCTTCTATTCTTGCTGTTAGACTACATAATTAACCTAAATCTTTTTAAATTTTTGACCACTTGTTATTAATTTGAACAAATTACGTTTGAATAATGTTGTTGTAATTCCTAGCTTTCAAAAAAATACATTAACAAAACTTTTACATTACTTTCACAAAAGACAACAGTAACTGAGGCACATAAATGATAATGTTCTTTCAAAATAAATATGCAGAAGATGGTTTCAACAATTCAAGGGTGGTGATATTGATCTCAAAGATGAAGAACATTCTGGTGCTGAGAAAATGTTTGTTAATACCGAATTGGAGGCATTACTTGATGAAGATCCATGCCAGACACAAGAAGAGCTTGCGAAAACGGGTAGTCTTTCTATCAACAATTTCTTGTAAATTGTTTAGTAAAAAAAATATTTGATACACCTGACCGGTACAATCAGCCACGTGGTACTTTATATCCTACAGAGCGAGTGGCGTCTTCTCTAGGGAGACAAATTATTCCAATTACCCCACAGATGCCTCTGCTACTCGCCCTGAGGATCGCTACCGTGCTAAAATAGGTACGCAACTCGACTGTATCACTGCACATAGAGAAACGTGATGGAAGTAATACATTTACAGGGTACGTACTCGTGTGATACGAGTTGCAAAATTGCTCAAGTTTTAAAAAGGGGACATTATTACAGTACAGAGTATAAACAACCATCTCTATATCATTTTATTATCATTCGCCACCGCGTTTTGCTCAGTGGTAAAAATGTATGCTTTCCAAACCAAAGGTTTAGAGTTCGATCCCCGATGGAGATAAAAAAAAATTTAAGCTCCATAAATACCACCAGTTGGTATAAAGTTGATCCCACGCCTATAAAATGCCAGCCAAAGCCTATTTACTAAGATTGATGGTAGAGAAAAGTGTTCCTGTAAAAAATTGATAAAGCTTAGATGTCAGTCTATGATGTTAGCGGATCAACTCTACACATACAGCGCTTAGCCATATGTAACATGGTAAGCGTCATAGAATCCACATATGAGATTTTTGTTTCCAAGCACTATCTTATTATTATTTTGTTTGAAATTGGTTTGTTTGTCCCTGACAATTATTTAAGGATAAGGAGGCACACATTGTTTGTTCTTCCTAGAGGTAATACTAACCTGTCAGGGACTATGCCTCTAGGGAGAGTGATCAGATTTTTCTACGATATTGCCTCGAATTTTGATATATTCCACTTGAGAGAAGCCCAGTTTCGACATGAGCTCCACGAATTTATTTATTTATCAAAGTAATTTCGTGGAGTCTTCTGCTTAGCAGGCTCCGGGACTTTTTAAATGATTGTATTATTACTGTGTTATTTACTAATTGTTGTATCATATCCTGTTTTAGAATCGAATTAAATATTTATATTTGTAATGTTTCTGCAAGAAAATAAATTGAATTTGAAAATTTAAATTGAAAATTGTCATTTATGGATGTGCAAAATGATATATAAAATATCTCGACACATCACAATCGTATGAGATGACTTAACCCTAGCAAAACGTGATATATAGACGGTCACCATCAATATCCATTCCGCGTTTAATGGTTCATTCTCGACCAAATCAGAGCTTATAAACTGTTTCATATTATTCAATGCAATTTGAACAGAGCAACAAAAAAATGCTGCCCTGTATGTTTATTTAGTACAAGTTATATTTCTCCGTTACTGTAATAAAGAACCTTTTTTTCACCAGCTTTAGAACTAAGAGATCTTTCACATGGTCAAATAGACAAGACTGACTGCTCTCCACGTTCGCAAAACTGAATATTTAATGTTTGACAAGATACTCCTGAAAAATTGCGCGACGCATCATTTGTACTAGCCATAAAAACGTATTTTTTTATTCCACTGAATATATATTTTCTTTTGTTGTGTTCCTATGATAAAACATGTAGCACTGCGTTATTTCACACTCTGTCTAGGTTATGTAATAAAGAAATGACACCTCTGATGCTACCCCTTTTTTCTTTTTCGGGACAACGAATATTTCACTCCTGATATTATATATGTTATGACATCCCCATCTTTAAAAAGGCGACAACAGTCGCGTGTTTGTCAGTTGGCCGCGTGGAGAAAGGATGCAGGAGCAGGTCGCAAAGCGAAGAACTTTATCGAAAGCACGTTCCGCGTTTATTTTCAATAATGACTTGGTTTCTCCGCTCGTAACATGACGTTTTGTCGGCCTCGGTCGGACCAATATGAAATGGAGCAACTGTGAAAACAAATAAAATGGCGTTTGCAAAAAACACCGTGTATTTTTATATAAAATTATATCTAACATTATTAGATTGCATGTCAGGCGAGCGAACAAAAATAAGAGACAAAAGAATGTTGTTCGATGCTTTTCGGCATCACCCTAAAAGCTGTATCAAGCTGATATCAATAATTTATTTTTAAGTAGCGATTAAAAAAATGTACTAGTATGTATATGTTTTTATTGTCCTCTTTTCTGCATGCTACGCATTTTGCTGATAATTTTATACTCACTTCTCGATTGTTCCGGAACCGAGGTGGCGGTCTCGAAATTACAGCATCAGCTAAATGGTGATGCCAGAATACCAAGTATCCGGCGTTGAGGATAAATCAAAAGACCAGAGATGAATTGATGCTTAATTTATTTGATACGAGACACCTTTTTATACCCTATTTTACAACATGAGTAAGCATTTATAAATGTAATATCAATACATTTAATGTCATACACTGCACATTCCTCGATACCGTTTATGGACCTTGATTCCTTCAATCCACATAGATTGTTCGGATGGTCAATGCTCCGTACCGATGCGTAAGCATTCTTTATTAATATTAATATTAATAAACAGAATTTCATACACCGCAAATTCCTCGATACTTGTTGTTTAAAACTTTGGTCTCCTCAATTTACATAGAGTGGCAAAATGCTCTGTTTCGTACTTGGCTCTAAGATAAAGAGTTTATTATACAATTACTTTAAAGATTTTTGGATGTTTAATACAACACAGTTACATTCAAAATAACGTTTTGAACACCGATACAAAGTAAACTTAACACAAGCAATGCTGCATAATTATAACTTAGTTGTGGATTTTAGATCAACCAATTATCATACGATCACAAAGTCATATAACATCATTCACAAATAATTTGTTTCTACGAGACATTGTAAATATGTGATGATCAGCACACCTATCTGTGATTAATTAATCATTTATAAAAGGAATTTCTAAGGATGACCTCTGTGTGCCACCAATCAAAATACAGTAGGACGATATATATTTAATTACATAATATTTGCATGTTATTTGTAATAAATGTACGAATATTAAATTTTCGTATAAACATGTACTAAAGCAATTATCCAAATATGTAAATTAATGTTTGCTTCATACTGGTGCATAATCAATTTCAAAAGTTACAAAATATGTATAAGTATGCGTTTTCGGCGAATAGTTTAACTGGTATGGTTTGTAATAAGCAACTCAAGAAATACTTATAAATCACGGACTTATGCCAAAATACAAGTACATTTAATAATCAATTCTGCTAATTGATTAGAGCACGTAATGACATTTTTTTTGTAAGCACATACATGAGAATACCGACAGATGGTTGTAGTAATTCTGAAGTCTCATCTGTGGAATTCTATGACGCTAACCATGGTGCATACGGCTAAGCGCTGCATGTGAAGTGGTGATCCGCGTCGTCCAACGTCATAGACTACAGCCCGAGATTCACGCATCATCCTTTATGTTACAGGAATTTACTATGAATGGGTGCTACCAATTTAATTAATAGGCTATGACTGGCATTTTACGAGTGAGGGATCAAATTCACACGAACCGGAGGTATTTTAGAGCTCAGAAATCGTTTTTTTTTTATTTAAATCTCCGTCTGGGATCGAACCCACGACCTTTGGCTTGACCATTGATCTAAACACACCGGAATAAAAAAAATAGCATTCTTAGCACAATTGTGATTGTTTTAAAATAATTATTGTCCGTATTTTGGTCTACGTGTTTAAAAAAATAAAATATTTTCTTTTTTTTTTGTAAAATATTTTATTCTAATATTTGTTCTGTTTTCAAAATAATGCGTGTTATTTTGTCAACTGAGCAGATTGTATTAATAATAAGTTTAATTTGGTGTTGAGCCGCTTTTCGAGTTACAATATAAAAAAATCTTCATTTACAAAAGGTCAAATATAATCAATCAAGGAAGATTGGCACCTAGTAAGAACCATCTCAGAGAGGCGAGACCGATGAATCGGTCACATCATGCACAACGATGGTCTAGTTAACGACATTGTGGAAGGGATGGTTGAGGGTAGAAACTGCAGAGGACGCCATAGACGGGAGAATTTGCAGCAAGTGTTCGATGACGTGAGTTGTAGCTCTTATGCTGAGCTAAAGAGGATTGCAGAGGATCGAGAAGAGTGAAGATGGAGATGCAAGATTTTTGTGCAGCAAACCAATCCACCGGATTGATACTACGAAGAAGAAATATTTCTTCGTAGTATCAAAGAAGGATACTGGGGTAATCATGTTTTCATCATCCCTTGGTTACTTTTTCAAAAGTTCTGTGGGAATATATATATAGTATTATTTAAAAGGTTCTAGGTACTGAGATGACTTGGAATCAGGAAACGATCATAGCAGCTGACAAAAGCCTGATAGCAATTTCGAGTTTTTTTAACGAGATTAAAAGATTAGGCCGACGGAAATGGTAACATTATTATCCAAGGCATATTTTGGGTTATTTGTAAGAAGATTGTATGACTAACCTGGTGCTCCCGAAGCCAAGACCATTTGGTCGTAAAGAATGATTTAACCCAACAATTAAAACGCGGTAAGCAATAAGCGGTGACCCATACAAATTTTGATCCGCGTCCAATTATTTTATACTTAGGTGAGTTAACGATAGATACATTTACAGTATGCTATTTTCGTTTGTCACTCTAGCATTACCTGGAGTAAAAGTTGCTTTTTATGGAACATTTAAATTTATTTATTATTTTTAATGAACGAGTGTACTGAGAGTAAGCATTACATGAATATAAACTTGACATTGCAGGTTATTACGCCTAATTAAAATATATGGAAAAGGATTAAGCTATGTCAGTACTAGCCTAACTAACAAATTGTAACATATTGTAACGTTTTTTGCTTGGGCAGAAAAAATCCATTAACGTAATGTAACTACCAGACAGTACGTTCGTTTGTTTTCTATATGTTTGTTGTCAGTTGGTTTATGTTGAAAAAATATAAATTTAATATATATTTACCACTTAATAGTTTTTGAGAACAGTTAATTTATATTAAATATTATTATATCGGTATTCTCGTGTAAGCGATTACGTAAAAAAAGTGATTCGAACAATTCACATTGTCAAGAAATAATTCTTGAAAACCATGAAAGTAGTACTGAACGATTTAATTTTATTCAGCCCGACATTTACTCATCATCCATTTAAAAAAAAATTTTGAATGGATGGTATTCACCGAAAAATCTTCGTCTACCATTTATTTCAATGAAAATGCTATGACAGAAATACTTTTTACAATTTGTATTACATATTAATAAAAAAATTTACTTCGCTTCAGGCATTCATTAAGTATGTATTATATACTCGTAAAACAAACCACCAAATAATTCACTGAATTTATTATGACCAATCACAGGATGTCCTAAAAGTCAAAGTCGTGCCGGAAATGGGTGATAAGCGAAGTCACAAATAATCAAGAAAAAATCTAACTTATAAGCATTTGAAATAATCGAGAAAATCTACATCATGTGATTAACTTTTAACTCCCATTCTTCTTTATCCTAGCCATTTCCCATCATCTGGGGTCGGCTCTCCTTGTGCACGTTCGCCATGTCTGTCTGTCCTGCGTTACATTCTCGGTCAAGCCCAGGGATTTCAGATCCTTGTTTACAGTTGCAGTCCAGGTTGCCTGTGGTTTTCCAGGTCTTCTTCTCAGCGTGGGAATGTTGAGGGCTCTCATCGCCATGTGGTCCTCATCTCTCCTTCTCACATGCCCATACCATCTTAGGCGGTTTTCCCTTATCTTTTCAGGTATGAGGGCCACCTGAAATGAAACCCTATCTTTTAACTCCCATTACTTCAAATAATTACTTTTTCATTTTATTTTAATTTTGCAATCCTTCATAATGTTTCTATCAATTTCTGCTTTTAATTTAAAGCTTATAATAATAATAAAATTTATTTATTCAACCACTATTGACATAATCAAAGTCTTACATATTATTATTATGCGATAATTCCAATCATATACAGAAAAAATCATAATTTAAATCGGCATGTACACATACATCACATTATTAATATTGTACTACTGCGCATTCCAAGCGATATATATTTGAATACGCGCACTGCTGCACATCACTACCGAGACGTCGAGCAGGGCCGCCTTTCTCCAGAGCAGCGCGACGCCACCGTACAACCGGCAGCGGCACACTCCACCTCATGTATCCACCGCTGATGTTCCCGTGAATCCAAACTCGTCATCAATTCCTCCTAGGTAGTCGACATCGTGAGGCATAAGCCATGTCTCCTACAGTTATTATGCCAGCATAGAAGAAGTTTTTTTTCTAATAACTACTATGGCCTGTCACCCATTTCCAGTTCCTTAACGTTGACTTCCGGTACATGCTGTATAATGCAATAAGCCTGCGATAATAAGAGACGGGACAATGAGAGTCTGGTAATATTCTGAAAATACGTAAAATGCGTAAAGAGGCGTAAAAATATAAGAAATGGGCGTAAAAAGGACTTCATGATGAGATGAATATTATATGTGAATGCAAATAGATGAAGGATATAGCTAAAAATGAATCCTCTCGACTGAAGTTTTTTGGATAAAAAGTTTTTTCTTTTACGTTTTGCTTTAAAACCATCAGCTTTTTGTTGCTCCTATACATTTAATCTAAACGTACAATCCTGTACATACAAAAATATTGACAGAAATAAGTGGATGATTCTACGACGCTTACTGTTAAACATGACTTTTGGCTGCATATAAAATATGTTTTGACAATGACAAAACTACAGACCGGCCATCACGCATCATCCATTTTTAGCAGGAATTCAGTATGAATGGGTACTATTTATGAGACGAATTACAGGCATCTTAAGAGTGAGGAATCAATTACACAATAAATTTTATTTATAGAGCTTCAAAGTCAATTAATTTTTTTTTCAATCTCGAGCCCACGACGTTCAATATGGTGAGAATACTTTTAACCATTTAGTCATACCCTCTGGTTATCATAAATATATTTATAAGCTCTACTTTTTGTCGGGAATTTTTTAAATAGAACCGTTTTGCGCCATTCATTTAATTGAACTGTCAGTCAAAGTCAATTAATAAAATTTGGTAGGAAACCAAATTCATCTCGTGAATACCATCCATTCGTAGGATGGGCGGTATATTGATATTTTTTTATTATATGTTTTTTTTTTACACAAAAGATATTTATTTAATATGAGACAAAACGATGAAGAAATGTACTCAAAATGTGACAAACAACCATGAAACATCATAAATCAAACATAAAATGTAAAGAAACCAATAAAGAACTCGTTTTTTATTTAAATTAAAAGGAAGAGGTATTTAGATTTATTCTCTCTATAAAAAAATATTCTTTTTAACTGGGTAAGATAATTTAAATATTTTGAATAGCCATCGAGTGAATTGAAAATGGCAACTATTTTTTGACAGTATTTAATTCCATTAATGGACAGTAATTATTATAAGCCTTGACCAAAACGTTGAATACTACTTGAATACAGGCCATTGAAAATGAGTTATAAATCAGTTATCTCTTAACAAGAGAAATATAGAGAAAGCCTACTAGTTAGTTGAAACTGCAGTCATCTAATAGAGAACTTATCTTACGTGATACATGTAAAAACAAGGTAAATAAATAAATATTTTTTATTAATAATGGATCTCAAAGTGAATGCTGAAAACAATAAAAAAAAATGTAAGTATTCAAGCTTAAATGATCCAAGGTGTGAGTGAGAAGGTTGGCGTAGGTTGTGAGATAGGTTGTGAAATGTGTGCTATCGTGTTTCGTTACAAAAAGCAAATATGATTAAAATAATAAAGTTTGAAATAGTTAAGTGCATTGAGAATAGAAGTCGGTACTGATAAAGTATTAGCTGAGAGCATTCCCACTGGATTTTTCATTATGGCAATAAGTGGACGGATGCGTCAATGTCTCTACTTGTTTCGTTAGTGGAGCGGGTGGATTCCGACCGAACGCGCAAGCTATGCGTCGAAGCCTACAAAAGCTCTACGGTAGCGTTAGTCTGCTTTCAAGCGTCGGCCAAGCGCTACGAACTACGATAGCTCCATGAGCCACGAAATCAAAAGCTTTACGAAAGCTCATTCTACGGAATAATGATACTTTGTAAAGATACTTGTACTTCAATGAGTTTTTTTATAAACTGTGTTAAGCCATTTAAAAATCTTCTTTAAGGTAATAAAAAGTTGTGTTAATGATAACTTTTAAAACTTCTTTAAAATAGATGTAAATTCATGATTGTATTAATTAATAATATAATTGGATTAATTATTTAAGGCATATTGCAGTTTTAATTTAGGTTTTTTGAACGTTAAATTAATAAAGTGTTATATGTGGACAATTTATTGGTTATTTAAGAAGACTTCAGAAATAAAAAAGGTAAGTTATTTAATTTCAAAATAGTTATAAAAAAATCATTGATTTACTAATTTATTTACCCTAATAATAGTAATGTATTAAAAAATATTATTTCTCAGTAAAATGTGCATGATTTAATGTTTATGAGAAAAAGAGTTCATTTTCACATTACATTAAAACTAAAAGGAGTCAAGTATTTTCTATACCGTTGTAATTGAATTTAAGTACTTATTACTAGCGTTAGTAAATATGATAATAAAAATTATGTCATAAGCAAAACTATTTTTAAATTTTGTAATATAAAAGTCTCAACTATTTGAATGAAAAATAATGAAACAATTTAATTAAATAACAAGTTCTTAAAAAATAAAGAATAAAAATTAATAGTAAATTCAAAAATAATTGACATAAATATACAACAACTAATTATAATATTAAATGTTATTAAACAGTCTTTGTGAACTCTGAATTTCAAAATAAATGTTGGGTCTATTCATAAATTTTAATGTTCTATGCACAACCCTACAATTTGTACGTAGGTGCTTAAAATTTACCTGACTTTGTGCTACTTAATTAAGAATAATTTAAGCGGAAATGGGATTATTATTATCCCATTTCAGGTTTCATCTATTTTCTGTAATTTGAGGGTTTGTTTTGAAACATAATATTTATAACGTGCTAATGGGTTTATTCGCATTTATTATTTAATGATTAGTCTCTTTATTAATACAAAGCAAAATTGAGTAGGTTTTTGGAGATTATGTTAAAGGTAAAAAGGGAATTTCAAAGTATATTGTAAACGTTAATCATAGGATTTGTTTGCGAGTTCAAAAGTTTAGTATAATGCATCTTATAGAATAATTGTGACTAAAATTAATTTAAAGTTATTTACATTGAGTTAAAAATATTTCCAACTCTAAAAAATGTATAATTTTTCTTCCAAAATTTGTTTCACATCTGAATCATATGGTCAGCTCGAATTGCTGCCATACAATTACCAATTTCCGACGTCCTAAAATTTTTTAAAAATATAAAGTTTCCAACAGCCTCCAGTGGAGAAACCCGGTGGTCTTATGAGAAGGCCGTTGCTGCATCTGAAGCATATTTTGGGTGATTTAACAAGTATTTTTTTAAACGAGATCGGATGATTTGTCTGTCGCTTCCTAGAACTGCACCACTGACTCAAATAAAATAACGATACACAATAATCAACAAACAGTAAGCCATCCATGTTTTGGCCCGATCTAACCAGAACCGCGCTTACAATATACTATTGTCGTTGGTCTACATAGCATATAATTGCAGAAAATACTTACTTGCATACGTCCACATAGAAAAGGTTAAATTCGTTCATTAGATCAAATTACCTTCAATACTCGTACTTGCAAGACCCAGCTTAAAGCTTAGAATTATTAAGTAGTTAACATATCCGGTCTTAATCCGACAGATAAAGTTCATCGCGCAGTTCGGTTCCCACCCTACTTGCTACCTACTGAGTCAGTGCGCTGTCATTTTGAAACACACAATCGGATTAACTGTTTGGCAGGTTCTGATAGCTGCCACAATGTACCTAAAGCTTGCGCTGCCATTCTGCGACATGCTATTCAATAACCTACTGGAATATGCGATTATATTAATCCTACATTGTGATAATAAAAGTAAGTTAATAAAGACCTATAATTATTATGATAAAATACTAAGTTACTTAAAGTAATTGCATTTTTTAACTCACGTAAAAAACATTATCAACATCAACATCACCGCGTCTGCTCCCTTCACTCGGGTATATGGTCATCACGAAGTAAAGCCACAAAATTCTGTCAGCTGCCATATTCCTCGCCTCATCCTATGTCAGTTCTACATTCCGTAGCTCCTCCAAGTACATTATATGTATAATTATACGGCTTTCCAAGACATTACGTGCCCGGGGTCTTGAATAAAAGGCATCTGTATTTCTTGCTAGAAGACAATATATACCAGAGTATACCAACATACATTATTGGCATATACGAGTATGTGATGCTCTTTGCTGGGCATCATATTTTTGTGCGTTTGCTTGACATGCACACCAATAATGTAAGTTTTAATTATATAATTTTACACGGCATTTGCATACGCCATTTTATTTGTTATGACAGTTGCTCCATTTCATGTTGGTGCAACTGTCATCTTTAATTTACTTTATTGTACGTTCATACGAGGAAATAAAGTCTTAAATAAAAATAAATGCGAATTGTGCTTCAAAATCAAATTATCTGTGTTGTTAATCTGCTCCTGAATCCTTCCTTTACGCCGTCACGTGACGAACCCACGACATGTCGTTCTTTTTAAAGACGGGGGACGTCAACTCGTAAATGCCAACAAACTAAATATACCTTAAAAATGGCAATAACACACTTCTTTATTTCCCAATTCGACATTAAAATCGCCGAGTTTTCAGCATCATATATTCTGAAAGAAAAACGAAACCCAGTTGTTAAGCCAGCCAACATAATTAGTGAAATGAACCGACGTTTATTCACAAAAAAATACGAGCGTTCGAAAAGTGGCGAAAATGGATCGAAATAATTACATTTGCGCTGTAATTTTTGGCGAGTTTATTTCAAACAGTAATGCTTATTTTGAATACTAGAAAGGGTTTATATAATGTATTGATTTGAAATAGTATAGTATGAAATAGAATTGAATAAGTATTTTTTTGCCACGTTTTAATGTAGGTTATTAAACGAATGAACAATTCTATATATTATTTTGTAAGAAATAGAAGCAATCAGATAGGGACGATCAGATTGAAATATAAAAATGTATAATCATAAGCTTAGTGGATTTTTTAAATAATTATTTGTGTAATATTATCATTTTTAAGACTGTAATAAGTAATTTAGTAAAATAGAGCAAGTCAGCTCGTTTATATCAAAGAAAAAAAAACATTTCAACAGGGCTAATAAAATTTTAATTTTTATAGGATCTCGAGAAATATATTGAATTATAATTTTATATTCATTTTAATTAAAAAAATAACAAATTAAAAATATTTAGTTTTAATTCACATTTATTTTAAACGATTACATGTTTCTTCTTCTTGTTATATAAGCCACGGCCAGTTTTCCATTTAATCATTATCGAATATGGTCTACAGGGAGGCCAAAACATGTAATCGTTTAAAATAAATCGTTATTTTACTAATTTATTTACCATTATAATAGTAATCTATTGAAAAAAGTATTATTTTTCAGTAAAATGTTCACCTAGTATTGTCAGTTGATAACCTTAATGTTATAGAAAAAAGATTAAAGGTCAAAATGGGTTAACTTTAAATAGCTTTGTTTTTGCCATTCGTAATACTAAACTGTTAGCATTGTGTGACGAAATTTGTCAAAAATAGCATATTTTTTGACCCGATGATAATTCATCGTATCATTATTAAAACAAGGAGCGATCAATAATTTATCATAAACCGGTTAATGTGATTTTATTGTACCGGTAATTTGATGTTTGTTTCCCGGTGCCAGTAATTCGACATTCATTCACCGACAGTTCTCAGTTTATTTAAGCGAAATTAAGTAATTGATGACCCGACTAGTAATTTGAATATGTAACGAGTTTCAATATCTGCGGGAATAGTTTCAGTTTTCAGCAGCGCTGTATTAGCTTGATTGCATGAAATTTCTGAGATGTTTTAACCAGTTGTTTGCTGAAAGCTTTGACTTCTAATGAAATCATAATTCGCTTTGGGTAAATTGAATTATTTTTATTAAATGCTTAGATATTCTTTAGATTATTCTACGATTTATTCATATTTGGTTTTATCTATCTTTTGATGCACCTAAAAAAGTTCTTAAGTTTTTAAATTTCAATTTCAGTAAGGTATTTAAATGCAATCTTAAAATAAGATTAAAAATAATTATTAAAAAATCCGGTGGATTGGTTTGCAGCAACAGAATCTTGCATCTCGATCTCCATTCCTCTCGGTCCTCAGCAACCCTTTTCAGCTCAGCATAAGCGCTACAATTCGAATACTTGTTGCAAATTAAAAAAATTCAAAGGTATTGGGGCTCATGTTGAAACTGGGCTTCTCATCAAATGGAATATTTCAATATTTGAGGCGATATGGTTGAACTGTCCTCTTGACTCTACCCCAAGAATCATAGTCTCTGGCAGGTTAAGTTATTACTTCTAGAAAAGAACAAACAATCTGATCCTGCATCCTTCATCCTTAAATAATTATAAGCTATTATTAAAGCAAACCGATCTCCAACAAAATATCAGGATTTCTGAAACACGCCAAATGGCGCACTGAACAGCCCACTCTCCCAATAAATATAAGCACAGAACTCTTCTAGTTCTCTAGCCCAAAGAAATGCATATCCCAACATACCATTGTATAAAGTTAGATGGCTACAGCCACGGATAATATCCATATATCTTCATTTTATATGAAACCTTACAAAATTTCTTCTGAAACTTCTCAAAATATAAGCATTGACGGCATTATTGTAGAAATAAATTCTATATTAAACGTTTTACTTTAAAAATCGACTACATAAACAAGACTCGGTCTCATTACTTAACTACGATAAATGTATATTTTTTTCGACAAGATTCTAAAAATTTGTTACAAATAGTCTTATATGTATTTTATTATAAAATATATTAATAAATAAGCCCAAATCAACATTATTATTAAAAAATTCAATTTACCAGGACAGGAAAAAGGATTGATTATGTATAATTGTAAAACATAATAAATCGAAAAGGTTGTCAGTTTAATAAAAAGTTAAACCTTATAAACGTTCCTGGTAAACTTTGAAATGTTCTTTCAGCTTTCTGGGCTCCTTAATTAATACAAAATGTATCAGAATGTGAAAGAAAAATACACACTTGCAACCCCTAAAATCGTATACCAGCATCATGCATATTTTTCGCAAAACGCGTCTATTTGACCAGACAAAAAGATATTGCGTAAAATTATTAAGGGCTTATTTAAGCAGTAAAATACGGGCTTGCTAATCAAGAAGTGCATGAATCATTTGCTTCCTAGCATTACGTATATTACGGTGTTCTCCCATACTTAACCTGCTTCACATTCAAATTCCATTTTAACAACACATCTACCGATCACACTAACTGATATGGTATACGTGAGTTGCTCTTTAGGATAAAATGGTTCAAACTACAGGAGCATCGTTCTGTACCTGATATTCTTAAAGTATATTATTAAAGAAGCAGTACTCAAAGATTTGTATCCTCCATATATTTCACTTAGAGATCGTTAATATAAAAATAAATTCTGTGAAATATAATTTATCAAAAAAAAAATGGAGAGATTTTAAAGAAAATAATATTTTGAGTGGATTTTTCAATGTCCGCTTGTAATAAATTTCTGGTAGGTGTGAAAATGATCGCCTCTTGTAAAAAATGCGTGTCAGAAGATATGGCGGTTTTGGACCTCTGAAATCCCCTTTTGTGTGATATTGATGACCTTACTGGGGCATATATGGGTCACTGCCTATCAATTACAATAAGTGATATAGGGCTCGCCGTGCCATATATTTTTTATGTTAACACATACAGGAAAATACCGCTAGAAGGCGATCGAAAAACTTTTTCCCTTGATTATATAAAACATGGTATTTAATTGGCTTAGCACTCGTAAAATATTCACTTGCATTAGTGGAATACATAATATAAGTTTTGTGTATATGAAAACTGTATGAACACGCTTGCTTATATCATCTATATATTACCTGTATAAGCCCCATTATTTTATACAGCTTCGAATTTTGACATATTAAAAAAAGGTATCCTAATATAATGCAACATTTATAGACTACATGCTCAAGATATAAAACGGATATAATATAAATAATAATATTTATTAACAGTTGAATGAACTTTCACGAAATTTCTCGGGTTATCTCATAATTATCCATAAGCTCTCCGAAACCAAGTATTTATACTTCAAATTACGGCCAACCGACCTGTCAGTTACAACTTTTTTCAGCTCGTCCCATATCAGCTCCTTATCCCAAAGTCCCGTCAAACATTTACGTTTCATCAACAGCTACAATAGCTTATGTTCTGCCTTTCAACCAAACTACAAAGTAAAAATAGTCTCATCATGTGAGATGCTGCTGAAGTAGATAAATTATCAATGTTTCGTAAGAGGCGAAGATGTTAAATTTACGTGGGAGAAAATACTTATGGCGTAAACATAAATCAATGACTAAAATCCAATGTTTGTGAGATTTGACAAAGATTGTAAATGGTTCTGAAAATAACATTATATTTTATACTAGAATGTTGTTGCCCTACAAAAACGTTTATAAAACGTTTCAAGGTATAAGCTGACTGCTTCGATGATATATTATACTTATTTAAAAAATATATATGATTTATACTTCAAGAATAAAATAATGTGGACTCCCTGTTAGAGGGGCACTGAATACACCTTCACGTAGGCATCCAGCGGTGTTCCGGTGCTCCAATAACTGATGAGTCAGTAGTTGTTTAATATTAAAATTATTTAATGTTATTGATTTTTATTTTTATTTTATATGGTTCTGGTTTCAATATGTCTATGTTAAACTTTAATTATGGCTCTAGTGGCTAAATAAAGAAAAAAAATATCATCTAACAAACGTAAACATGGAACGAAAATATATTATTTTTGGATACTAAAAACTTCTCACACTCGGTGACCAAAACCTTGTATAAAGCATTTTTTCAACGTACAAGGTTTCTAACTTTCAGCGATAACACAAACATTCAAAAATATAATTTTTTTAGAATAAATACTTTCGGTTTATTCTAAATACGGTATTTTGTGACAGCACTAAATGTACGTGTTAAGAGTGTCCTATATATTTTAGAAGTATTTTTGTCGCATACTTGAAGAATGGTCCATACTTGGCTTCTGTAGATCCAAGGTCTTCTAAATGTATGTAATATATTTGAATTCTATAAAAAAAACATCTGTCACAACTTATATAAACACTCATTTTACAAATAATGTGGGACAGCCTATTCTGAAAGATATACAATATTGATTTCATATTTTATTACGATTTTTAGAAGAAATATGTGTTTAAGATATATTTATTTTAAATATGTTATTAGGAGTATTTGCAGCAAGTGTTCAAGGAGATTAGTTTTAGCTCTTATGCTGAACTAAAGTGGATTGCATAGGACTGAGAAGAGTGGAGATCAAGATTCAAGATTTTGTTCCTGCAAGCCAATCCACAAGATTAATACTACGAAGAAGATGTGCTTAAAATGAAAATAAATTTAGTATTTTCATTCAATAAAAAAATAGTGCCGTCTATACAGTGCCTGTATCGTTCCCATTTTGTACGACTCTTGGCATCTCATTAAAAGCCAATGCAGATGTATAATGGGTTTAGAGCGGATTGCTGCATAGAAAGCTGAGAGTACGACGGAATGACTTTGTGAGGAATGACGAGGTGAGAGAACATACATAGCAGCTTTCCATACTACAGTCACTGCAGAAGCGAAAGTGTACCTAATTGAGACATATACTTCGGATGCCACGGAAGATAATAAGCTGAAATTGCTAGCTTCTAGGATAACCCCATCCTAGAAGGTCGTCGATAACTATATACAGAGAGTACTTGGTGGATATACTCCCGACAGAACTAAAATGGGATGAGGAGAAGACCATGGCATTTGGCGGCAGGTATAACTCGATGGTGAAAGCGTTTGCTTTGAAAGCCAAAAGTCGTGGGTTCGTTCCCCGACGGAGATTAAAAAGAAAGGTTTTTTAATCGATTTCTGAGCTCTAAGATTACTTTCGGTTGGTGTGAATTTGATCCCTCACCTGTTAAAAGCCAGTTATAGCCTATTAATCAAAATTGATTATAGACGAAAGTCGTCCCGTGTAGACCACCCGTTCATAGTAAAATGCTGTAATCATAAAGGATGATGCGTGAATCTCAGGCTGTAGTCTATGACGTAGGCGGATTAACACTCACATGCAGCGCTTAGTCATATGCACCATGGTAAGCGTCATAGAATTCCACAGATGAGACGTCAGAATTACTATTACCATCTGTCGGTATTCTCCTATATCTGTTTACATAAAAATAAACATATCTTTGTGGAACAGTTCGTGGTGGCCATATGTTCCAGTTAGTGGATCTCGTGATGATGATGATGATGATGATGATGATGATCATGATGAAATATTAAGAAAGTAAAACACGCTAAATATCCAAAATAAAAATACTTGTATGTTAAGACATAAAAAATACTTTATACGACTATTTATAGTATTTAAGAAATTATTGAACCATTCACGAAGAAAAGTTACATTTAATGTTTATTTTTTTTAGTTTAATTAAGTAGTCGTAAACACATACAGTAGACTATTGTGTCCTTTTTTATTTACTTAAAGTTCGGGTTACTTTTTCATGAACAAATATGAAAGTAGGCTGCATTTATTAATCGGAAACGTTTTTTACGATAACCAAAGTATATCGCATCCCAAAGTGGCGCTATTGATAAGATGTCATTAACTTTTCGTAGTCTAAAAATAAGTTTGCTTAGATGAATAAAATAAGTCTTAAAACGACGTTTTTCAATTCCAACGATAATAATTATCCTTAAGGATAGACGCTGGGAGGGATGGAGGGGTGGAGGTTAATCCGCGTGTATCTTTTTTATCCTCATCGGACTTATCCGGGCAAAATCCTCTTAGAAGCACTTATTCCTCCTGCCCTCCCAAGAGACATCCCCAGGATACCAGGATAGAACGATGGAAAGAATAGCGTAAACATAACAGGATAAGATTATGCGCGCATTTCAATTTTCAGAATTGGACACTAAATTGTTGTGTAATACATGAGAAAGCTACATTAGCATGAAAATGTTGCTGAATTGAATCAGAGCAATCGTATCAAATGTATAATTTACAAACTACTTTATACTGCAAATCAGTGAGATTGTGAGTATTAGATTTTTATTTATATATACCATATAAAATTAGTTCTGTAAGTTCCGAAGAGCAGCAACCGTGGTAATAACGGTAGAAAAGACTAAGTTAACCAATCTTATTCCTGTGTTCCATTGACTGCAGGTTAGACGTAAGAGTGTCATTGCTTATCGAACGAATTGTTCTTCTTATATTTGTAATGAACCCTGTATTTTAAATTTGTTTTGTTCGACATTGTTTGAAATTATTGATGGTAGTCAATAAAACTATGAAAATACATTCATTCAAATAATGCAGAATAATAAATAAGACTTGAAATTACAATTTTGGAATTGTACGTTACAAATTTACACTGTTGAATGTGTATTTGAGCGAATTCGATATTCATTTCCAGTTCCACTAAATATTAATGTCAGATTACAACATATCGCCACTAGTTAGTTTGTGAATGGCTAATTAAGTATCAGGATCGCAGGAAGCCTGGCTCGATCAACCCCTAATAAAATTCACCCAAACTGCCGCGAATCGGATGATATTCCACCCGGGTAGTCACTTTAGGGCTGATTCAAGTGTGTCCCGGACGGGAAAATAGGCTCTACGCATTAATGAAGGACAATCAAAATATTATCTCACCCCGGAGTGTGGATGCAGATTGTCAAATCTACCAATAAGGCACCGATTAGGGTACAATATGAATCCAATATGAATCCATAATGAACATTTTAGCGATAAGGTATTCGGTAAAAAAAAGTATCTTAAGATATATACTAATATGTTAGATATATACTAACGAGTATCCTTTGTTCGTGACGTGGTCTCTCCAGAAAATTCCGATAATTCTTCTGTATGACCACATCTCAAAGGCCTCTCGAATAATATCGAAATCCTAAATTTCCATCAGGAACTATACTGATATCATCTCGATATAGCCGTTTCAGGCTGGTGCCGAAAAGCAACGATATGCCATCTATTGGCTTTTATTTTTTTTCGCTCGTCTGACACGCACATATATAAATGTTAATTTAATCCTTAAGATCTAGTAGTCATAAGACATGATGCTTGCAGGCGCAATTTTGTTTGTTTTGACAGGTTTGCTGCGTGTCACGTGGGCGAAATTAGTTCAATATATGAGCGTTAGGTTAATTTTGCGTAGTGACTCTCACTACTGCCCGCCAGTGAGTTGAGGTCTGTATGGGTCCAATATTGCACACACGGCTCTGTCTGTCCCGGATGGACGATAGGGTTTTGTCAGTTCTTTCACATGAAAAAAATTTCAATCTTTTTTCTCGACGAGCTCTTTGTTTTGGTGACCTCTTCCTCATCCATTCACCATGCGACCAAATGATGATCCCGGAAACCTGGAGTCACTTTATTTAGACGGAAGACGTCAATACATTTGTACTCGACAAGTTACGAAAGGCAAAAGAAAAGTAATTGGCGAAAGATAATCCTAGCACGGTCTTTGGCAATCATGCTTCCAGTTTCGCGCCATTAACAGCCTAAAATTTTCAGCCGGAAAGTATAAGAAAGCTAAAAATGGAAGAATTCTTCAAAAGCAGATTAAAACTCTACCTTTTTGACTGGGTAGTCAAAGAAGCGTTCTTGTAATGAGCATTTGTTCACAAAAAAGCGCTGTTTAAATGCTAATATATAAAGTTGTCATGGTATGAGGCAAGGATCATGATGACTGATTTATGTCGAAAGTTTTTGACGACCATATGATCCACTTAGAGGAGCAGACATAGTGACGATGGTGTTGATGAGTAGACATTATTCTCTTTATTACTGGAGGTAATCTGGCGATCTACGACTATGTGCTGCGATACATTGCCTTGCGCTCATTGTGATTTATGTCTACTGCGGGCGTTTGGGGTCTTGTGAAACGGCAGATTGGACCTTAAAGTATGAAAAGGGTACCACGATAAATCCCGCGTAGGCTGCCAACGCAAGTAAAGATGAAGTAGCAGATATTATAATTCTGAACCCTTGACTTACCGAGATGGGACAAGTAGTCAAGAGAATAAAAAAGAGAGAGAGATATCGTAAAAAGATCACCAGTCTCTCCGTCAGCTTCACAAGCTTTTCTGGCGGTTATGCTTTAGTTATCACACTGAAAGTTGAGAAATAAAAAAATAAAAAATACTTTTTAAACGTTATTTAAGCTCTATAAATACTCCTAGTAGGCGTGAATTTGATCCCAGACGAACTCAGAACCTTTGGCTTATTATAAAAATGATCTACCACTAAGCGATACCTGCTGGCAAATCACGTTTAGTGACTTATGAACAATTAAAATAATTTTTCAGATTATTATCTTAGAATATATTTGAACATTCTTTTACTTTATAGATAATGAGATCTGTAGTCAAATATTTTTAATGAATTGATCATCTCAAAAATATAAATGCGTCATAAAATGTCATTAGGAGAAAGTAATGGTCATGGTGGACCTTACTGTGTGTAAAATATAACGAAGGTGCATATTTCGAATCACATCGTCTGCCGTTTCTAAAATATGACATTTAATGTAGGTTTGTGTGTGTATTAACTTATGAATAAATATTCCCATGATTTGTTTAGTTCCATAATTATTGAAGTTATAAAAAAAATAAAATTGAAATTGCCTTACTTGCTAGATCACTGATCACAGAACTAATTTCTGAACCTCGAAAATACATTAAAAAAACGAATTGAAATAAAAAAAATCCAAATTCTGAAGAAAAGTTTAATTATTCGGTGCTTGATTTTCTTTAAGAAGAGACCCACTTACTTTAATAAACATTTACTTTGAGGTAATTTTATAATAAATTTCTGTGAAACTCGGGTTGATAAATTTGCGAGGGTGCTTTATTTTTCCTCCACCTGTATAATCTACTCGTATAACAGACTAAGTAATTTCATAAATATTAGCAGTTCGCTTAATAAATAATGTCGCACTTACATATAATCTACAAAATCCTTTGAACACGTTAAAACGTAATTCACTCAGTATTTTCTGCAGTAATTACCGGTGAGAATGGTTAAGGAGTATACATTTTTTCTCACCAAACCGAAGGCCATGGGTTCGACCCTCAAAATTTAAAAGTAAACGTTTTCTGAGCTGTATAAATACCTCCGATTGGTGTGAATTTGAATCCTCCCTCAACAAATTACAATAATAGTCTATTAATTAAAGTTGTTATACGAAAGTTTGTATACTATTTTTACTACTTGTCCCATTAAACTTGCCAAAACAATTGTTTGGAGCATCTTGATGTATGATTGTAAGACATGGTGCTTATCTGAAAGTGATTAAAAAAGACTAGAGGCCTTTGAGATGTGGTCAGACAGAAGAATTCTCGGAATTTCCTGGAGAGACTACGTCACGAACAATGAGGTTCTCAGGATAATCAAGGAAGATAGGCAACTAATAAGAATCATCTCAGTGAGGCGAGCCCGATGGATCGGCCACATCATGCGCTACGATGATCATATTCACGACATTGTGGAGGGGATGGTTGAGGGTAGAAACTGTAGAGGGCGCCCTAGACGGGAGTATTTGCAGCAAGTGTTCGAGGACATGCATTGTAGCTCTTATACTGAGCTGACGAGGGTTGCGGAGGACCGAGAGGAATGGAGATCGAGATGCAAGATTCTGTTGCTGCAAACTAATCCACCGGATTGATACTACGTAGAAGACGAAACTCGCCCCGTAAACATAACCCATTCATAGTGAATTCCTGTAATTAAAAGGATAAGGCGTAAATATCGGGCTATAGTTCATCTCTCGGTATTCTCTTATACCTTAAAAAAGGATATCCACTATCAATATATACTACATACAGACATAGCAAACTTTCTGAATAATGATTTGGATGCTTAGATTTAACAACACATTATGATTTGAACCCATATATGTATGAAATATAATATTCCGTATCAAATTCCGTTGAAAGCCCCTGCTCTATAAGCTGAGGATCATTTCAAAAGTTGCAGATTTAATCGCCCGAGGCTCACTATCCAGCATCCAAATACGTCAGGTGCTCTCAATATTAATACTTTGACAGTGTAAACTTGTAAGCATTTACTTTTTACGTTACGATATGTTATATTCTTAGCATTATGTTAATCCTTATTATTACAGGAATTAACTATGAATTGGTGGTCTTCACGAGACTACATTCGTCTATCACCAATTTTGATTAATAGGCTAGGACTGGCATTTTACGGGCGAGGGTTCAAGTTCTCACCAACCGGGGGTATTTTAGAGCTCATAAATCGATTAAAAATCTTTTAATTTTTTTAATCTCAGTCGAGGATCGAACCCACGATCCACGACCTTCGAATTGCCGAGAAAACATTTTAACCATTGAGCTATACCCACCGGAAATGTAATACTATGCAATTTCCTCACATTGAAAAATGCAAAGTCAAATTGTTATATTTATTATCGTAGCGGGAACTACTCGTAGATTTCAAATAAAATCAACATATTTTATTTTCTAGTTCATTATCATTGCAAAATTTTTAAAGGGTTATTACGGTAATAATTTGTCCTATTCACCTTAATTTAATAGTGATATTTGTATTTTTTTATTATTTAAATCTTGTATTTTAAACTAAAGAAACGTATACGAGAACTATTTTTTATACTATCGCATACCCAAAGTCAAGCTACGGTAGAAGTCAAAAACGTTGTGCTTGACATTTTATCAGCCTACGCAAAATAGAAACATGATTTATTTTATATATTAAAAGTAATGAAAGCACTGATTTACTGCACAATATTGCTCTACAAAGAAGAGTGGCTTATCTGTGTGCTCTCTTGCTGAAATATATTTTTATATGAAACACATACATGTGATTTAATGTATGGATTCTATGTTTAAGAAGACTTATTCTGAATGTGTGCTGATCATGAAAAAAAAATTACACATTCCAGAGATATTTGTGCTCATATTTAAATAATTTAACAGCTTACAAATAGTTCAATGGCTTAGAGGTACAACTTGCTTACCTAGGTTAGAGGTCTTAAGTTCGAACTCCAATAAAATTACTATTATAAATTAATAAATTTATATTTAATCAAATATACAGATACTATCCATTGATCCTTTTTCCATTCAAGGAACACAAAAATAACGGTTGTAAACGGGATGCGAACCGCCGATCTGGGAAACCAACTATGCCCAGGTATTCATACCGCTCGACAGGCGCATACAATGGGATGCTTTGAAACTAGTACATTTTATAATCGTACGATAGAATGCCTTAAAACTATATATTTAACCATGTATATTTTTATTATTATTCAATCAGACGTGGAATTGACAGCAAGTCTTACCCATAAATAAAAAGTCTATTTATTTTAGTGTAAGTACCACTCGGAATGTCGCTAAACCATAGACTGAATGGATGAGAAACGACACTTATAGAACTCGACTCGGACTTTATAACCAATCATTTACCGGTGTTACTGATGAATAATTTTACCTTCATATCTGTCGAAGAGACGACATTATTATATGAATTGGAATGGAATATTGACTGGCAAATAAAATTGGCCGATTCTAATAAAAACTGACGATATAAAAAAAGTGACCTGGATGTGGAAGGCGGAGGATCGAAGAGAATGGAGACTCATGCGGGAGGCATACGTTCAACAGTGGACGGACACAGGCTGATAATGATGATGAAATTAATAAATTTATAATACAGAGCTTATGAAAACTGTACTTTGTTAGAAATTATTTATTTACCTGTAAAATTTCATCAATTAAAATTGCTTGAAGAAGAAAACATGTGAATCATCCATCAATAGTGAGTCGAACGTATGAATGCCGAGATACAGTCTAATCTTCTTCTTCTTCGTGTCGGCGACGTCAAATTGTTTCAGCATAATATTTGGCAAAATCGTTGGCTCGCGTGTTGCACAGCATTAGATTTTGAGATGTGCAGATAGTTAAGCAGATGGGGCAGGATCTTAGGTGTGAGTCCATCGGCAGGTTTCATCAGTAGAATTCCTTACTTGAGGTTTACCTTTGTTCTTCCAACTCCGTTTTTTAATCTGTCCAGGTATTTTCAGGTCCGCTAGTCAAGGTTCTTGTCAGTTGATAGGCTTTCTTTTGGGGTGATGAAATCTTCCGATGCGACTTGTTGCTACACAATAAAATATATTTTAATGACTCTGGCGGATTCAATTATATTCAACGATGGATACCTATCATTTAAGTGGCAAGCATCAGAGTATCCAGAGATTATATGTTTCCTTTACTTATTGTTTATTTTGTTATGTATGTGTTAACAGAGTAATCCTATTATATTTTTACATCACTCCTTGTTTATTTTCTTATGTATATGTTTACAAAGTTAAAACATAAAGGTTCTAGGGGTACGAACTGACCAATCTATTAGCATGCGAGTTAAGCGATTCAAATGTGGGCCATCTCGTTCAGCAATATTATACAATATAGTGAAGCGTGTGGGAAGCCGCATTGCATAGCCACAATAGATATAACAATAACTCATGCAAATGTGAGCTGAAATAACAGTTATGGCGCAAAATACCTGATAAGACCATCGCACGGGAGTATGGAAAAAAGTGCTTTAAGACGCCATTACGGTTGCGGAGCGCTCACTCGTGAAAATGTTTTAAAAGCGGTGAAATTTTCTTGTTTCACATAAAAAATATCATTATTCTGTCAATTTTATAGGCGGTATACAGATCGTAATGCTAGTAAGTAGACGTGATAATGAATAGTTGCTAACAGTATTATTATATGGGTTTTTAAAATAGTTTGTATACTTGAAAGAAATACAATATTTTTCAATAAATGACATTAGTTATTTGTATCATATAAGTCCAAGTAGACTAAATGGCATTAGAAAGTTGAGATTTCGTAGATGAATATTCTTTTTATTTCATAACAGCCAATGAAGTAATAATGCAAGAAGAGGAGACAAAAGAAATCCTGGCCGTTTTACAGCGGACTCACTGAATGTGACTGCGGCGTGGAGCAGACCCTGTCACACCTTCTGGAGCGTGCGCTGTGTCCAAGTAGTTGCGGGTGCAACTGGGTAGGAAGACCTGATGATGGCCGGGAGTAACGCCATTGACGTTGCCCACTTCTGGGCGGATAGGATCTTATCCTGTTGTTTCCGACACGATCATATATATAATGCATTGAAAGCTTATACAATATTATGTTTTGAAAAAAAAATATTTTAATATTCACAAAAGTTGTTTCCGATACGATTATATATATGATGAATGAACACCCCCTTACTTGGATAAAAGCCGACTTCACGTCACCGGGATAGTTATAAGCACGCGTGGTAGAGGGATCAGCAGCAGATGAGCAACAAAAATAGTTTTTAAGAAGCACATTGACAAATATTTAATTAAAATATTGACAACCTTTCGATCTGCTCGAGGCCGACAGTGACGTGTTGTTAACAACCCCACGAGCAGACATAGACTGATAATCGCGGCTGCTGCGATAGTGCAGCGCCAATATTAATATCGTGGCGATCCACAGAACGACACCTGTCAAACAAGCAATATGGCGACACATACGTGTCCGACGAGCGAACGAAAATAAGAAACGCAAGGTTATATATCAAGGCTTTTCGGCACCAGCCTGCAAGGGTTATATCGAAATAATATCAGAAGATATATAAATATCAAAAAAGCAATTCAATATAATAGGAAAATCTTTAATAATAAATTACTTTTAATGTATAGCCCGGTTATTAATATGTTTCCTATAAATTCGCTCTGTTCAACTCTTACGTCAACAAATGTCTCTAAAACTTTTCTTCTCCCTTCCACTTCTTTTTGCAAACTTAATTAACTATTCAATATTAAGGTTTAGTTTGTAGTAAGTAGCTCATGACGTAGGTGCTGTGACACCAAAACCGGTTGAATGATTACTAATTAAAACTAAATGGTTGTATACAATGTTTAACTTGTTGTTATTCTTTGAAGGTGAATATAATTATTCAACAAATGTAGACGCAAACCACCTATCGACCTGCCTATACAACTGGGATAGTCAATGGTTGGTACAAAAATGTACAAATGGTACAAAAAAACTATACAAATTACGATGTTATACGACATTTTAAAACAGTTAATCAGATAAAAAAAACGTTGAAGTTAGGATTCGAACCGTATTTTATATATATACGCAGACGACATTAATTCGTAAAAAAAATATTTTTGGATAAATAATATGATGTAACCCTACAAATAGCAACGCATTCAAAGAAGCATATCGGGAGTGACCTGGGGGCGGAGGATCGAAGAGGATGGAGACTCATGCGGGAGGCTTACGTTCAACAGTGGACAGATGAAGGCTGATGATAATGATGAACCCTACAAATAAATCAACAAATTAGAAGAGCGTTGAAAATAGAATTTTATGTATAGTATATGTATATTTTAATTAATAATAATATTGTAATATAGTCAATGATCTATAAAAGTAGATTAGAATATTGAAATAATAAAATAATATTCTAATAAAAATTAAAAAATTAATAACATTAGAAGAGGCTTAACACACCACACGCAGCGCTTAGCCATACTCAAAAATGAAAAGCATCAAAGAATCCACAGATGAGATTTTTCTACTACCGTCAATCACTGTTTACATATTAAAATGAATAACGAATACAAGTTGAATAAAAAAATGCTTGTATTTTTTTTTCAGCAAAAATTTTCAGCTGAGTTTGTAGAGCATTTTCTTTTCGAGTATCGCCAATTCGATTAATCGATGTATTTATAATTGATTTCATTTTTCAATTAAAAGCTTTTTACCCTTACAAATATATACTTAACCTTTGTTCAACCTCAATAAATCATTCATTCCACCCTAAACGGAAATTTTACTGTCAAAATATGACATATTTTATGATACAAGCCCTTACAGTCCGCATAATACGTCTATGTGAAATATAATGGAGAAAAAAATATGTATCTATTCAAGACATCGATATTGGCTGTTTTGTGGCTTTAACAATATATATTTATTTATATATATATTTCCATATCCGCTCCATATTTGGAGCATATGAACACCACAAATTGTCGTAGAGAATAATTTTGGTGTTTATATTTCATGGTATTTTTTTAAGGAGATCGGATGATCAGCTGAACAATTCCGAGGCTTGGGCAATTTAGTTTTGTATTTTATGGGTGGCTCAATCCTACCGGTCACATGTATATAGGCTTAGATTAAATTAAATCGATTTCACAGAAAATCAAGCTGGTTTGGGATGCGAACGGATGGCGTCTGAGTGAGAAGAAAACGTTGTAACCACTGGACTATGCCACCTGGCAAATATTTTACCGCCTTCATGATACACAAACAATACAAGCTACGAGTAGTGCTATATGTGGAGTTTTGATCCGCCGACATCAAAGACTACAGCCCGACATTCACGCTTCATCCTTATTACTACAGGAATTCACTATGAATGGGTGGTCATCGTAGGAGTTTAGTCTACAACCAATTTTGATTAATATAATGTGACTAGCATTTTACGGGTGTGGGATCATATTTACATGAAGCAAGGATATTTCAGAACAAAGAAATCGATTTTTTTTTAATCTCCATCGGGAATCGAACCCAAGCTACAGGGAACCATGTTACAGATCATTCGGGTTGTTGACCTGATGCTCTATAAAGTTTTATGACACGATATAGACATATTGTATTAACATTGAAAGGTGCGTAGAACAGTAAGTATATGAAGCAGCAATGAATCACTCACTCAAATTGTAAAGCGGAAAACGTCTAAACAGTACTCTGGTTTGGATTTCACTAGCAGCCTCTATTTAGGAGTCAACCTTGTGGCTGAGAGACGGCGATAAATATCCCGGAGAAAGGTTTGTTTTTTAGTCGTAAATTTATGGTGGCACAAAAGCCTAATCAACCGTGGGATGCCTCTGAGTTTTCCGCATTATACGTCATTCAAAGGGACAATAAGCATTCTCGGCGCTCACAAAGGAACCGCGAAACAATATATTATATTGGAGTGGGGCTTACATCGTATTCCGCAGAGCAATAATTGATAGCCGGACCGCTCGCTTTACAATAAAATGTTCAGTAATTGCGGATAAATCTCTTACGATTGAAGTGATCCTATCGAAGCATGTAATGTATCCTAAATTCCTAATATTTTAGACATATTGAGCTTAGTAATATGTGATCGCTGTGATTTTATGCTTAGTAGATTTGATTTCACGTGAAATATCTGGGGCTCACAGTTTCATTCGATCAAAACAAAGCACTCATTATGCAGCTCCTGTATCTTCTCCATTTTTTTATTTACGACTGTGAATCTTGGCATCTCATTGAACGCTTATGCAGCCGTATTATAAGCTTTAAAAAACAGGTGCCTGCGTAAAATACTGTTTTGTTTTTCTAAGAAATGATGAGTTGAGGGATCGGACACTGAGGAGCTTAATCCTAAAATTGATCAAAATAAGATGATATACCTTTATAGAAGAATAATTTCATTCTGTGCTTAAATCTGTATCAAATTAAAAATGATGTACAAAAAATTAGGTTTTTTTTAGTATCTCGGTAATATAAATGAAAATTTATATATTTTTTAACATATTATTTATGTTTATCCTATTTAACTTATTTTCATAATGTTAATCATATAATTAACAAGTTCCAATGGATATAACTGTTGTGTTTATTAGGGTCAGTTAAATTAAAAATATTTAAAATTGAAACGAGTTATTCAGTCATCTTATGGTTCTGTCAGCAATCAAAAACACCGCCTCGGGTAAGACACCAGGTTACGATGGAATCAGTATAGAGCACATCCGACATGCAGGATCCTCAATTGCGCATATACTGGCTGCTCTCTATACTGCTTTACTTGGACATGGATGTATGCCGAAAGATATGACCATGACCATCATACTGCCTATAATAAAAAGCCACCCAGTTAGATGCCTCTATCAGCAGCAATTACAGACCCATATCACTCGCCACGATGGTATCGAGAATCTTCGAGAAAGTAATAAACTCACTCATAGAAGACAAGCTGGTCACGGCTGATAACCAATTTGGATTTAAGAGAAACACGTCCACTGATATGGCTATTTACTGTGTCAAGCAGACAATAGACTATTACATAAGCAGAAAAACAAACGTCTATGCCTGCTTCTTGGACCTGAGCAAAGCATTTGATCGAGTTGACCATAGGAAACTCTGGATAAAATTAAATAAGCGCAATGTTCCGGCAGCTATTGTGAACGTCTTGGCTGTATGGTATGCTCAACAAAGAATTTTGTACAATGGGCTGGAGCTGAGTCCTCGCCTTTATATATGAAGAGCGGAGTTCGGCAAGGTGGTAGTATGTCACCTATTCTCTTCAATGTATATATCGATGACTTGATCCAGTCATTAAATGCTTCCAGAAAAGGTTGTCATATAAGCGGCTACTGTGCTAACAATATTAGCTACGCTGATGACATGGTCATTCTATCGCCATCAATAAATGCACTGCGATGCCTTCTTCACCTTAGTGAAAAGTATGCTAAATCCCATGACCTCAAATATAACCCCACAAAATCAGTCGTTTGTGTCTTCAAACACAATAATGAACCACTGATCATACCCACAGTGAGTCTTGAGGGCAGGGATCTAGCGACAGTGTCCTCAATAAAATACTTGGGCCACATCCTCACAGATGACCTACGTGACATTGAAGACATAGAGCGGCAAAGAAGAGCAATAAGCGTTCGGAGCGGTATGCTTTCTCGGAGGTTCTACCATTGTAGTAATGCTGTCAGGAAAGTGCTATTCAAAGCACACTGTATGGCACTGTATACCTCAGAACTCTGGTCTAACTATCCTAAACGAGAGTGGGAGAAGCTCAAAGTTGCGTATAATAACTCATACCGCCAACTTATGCAACTCCCTAGATTTTGTAGCGCATCTGACATGTTTGTGGAGGGCGGAGTCCATTCATTTCCAGCATTATTGCGACACCGTGTTGCCGGCTTCTGGAGCAGGATAAGGAGGTCCAACAACATCATCATCCTGGCTGCTTCTGAATGGCTCAACTCCTCCCTGAGCCATCGATGGATGGAGATGGTGCACAAACCACCATGAAATACTATTTTATTTTATTTTAATTTTTATTTTATCTTCACAAAATTAAAACATTGTTCAATGCTATGTATTTAAAAAATATGGCAGATTGGGTATTGCACAACCCACCCAATCCTGCTGGAATAAAAACTTTATTATTATTATTATTATTCACAAAGAACAGCGAACTACTCGTAAATAGGATACACCAGTGTCTTATTCATGCTAAATATTATATGTGTAATTATAAGTTTACCTGTATAAAATGATTAAATATTTACAACATCATCGGCGCTCACAAAGGAACCGCGAAACAATATATTATATTGAGTGGGGCTTACATCGTATTCCGCAGAGCAATAATTGATAGCCGGACCGCTCGCTTTACAATAAAATGTTCAGTAATTGCGGATAAATCTCTTACGATTGAAGTGATCCTATCGAAGCATGTAATGTATCCTAAATTCTAATATTTTAGACATATTGAGCTTAGTAATATGTGATCGCTGTGATTTTATGCTTAGTAGATTTGATTTCACGTGAAATATCTGGGGCTCACAGTTTCATTCGATCAAAACAAAGCACTCATTATGCAGCTCCTCCATTTTTTTATTTACGACTGTGAATCTTGGCATCTCATTGAACGCTTATGCAGCCGTATTATAAGCTTTAAAAAACAGGTGCCTGCGTAAAATACTGTTTTGGTTTTCAAGAAATGATGAGTTGAGGGATCGGACACTGAGGAGCTTAATCCTAAAGTTGATCAAAATAAGATGATATACCTTTATAGAAGAATAATTTCATTCTGTGCTTAAATCTGTATCAAATTAAAAATGATGTACAAAAAATAGGTTTTTTTTAGTATCTCGGTAATATAAATGAAAAATTATTTATTTTTTAACATATTATTGTATGTTTATCCTATTTAACTTATTTTCATAATGTTAATCATATAATTAACAAGTTATAATGGCTATAACTGTTGTGTTAATTAAGGTCAGTTAAATTAAAAATATTTAAAATTGAAACGACTTAATCACAAAGAACAGCGAACTACTCGTAAATAGGATACACCAGTGTCTTATTCATGCTAAATATTATATGTGTTATTATAAGTTTACGTGTATAAAATGATTAAATATTTATTAAAAGTCATTACATAAAGTATTTTTAACTAACAAATGTCCACTCAGTTTTTAAACTGAAGTACAGCTGCTTAGCTTCATTATAAAATATTTAATATTATTATGATATTTTAAGACAGAACGTCGTGGTACTGTAGTTACTCTTAGTCTAAAATAATAACTGATAACGAGTATAAATATCACATCTAGTAATAATTTTGTCACTTTTTTCAATCTTTCTCTTTTATCAGCACATATAGATACAAGTGACCCAGATCACATGATAAATAAGTTCCTTAGCAATATTGAAAACAAATTCCATTTTTGATCGTACATATATTTTTCCGAGAGGAATTGTAAATATCTGTTTGATTTGAAGCAGTAAATCATGCAACTGTTTGTTGGACCGCTATCCTTATATTGCATATATCCTTCAGTCGCAGTCCTGCGATGCTAAGCCTCACTGAAGTATATGTAGGGCTGCCCCAATACAACCTTGTTATATTATAAATATCATAATTCTTATTTATATTTTACTCGTACTTCTATAACCCGACAGTTGGTTCATCACGCAGTTCGGTTCCCACATTATTTGGTATATCGTTTTTTTGCAGGTTTCATTAGCTGCCAGAATTTATTTTGGGCTTGAACTATGATTTTACAACTTATTATTCAATAAACCATCGTTTATGCGATACTACTAATGCCACATCGTAAAAATAACAATTTTCTTTCATAATGAAGAAACCTAGCCCGTGGACATGACGAGGGGTGGAATATATGGAGGTCCTTTAACAGACTTCGGACAGGAGTATGCAGACGAGGACAGAAATGAAAGCCTGGCAGTTTTACAGCGGACCGACTGAATGTAACTGCGGCGTGGAGCAGACCCTGTCACACCTTCTGGAGTGTGCGCTGTGTACGAATAGCTGTACCCAGGAAGACCTGATGATGGCCGGGAGTAACGCCATCGATGTCGCCCACTTATGGGCAGACAGGATCTGACCCTGCTGTTTCTGACACGATTATATATATATAATGAAGAAATTCAGTTATGTCTTAGGTTTTGTCTTAAGTTCTTTTCGGTGCATTTTTCTACAAAGTGCAAGTAAGCGGACATAAAAACTTTCAACATATTATGTAATTTTTCCCATCTTTGTTTCTTGTTACATTCGAGGACTTAAACTAACAGAAAATATAGTTTTCGAGACATACCATTATATAAGACGAGCTCATAAACGTTATTTTTTAAAACATTAGATGATTAACCCGAAGCTTTTGAATCTTGGATCATTTAGTTTTAAGCATTTCAACTTAAGCATTATACACACAACACGTAACAACAACCCATCGTAGTTTTCGTTCGTATCGAATGTTGTTAAAATTCGTTAATCTAATGAAAACCAAGCCATCTGACTAATGTGCTCTTATCATCGGCCAGTTTTTTTTTACGTAACTGGTAATATTTTTTGTTCTGAAAAACTATTTTAAAATATAAATAATTTAATTAAAGTACTTTGTATTGTAATTTATATTTAGGCACCTGCCATCCCTAAAAGCTCTCGCACTGTATTACATCCATCACACCCAACATTAATCATCCGGACTCAATAAGACCGGTGCCTAGTCTGGAGACCAGGCGAGCTTTAAGCTGGTTTGTTTCCGAATTAGGGTAATGGGGCTCCTGAAAAATGCGAACTCTGAAAATTGAAAACAACATTGAGCTTTTGTTATTTTTCAATACATCTCTTGAGAGTCTTACTTGCAAGTAAACGCAGTCAATTTTCATACGCGATATATTGTGGTCAATCTACAGCAAATCATACACTTAAAATGATTTTTAATAAACGGTGCTATTTTTAACGCCCCTACTACTCTTCCAGCGTCTGTGTTTCCTCCTTACTACAATCTGGATCTCTTCAAGAAACATATGTATATACACTTGCGCAACACACGTTTTCCGAATGCAGCGTCCAGCTTCCTTGGCTGACCGTCATAGAGTGCATTAGTCTTGACCTGGTATGCTCTCTTGCATGCGATTACATAAAAAAACTAAAGATAAACTTTTTGCAGTTTGATTGATTGGACTTATATGAAAATAATAGTGTTAAATTAATTTTCGAAATGAAGAAGAAAAAAACACATAATACATATTGCTGAAGTATATCTCTCATTTATTAGCAAAGAGTACTTCATACTCTCTTTTTATTCCTAACAGAATCAAACTATAGTGTCTTTAGTATTCAATGCAGGCATTTACTTTCCAAACCTATTTTACGGCTGCATTGGCTCTTGATGAGATGCCAAGATTCATTGATTTTTTACTTCCTTTGCGATTCGATAATTTTCTCTTAACGTATTAATTACCAAACACGAACACAACACACGTTTCGCATGCAGCGTCCAGCCTCCCTGGCTGAGCGTCACAGAGTGCACTTTGTCGAAGCTATAAACTTCTACTTTCCATATACATATCCACTACAAATTACCGCCACTTAGTTCTGTAAGCTTCACCTGTCCATTTCTCGATCTAGAATATACCTGCACCTGAAGGTCCACTTGGAAAAATATGTTATTCCCGACAATCTCCAGCGCAGAAGTCCAAGTACTTGAAGAAAGGTAGTTGTTGTATCTAAGGCATATTTTTGGGTGATTTGTTAATCTTTTTTTGTAATGAAATCGGGAAATTAGCTCACTTCCCGAGGACTGGACTATTTTGTCATAAGGGACGGCTCAACCCATATACACTTCCAACCGTTTATATATTTTGGTAAAGAACCAAGATTTATGTATGTAAAGAATAATGAGAATGATACTGGCACTTCATTGACTCCACTTAGATTTCATACAACTGTGAATCCTAGATATTGCGCATGAAATTCCCATGCTATACGTGATTTATAATTATATTTGCTAAAATCGATATACAATTGTATCTCAACTACGTGCTAAGTAGGAAAACATTATGAAAACGTGAGAGAGACCCGCGAAGCATGTAATATTACATTTTATTATGTACGAGTAATATTATTACCAGGAGCATAGGCGTCGGTGGAATAATAGAATTGTCACTAACATATGGTCCCACTTACACTTTCAAGTCTTTATTATCCACTTTATTTACAAAGGCCCTACAATATAAATTTTCCCATACAATTCGCGATACAATACAAATATACTTGGAAGTCGCTTGCTCCTTTCTCGTTTGCGCCTCGTTTTGGCTCCCCTTTCAATAGGCCCGCAAAAACATCCTGGCGGTTTTCTTTTATTTTTAACCCTGAAATAATTTTAATATACAACCCCTTTACGGTGTGAAAATGCGAAATATTTTTTCTTTACGTTGTGGTTTATTTTGGATAAAGGGTGGTGAATCACAGGCATTTTTTTTATTCAAGCTGACCTTATATTATTGAAAAAAAACCTTCTTTAATTCGCATCTATAACTTTGAAAATTTATTTTTAAAGAAAGAAACTAAAAATTAATTAATTTAATTTAAATTTGAAATAATAGAGTATTGTGGCTTTTGGGTTTTGCCGTGTATTGCAGGTTAATATATCGGTACGAGAGAATTTGCACCTGAAAAACCTAAAAGTCACAATACCAAATTTGGCCGTGAAAACCTAACAAGTTATATTATCGAAATAAAAGATCACAAATAAAAACTAATTGATCAGGAAGTAATATTTTTTTTTTCTAGCCTTATTCATAGCTTTTTTCTTTAACGTATAAACATACTCTTATAGTAATGAAAATTCTTTCATAGTAAGTGAAAGTGATTACTTTATATAGCAATAAGTTTTCGTACACACTAAAGACATTTTTAGTTAATCACAAGCAATAGATTTACACTCTTTTTCGAAATATTTAATAAAGTAAATAAATATTTAGATCACTAAGCGATTTGATTCAGAAAGTAAATGATTCTTTATTGGTTAAAAATAGCTATTTTTTTTTGTTAATAATGGGGATTATTATTATTGTTTATCTTTTATTAGAATCATTTAATTCCTTTAAGTCATCAAATATATTTTTTAAGCGGATATATTAGTGAAATTGTTTTTTTATTAAAAACCTGCATAAGGTGTGAATTAATGATTTTCAAATGCACTTAACTTCATTATCTTATTAGTTTTCAATGAAAAGCACTTGCCTGCATTATTAGTATAATTTATACACAATTTAATATACCGTGCTTTGGATTCTTGCATACAAAATGATGCAACGAAATGTGCAATTCCAATGGTGCGCCGCCCAATCAATTAAGCATTCAAATGGGAAATACGTAGAAACTCGTAGTTAATGTGTTAATTATTGTTCTAATAAAGTGATACAGATAATATGAATTTTTAAGTATAACTTTTGATTGAGACAGAGATATTTTTGATTTAACATCACCTGGATCATCACCATTCTACGAGTAATTTACGAAGATAAATCTTGGCATCTCACTAACAGTCAATGCAGCGGTGTAATTAGTTTCGAAAACAGATGCCTGTAAAGAATACTAGGAGTATGATGTTTTGACTTTGTAAAAAATGACTAGGTAAGATAGCGTACAAGACAGCCTTCCATACTACAGTCGGTCAAGAGACTAGGTGAACATGGCTGTGATATGTACATCAACAACAGTAAAGGAGAACATAGATTACAGCTTATTTTTCTTCAAGCACGTGTCCTTTAAAGACTGTCGTTAAAAATGTACTCGGCGGATCTTCGAGAAGAAATAATAGGATACAAAATAATATATTTACTACCATGAGCAAGCGTTAATGATTGAAAATCAGTTATAATTTCAAAATTAGTTTTAATTTAAAAAATAATATAATAAAAATATTTAATTTTGATTCACAATTTATTTTAAATTATTACATGTTTCGGCCTTCCTGAAGACCATCTTTAATTAAAATTTATTTTAAAATTATAATTATGCAGTTTCACCAAGTATTGTCAATTGATAACCTAAATGTTATTGAAAATCAGTTATTAAAGAATCTAATTCAACCAAAATAGAAAAGCAAGTAAAATGCATTTTTGTAAGACCAAAATTTTTAGTTGAAAGTATCTTTATGCTGTATTCGTCGCTTAGATTGAAAATTTATTTTTTGAAAAAATTATATAAAAGAAAATCTACTTTGATAAAATTTAATTTTATATTTATCTACTTATGCTACAAGTATCTATCGATTACGATTCCTTACAGGTCATATCACATAAACGTTAAATAAATAACAAGCACTGAAGACTAATAATCGATAAATAATTATATAGAGAATTAAGAATTCTATTACTTTTATACTTTAACAGTCGATAATAATTGGGTATTAGCTGCAGAGCATATCGATGCTCCAATTTTATAGAGCAATAATGGTTTTAGATATTTAAATTAAATATTATTGAAGTGAAATCACTGAAAAAAAAAAAAATCTAGTCAAGTTGAGTCGTTCAGAAAATACTATCAACAGGGACCTATTTTAATATTACAAATACTGTATAATCGTAAAATATGTGTTTTAATTCCAACAAGCAAATATTTATGTTTATCATTACAAGTTACAATTTCTAACAAGAGTCTATAGCTGGTTCAACTAATTATATGTGTAATAACAATATATACTAGGTCTAAATTTACATCCGAGAAAAATTTCCGAAAATTTGAATTCAAAAATTATTGCAGCACGTCTGATAAACATGCATTGTTGGCTTTAGACTTAGTTGGCTTTAGGCATCGTAGATAATTTCTACAAGTAAAACGCGTTAACAGCATGGTTTGTTCGTCGTAATTATAATAATATCCATTCAATAAGTCACTTTATAGTATACGGTGCTAAGGTAAGTAGATACACTATAAGTGACACTGAGGACTACAGTTTTTCAGAAACATACCTTAGTAAATGCAAGTGCAGACGTAGTATGATAAAAAAAAATTGGCGAAAATAATACATAAGTTGTAAAAAGAGTGATTCATAAAAAAATACATGCTAGCTTGTTAGGTTTGAGGACAACGTTAACTTGTTACGATGTCCTCAACTTAAAAAATCTGAACATAAAAGTAAAACGTAGAAACGTGTATTTCTACAAACGCACGTACAAATAGTATACCTGAAGTTCGACCAAAAGTATTTACGGATGCGCAATTAAAAGCTCTTTGCTGAAAAGTCTCTCCGACTGTCTTCCTGAAAACTGAAAGCTTGAAATTCCTCACCAGGACTGAAAGCTCGCGGCCGATAACGGATATTGATGACACTCCGGAAAGGTTTGCTAGCGAATTTCAAGTATTTCCAAGAAGTGTGGCCGAGCGGATAAAATTACCGATTTTCATGCATCAGTCCGAAATTTAATCTACTGCCCATTATTTCTTGTAATTACGATGTAAACCGCTCTAGCAAACTTTTCTTATTACTTTTCTCTGTACTTGTGCATATATTTATTTATAACTCGTGTTAGTATTTCTTCTTCATTCATTCCCCTCCAATCCCAGGGATATAAAGATACGACAATTTTAGTTATTATGACATAGTTAATTCAACTAGTAACATGCAATATAACATAAGATGACATATCTAGGTTTTTTTTCACATGCAACGTTAAAACATCGGTCAATAAAGGAAAATTGAAGATATACATGTTATGGAATTTTGTATTGTTCATATTTACTTTGAGATATTCTCAAGTTCATTTAAGAACATTGGAACTGATAAAATCTTCATAGATCGTGAACTTCAGTCTTCCAGCAAGTACAATAATGCTCAGTGTGATCTATGTTAAAACAAGGTATGAAATACTTAAATATTTAATGTTATTAAAGTTTATCAATAATACTGATGGATTGTCATTTTTAAAACTAGTAAAAATACGTCATTCAATCTATAAATTAGGTATGTTCATCGCCATTTGACGGTTTTCTTTGATAGCCAGGAAAGATAACGAATATTGATGACACCGCGGCAAGGTTTGCTTTCAAATATAAGACATTTCAGGCGTTTTAGGCATCGCAAAGACTGTCGAAATAATTGTTCAGGATATTTCAAACTTGACGCCAGACTTAGTGTAGGTATTTGAGACCATTTGTCGATTTTAATGGGAGCGGCAAGATTTTTAAGTCCTTATAACAAAAATAATAATCTAGAATATTACATTCCATTACAAAAATTTAATGTAAGCGATATAAAGGGTGATTTTTTAATAGATATTGGAAATTATTCCAAAAAAAGACATTTACAATTAAGGAAAATGCATAAAATCTTTATTTCAATCGATAGTACAGTCCATATAATTTAATGTTTGAAGATTATTTCATTCAAATGTTGACCGCGGCTGCGCCTCAAATGGTCCATCCGCTTAGTCCAATTTTGGCATACACTTTCGAATATTTCGGCCGGTATCTCACGAATAAATGCTTCAATGCTGTCTTTCAATGCATCAATCGAAGCGGGTTTGTCAGTATAGATGTGAGCCTTAATACAGCTCCACAAAAAATAATCTAAAGGCGTTAAATCGCACGATCTAGGCGGCCAATTGACCGGTCCCAAACGTGAAATACAGTGTTCACCGAACTTGCCACTCAATTGGTTTTTTGTTTCGCATGCTGTGTGGCATGTGGCACCGTCTTGTTGAAACCACATGTCATGCAAGTCAAGTTCTTCCATTTTGGGTAAAAAAAAGTTGGATATCATCTCACGGTAGCGCTCACCATTCACAGTTACGTTGCGATTCGCATCATCTTTGAAGAAGTACAGTCCAATGATGCCACCAGCCCATAATCCGCACCAAACAGTAACTCTTTCTGGATGCATTGGTAGCTCTTGCAATGCTTCTGGCTGATCTTTACTCCAAAACCGACAATTCTGCTTATTTACGAATCCATTCAGCCAAAAATGAGCTTCGTCGCTGAACACAATTTTTCGATAAAAATATGGATCAATAAAATTCAATGATTTGCAAGAGTTGTTCGTTTGTAAGACGATTCATGGTTAAATTATATACCAAACTGAAGATGTTTGACAGTGAAACAAAACACGAAACGTACGTCAGCTGTCAAAATCAGTGTTGCCAAAAAGAAAATGGTATAAAATTCACCCTTTACTTATAGTAAAAATCAATTTAACATACTACAATATTGCAGTTTAATTATAAGTAACATTGATCTCGAACCAAAACGAAGATGGATCACCGGCGTTTTCTTTCTTGTGTTGGTTGAGTTGAACCAATATTCAAGACAAAATAATAATCCTCATCTCATCAAAGTAGGAATTATCATCAGATCTCCTTAAAAAAATACCAAAAATATGCAAACAGTCGCCTTTTTTAATGCCCAGAGTATATTTAGGTGTAAAATAGTCTTAAAATAAGGCATAAAAAAAGATAACAGTGGCGGCATTTTGTGGTGACTATAGGTTCCATATATTGAAAGAAAAAATATTATTTTGTATGGACTGAAATTAATTACAATAAAATAAAACGTATTGCAAAATTGACTGAAAGTGAAACTTGGGTTTTCGTATTCAAGTATATTACGCTGTATTGGATCGTTCGCATAAAATTCGGAGAATCTTTTTGATAGTTGATACATGAAGGCCGAATGTCTAAATTAATTTAAGTTTTCGTACTTACTGTAACAATGTAACAATAATATCGTGTTATTTGTGTGTCAACCATGATATATTTATGACATGTTTTTTGTTGTTACAAGTCCAACTATATGCGTTGAGTAACCGACACCAAATGTGTCAATACATTTACAGCGCCACACTTATGTAAGTACATACTTCAATAACGAATTAAAATGTTTTGTTATGTTATTGAAGGAAAAAAAATTAAAAATGTAAAAATTGTATAAATATTGAATCAAAATGAAGTATTTTTATCATTAACTAATTGTTAATTATAAAAAAAAAGTTAAAGTGCTTTTGTAACAGAATGTGATAAAGTTTTTTTTTTAATGTGTATAATAAAATAAAGCATAATTCTAATTAAATTTTAATTTAAAAAAAAAAACACTCAACAAATACTATGTTTTTTGCTTTCAGACAAAGGCGTTGTACACATTTCCATTACAAAAATTTAAATACAACGCCCAATGGCGCTATTAGATGACTACTGCCTAAATAATTATGAGACTTACAAACTGCATTAAATTGTTTTTGTTTTTGAATACATGTCTATATACTATTACGAGTATTAATAAACCACTAAAGATGGTAAGGTGGCTTTTGAGTTTAGCCGTGGGGGCGAATTATTTTCTTCCAATATTTCGAACGCCATTGCAGGGTTCATCTTCATGGTTGATGACTTTGTGTTGTACCAATCGAAATATTGGAAGAAAAAATAATTCGCCAAACACAGCTTAACCCAAAAGCTACTATGCAAAATCTGGTCTTGAAATTCTAAGATGTTACCACTGAAGATTTATACTAATATTGAACAACTAATACACAAATGTAAGTACATAAATAATATGTACTAATAATACAATATGTGTTAATTTCTTGACTCGACCAGTAGAGCAAACGACTGAGCAATCAGCGAAGGGTAATGAAATTAGCATGGTTGCAAAGATTCGTGGTTCAAATTCCAACGTCAACCGATTTTTCCCCGATCTTTTAATAAGAAAAATGCTGTGGAAGATTATGTTTTCTGTGAACTTTTATGTTTATCAGTTGTTGAACACATATTAATGCTTGCAACTCTTGTTGAAACTGATGTAAAAAAGTACTTAGTAATTTGCTCATTATATGTTGTTATATGGTTATTCGTTTTAATGACATTATTTTCCAAATTTCAAACGATCATCAAATATAATAAAATGTGTGTGTCACTTACAGAGCGACATATTTTTTTTTACTTTAATAAATAAATATTTATAAATAAATATATCATCATCATCATCATCAGCCTGTGTCCGTCCACTGTTGAACATAGGCCTCCCGCATGAGTCTCCATCCTCTTCGATCCTAAATAAATATATAGAAGTAAATTAAATGAGAGAAGCCATCCGTTTCGTTTATTTTGACAGTCACGGTATTCATCACTTAGTCCCGCCGTAAGTGAAGTGAAATTAGGGTCACCGCCACAATATATCTCTCGGCGGATGGAGACAAATAGATGTAGAAGAGAGCCTCTTAATTAAAACACTAATGCGAACTCGGAGGAGAGAAAAGAAGACGAAAATCATTATGATTGATGTACCAATTATTTTGTATGAGATTGATAACAATGAAAATAAGACGGACTTGAAGTTTGATTAATTTTAGTGTATCTGATCTCTATATCTTTATATTTTTATATCTTTAAATGTAACGTTCGAGATGTTATCATAAATATATAATAGCAATATCTTAAATTACTATATGTAAGCTAATACTAACACTACACACAACAATAGCAAATTGTAGACGCGGTTCTATTCAGATAACAGAAGTAAAGCATTGGTAATGGACCAAAATTGTCGATTATTAATTGCGTTTAGTAAGTTGGATTAAAACTTAAATGGTTCAATCCTTGCAAGCGTTGGACTAATCTTGTTAAAAAAAACTAATACAAAAATCGCCTAAGCTATGCATAGGATACAACAGTTTCTGTGTCAACATGCTTCAGGCTCCTACCCTAGAATCATACTCGTATATGTTTCCAGGTAAATTTACGGGTGCAGTTCAGTGGCATCAAATTTTAGTGATATTACATATGTTCAATTGGTATAAGAAAAGAAAATATACAATCTGGAAAGTACATTTAATATTTGTGGATTTATTCCGACACTTGTATAATAGTATAAAAGCTTAGTCATGTAAAACCTTATTAGTTTCTGATTTAGCCGCGATAATCTTTTGGGCGCTAGATGTTACTGTGCCCCTCTTTCAGCTCGTGCCTGTGCACAGTTGCCGTTCCACAGAGGCCCACGATAAAACATGTTACGGTCGGGTGGGGACACCGAAGTCTTATATTGGAAATAAATGCAAATTTTGCTTCTAAACAACTTCCTCCACGTGACCCAATGATGAACCCGCGACTTGCTGTCACCTTTTAAAGATGGGGGATGTCAACAAAAATGGCAATGAAAAAAACCTGTTAACAAAAGTAACAAAAAACATCTGAAAAAAGCTATAGAAATCATTTAAAATCAAATCTTTACCGGGATAAGAACATAAGAATGGTTGCATGAAAGGCGAGTTCTTTAACTTATCCATACGTCTCATTATTATATTTATTCTCTTTATCTACATTTGAGGGGCATCTAGAAAAGATTATTGAGAAAAGATATATTATTATTAAAGGAAAACAGCGTTTATTATTGGTTCATTATCGTTGCTACCTTTCAGCATTACATTTATCGGAGAAAGAAAGTTTTCAGGAACCTTTTGGGGGGATATTTCTATTCTACTCGCGTATTTCTTATTAGATATGAAGTTTGATCATAAATTACTCAGCCACTATTCTATATAATAATTATCTGATTTTTATTTGCCGAATTTGTTAGCTCGGTACAGGAAAAAAACTACTGTATTTATACAGAAGAGCCGATAAATGCTAAATAAAATATTGTTACAACTTTCACCTTTTTGTTTCACCTTCAATGTTTAAAATGAAAATTTTTCTTGAATTCGCAGTTTATTTAGTTTGCCGAGTATTTATTACTAAAGTTTATTAAATATGATTAATTTATATAGTATATGGATTGAATATTCAGACGTTATTTATTTATATAACTATAAATAAATTATCAACTCAGTTACTAGTACATTTTCTATCGTATAACTCTATTAGGATCTGCCCTTTTTCATCGTTCTACGTGTGATATTTCGCTCATATTTTAGTAACAAATATAATATTCTGAATTAACACTTTCGAATCGTTGTCGGCATATGCCGTCAAAGATTCCCTGACCGTTGACATCGTTTGACGTGATATATCGTTTTGCTACTTTGAGTACTCATTGTGACATCTACGGTAAGAAATTGGTAGTGCAGTCGTTCCCTTAATCAACCTACATGTATTATTTACAGGAATTTGTAAAGCATGTCGATAAATATCGTTAGGTTTCGTCACAGGAGCGATTTTTCTGTAAACCACATGTGTCAATGTCACCACATGTATGGAGTTACATAATGAACGTTTGTTAAATAAAATATTTTTTATGCATCATCCGATAGCTAAAGGATAGAAGAACCAATGTGATATACGAAAATAGGTCAGATAAGTACATTAATGCTTCAAATACTACTTTAAAGCAAAAAAAAACTAGTTTGTAAAATTCACGCCGTATTGACAGTATAATTTGTATTCCACCGAGCCCTAACGAAAGGTTTAAAATCATCACTCGTATATACACGTCCAACTATACATCAATTTTTACAACACTTGCCTAGTAAACTTATGTGATATAATGAATTCGAAAAAAAGTTTATATTATTGACCTATCGTAGGTTTTTTTTTAATCTTTTGATTCTCACAGCCCTGCCATCTTGTACTTGAGCTTTTCACAATCACAGTCAAAGTTATATTCATTAACATGACTTCATAATAAATTGAACAATGTGATTCTACAAGACTTCGATGATCACGTAGAATGTTGTGTTATCAGCTTGATATACCTCTTACAGGCTTGTGCCGAAAACTTGGATTTGCAATTTTTCGTCTTTTGTTCGCTCGTCGGACATGTATGTGTCGTCATACTGTTTTTTTTTTACTGAAGTCATTCACGGGAATATCATTAGTATTGTACATGACCGTCTTTCATTGGTTCGCCATTGCTTCAAAATGGCCCACTGCATTAGTTACGGCGTTGAGTATCACCGACCACGGTCGCCCGGTGGCGAGTAATCAGTTGTGCGCCGACCGCGACAAATAGCGGGTGTGATCTGTCTAAAGCCTGAAGCAAGCAATTTCTGCCTAAGGCCAAAATTTCGTCAAGTTTATCGAAAATATATATGCTTTTGAAAAAGAGTGTTTCATTTGCTCCTCATCAGTCCACAACGTATCCTAATAACGATCCCGATGTGAAGTCGTCTCTTTCCTTACATATAAGGGATGTTAGTTGCTTACAGAAATTGAAAATTTAAATTAAAAGTTAATATAGTATAACTAAAAAACTTAACAGTTTTCTTAATTCATTAACATTTACATTTTTATTTTATTATTCAATAAACTGTATATTTTAGTCAAAGTAAAATTTCACGAATATAAATTTCATATATATCCTATTAAAATTGTGTTTCGCTATGCATAATGTATAAAGGGGAAAACAATGCGAGAATCGGATAGAGGTTAACGTCGAATTCCAATTGTGAAATATTCGCTGAAATTTATAGGGAAGGCTTTTGGATGGTTTAATTAATATTTATGTCGGTGGATTTCAACGTTTTGTTTATAAATATGAAAAGTCACTAGGGAATGGTGCTTGTATTAAACAGGTATTTTAAACTAAAATGTAACTTGTGAAAGTATACATGCTCTAAAACTTAACATTTTATATTTTTCTATTAAAATAGCTTACGACAGAGCTTCGTGACATACATGATCTTGTTAATCTTTTCACTATAGCCAGTCAGATGAATAGTGGCAAAAAATGACAGACGTGTACTTTTTTTCGGTTTTTTCTTGACATTCAACGAGTTATACAATAGAGAAGTAAATGCAGTCGAATTATGTTTTAAAATAAAACCTTAATTATTCCGCAATAACTATACTTGATTCGTACGACATTAATCCTTTTCTGTTGAAGCTACTTCTCAATGTATTACAAAATGACATTGTATTACAAAATAAACAATGACACCCTTACGTCTAATCTAAAATCAATGGAACACAGACGTAGGTTGGTTTTCTTAGTCTTTTCTACCGTTATTACCACGGTCGCTGCTCGAACTTAAAGAACTAATTCCTCCTGCACCCACTCACAGCCGACCGTCTGTGTTTCCTCCTTCCTACAATCTGGATCTTCAAGAAACAGATAAATATACACTGCAATCTCCCAACCCACACACACAAACACGAACACAACACGTTTCCGCATGCAGCGTCCAGCCTCCTGTCATAGAGTGCACTGGTCTTGACCGGTTGTGCTCTCCTGCATGCGTTTACATAAATTAAAAAAAAATGATAATAGAAAACAGTCACCTCACGATTACTACGCACTCACTCTTTAAAAACTTTGTTAATTTTCACGATCTGATTTGGAATTGTGGCTTTCGGGTCTAGAGCCGTGTGTGGCGAATTTCTTCTATCCGATATTTCAACCGCCATTACAGGCTCATTCTCAGGCTACTTGTTCTCAAATAACTTTTTACAGCCTTAAAATTTCTATTTACTATTTTTTACCATTCTACATATATAAATATGTATATATGTGTATATTGTGAATTTATTTTTAACAATTTAAATCTGAAACATTCAAATACGTAACTTAATTTAAGTAAAATATTAATATTTTTATAATTTTTAAATATCTTAAATAAGTATTACAACCAAGGGTTAAGCATTAAATATGTTAATTGTGAGCGAAAGTTGCTTTATATCTTTATCAATTGTTATTATAAACGCTTATTTTTATGTAAATTACTCGTAATGTATACTAAATCTAAATATTCAGCATTGTTAAGTTTATGGTCTAATATATGTTCGACTGTTTATTTAAAATATTTGGTATTTCCTTGTAGTTAACCTTTTTACTGTTATAATTTACATATATCATAATTTCTTAAATGAAAAAATTATTGTATTTAGTTTTATTCCGTTTTTCTTCGTTTTCCATCACATCTATTAACCATAGAAATCGTAAGTTGAAAACCAATTATGCTGCGATATAATAATTCAGTGACAGAGATTGTTGATACTCCACTCTAAAATAAATAAACATTTTTATGATGATGGATGGTTTTTACATATTGTAAAAAATATACCAATAGCGCTTTGATATAAAATCATCGTATAAACATGCCGATCGTTGAAAACACCTGCGAATGTGAGTTGATTAAAAAGAAACGGATTCGGTTGACATTTATAAAAAAACAGTCGAGACAGATGACACGTAACGAGATGGGGGATGTTTTTCGTTTGGCATTTAAACGAACTACCTGAATCAAAATAAAATCTCAGAAATTTTATTCATATTTTTTGTGCGATTGAAATACAATCGTACATGTTTTTTCTCGAATGTAAAGCAGGGGTTAAAAAATATATTTCAAGTAGTTAAAAAATATTATAATTTACATCTTTTAGTGTTGTATAAATGAAGCGTCTTATAATTACGTGCGCAATATTTGAGATTCATAGTGAGCATCATCATGATATAGCCCTTGCTGACTGGTACCGAAAATCTCGATGTACAATCTTTTGTTTCTTATTTTTGTTAGCTTGTCAGACATGACTGTGTTCGCCATACTGGCATTTGGGACTAGTTACAGAGACCATCACTGGTAGCGCTGTGTGCCACCCTATCACGGGCGCGCCAGTCGTGTGCCGTCCGTCGGCGAGATCGCATTAAGTAACGCCATATTACGATCGATCGGGGAATATCATTTTATCGTAAATATATGTCAATGTGCTTTTGAAAACTCTTTCAGCTTATGTCATTTTGCTAACCTGCTCCTCATCATGCTCTCACGCGACTGAATAACAACCTTTTGATAAAGAGGAGGATGTCAATAGCTTTACTCGATTAGAACAAAGTTAAGACAATACAGTATCTGCATCGACCCCGTTGTGCATCATAGCATCGTACCAAAAACCAATTCAACGTTTTAATGAGTTTCGAAAGAATACCTTTCCGTAAAATGCTGGAACACTAAGGTTTGACTTTGTGAGAAATGGCGAAGTGAGAGAGCAGACAAGGCAGTCATCTATACCAAAGTTGGTCAATAGACAAATGTATACATGGTTGAGATATGTACTTCTCATACCGCAGAATAACGGTTTCTATCGTCTACCTATCGTCTACCTATCGTCTACCTATCGTCTACCTATCGTCTACCTATCGTCTACCTATCGTCAACCTATCGTCTACCTATCGTCTACCTATCGTCTACCTATCTTCCCCAGACAATTAATTCAACGACTCATCGTTAACGACGTGGGGCGCACTGGACGTCTGGTGCACAGAACATTTGGCTTATGGAACAACTGGTGCACTGGCTGTCTTGCTAACATAACCTAAGGATTTGTACAGTAATAGTAGAGGCCAGAAATTCATAGGTCTCGTTAACGAAATAACTAAGGTTATGTCTAGTTAGCGAGACATCCAGTGCACCAGTTGTCCTGTGCACGAAATTCAAATTCTTTTTCTGTGTGGAAATGTCCCGTGCAGCAGACGTCCAGTGCCACCCACGTCGTTACCGATGAGTTCGTTTTACGAATAGTCCCGAGACTAAATGCGGTGGAACCCAAAATAACATATAAAATAGTTGCCTTTTCTTGAAGCCCACAGGCTTGCATCATCCTGGAAAACAATAGGGAGCTATACGAGTAAATTTAATATACTTGGCGGAGTTGCGTGAACTAGATCTGACATGAAACAAGACGAGGACCAATCCGGCTGACAGAGCATTGTGGCAGCACTTTGTGATGACGATATGCTCCAGTGAGGGAAGAGGACATGATATTATAGTGATGATGATATTTAAACATATATATATATATATATATATATATATAAATATATTTGTGCCACTTTTTAAGAATAAAACACGTTGTATTCAGGATGCAGAGATGACTTGGAATTGGGTATTGGCAATGGTAGCTCATAGAACTATTAAGCGGCAATACGTTTAGGTATGGAGGAGATATGAGTTTTTATTATTTATAATTATACATATGGTTAGTTAAAAAAGATTATTTGAAACACTTTTAAAATATAATTGCTTTACGTTGTTTTTATAAAGATAATGTTGTGTATTTTTATAATACGTTTTTTACAGTAATGATATACTTCTAAAATGAAAATGAATTATTTTAGGTATTTGAAATTGAGGAACTGGAATAAAAAATCTATTAAAATACACAACTTTAAAGCGATATAAAAACAGTTTAATTCCAAAAGGGTATTACCAACGTAATCGACGGAAGTGCAAATCATACGCACATCAGCTGCCATCACGTCTTAAAAGAATGACCTCAGGCGCTATTTAGATATGATAATATCACCCCAAAAATATATTTTAAAAAGGGAGGAAATCTGCTCGAAAAAGGTGTGAATTTATAAAAGTCACACGTAACTGAGTGGCAGTTAAAGTTTGTAAGCCCTTACTTCAGTGCCGAAGTGGACAGAAAAGAATAGTAAAAAGAAAGGAAACGTGTGAAATGCTTTTAATCTTGTACTAGAGCCTGAGACCTCATTTCAAACAGAGAACTAGGGTCAGAACTGGCAAGTGTTAAACACAAAGACTTTGACCTAGAATTTAAAAAAAAATAATAATATGAATTACGTACATCACTCATAGCATATTATTTGCTGTTCTTATGCTTGGAGTAGTCAAATTTTGCATCATTCAACGTTAACAGAATTTTTTCATTATTTCAAAGTGAGTAATCGTTTGTCAATTGAAATGATTGTCTTTTGCCGGCCCTGCTTTATTCTACTCAAAGTATTTCGTAAAATATTTTGTAAACATTGACAGCAACTACTTCGACAAAGTATTAAAATATCAAAAAGTTAAGAAAGAGTATATAAAGTTCAATTTTAAAATCAACCATATAAAATAATGAAAATTAAAGCATATCAATTGGAAGCGATCAGATTGCGAAAATATAAGGCTTATTCAATCATTTATAAAGGCTTCATCTCTGTTTTTGACACTTTCCCATTTGTACATTTTGACAAGTACATTGATACTTAGACCGTGTAGTGGCTGGCATTAACTTGTATAATATGAGATTATATAATAAATTATCTCTCGTTATATACATTTCTGGTATAATATGAGAATATTGTCACCACATTATCATATTTACTTCACTACTTATAATGATGATTTCTTAAATTTTTACGGTTTGCATGTGACAATATTCCTTTGACCGGCACGCAAACGTAAACCGTAACCCATACAGTTGTATTACGAATGTGTTACTCAATCAAGAAGTAAATACAATCTTGCAGTGTTAAATTACATATTTTTTAAACGCTTTTTATAATCAGTCTTGGTTATCTATAAGTGTCATAAAACCATTGTGAAGATCTCCTAGCAGTACTTAGTTCCATCGTTTTTCATAAGGTTAGTTAATGTTCGTTTCCTGCTTGTTTATCTGTGGGAGTTTTGACTGAAATACGAAATCATGTTGTCGCTTAAATCAAAATTCAGAACATACAAAAAAAACATTATTTTTCGGAAGTACTGCTTTTTACAACCAGATTAATTTAAGTTAATTAAGTTTCCATTTCATTATGTATTTCATAACTCTGTGTAGTCTTACTAATTTAAGTATACTTCTGAGCTGTTAAAAGTGTTTGCACTATTTTACATTGTATTAGAGATCACATTGAGTAGGTCCGCGAGAAGCACTTTGAAAACCCTGTAATAACAGCATGAAAATGAAATATATTTCGTTTTTTTAAAGAAAACAAACATTCTTTGATCGACGACCCTAATAATTCTAATGTATTATTTTTAATAATGTCATTTGAAAAATAATCAGAGAGGAAAAAATATGAAATAATTTAAGCTGAGCATTTTTCATTATAACAACCTTCAGAGTCTCCTTTGAGATTCAATATTTTGTAAATTTAAATAAATATTGGTATTTTTAATTTATTTTTTAGCGTTTTAGAGGCTTCAAAAAGTAACGCAGTTATTTGGAATGAAAAAATATTTTTTATGTTGTACACAACTTTATCTTGTTAGTATTATTAAGGCCACACTCATACTTGAAATTGCGTCTTTACAAAACTCATAATTATCAAGGCTGAGTGTAAATATTAACATCTTCCTCTTATTAAAAGGGTGTTATTCAGTCGCGTGGTGGCAGTATTTGGAACAGATTAATAATACACAGACTTTTTCTGAAACACATTGACATATATAATTTGATACGTTTACAAACTTATAGCCCGGACCTAGTCACAGCATTCAGGCAGGGCCACAATACGACCTGTTTCGCGGTCGGTACACGACCGCGCTCGTGATAGGCTGTCGCCTAGCGCCACAAGCGGGATCCTATATAACTAACGTCACACTTGTGACCGGACTTTTCCAAAATGCCAATATGGCGACACATACATGTGCGACAAGCAAACAAAAATATGAGACGAAAGATTGTACATCAAGGTTTTCGGTACCAGTCAGCAAGGTCTATGTCATGCTGATGTCAACATATTATTAATTATTATACAATAAAAAGTAATATTATGAACAAAATGAATGTAAGCTGCGCATTTTCATATAATTTATATGTTGTCATCTTGAGTTGAATATAATATTGAATATCCGCTCTCTCACCTTATCATTCCGCACAAAATTAAACCATCATACCTCCAGTTTTCTACGTAGGCTTTTACATTTAAAATAATAAAATAAAACTACTATATGGCTACATTATTTCTTGGTGAGATGCCAAGATTCACAGGCGCAAAGAAGAATGTGAATGATTTAGGCCCTGTATACGGACTTTGTTTTGACCGAGTAAGACTGAGAGCCTCAGATATTGTGCATAAGATTAAAAAACACACCATTGACACTTTTTAGCAACCAAAAAGATTGCGTGATGATCCATATTGATCAATCTAGCGTTTCCGTGTCTCTTTATCTTTGAGTTTTATGCCTGAAATACTCGAGCGGTGTTTTCCCTGATTAGTAGTCTGCTGGATACGCGAGAGGCCTTCACTGGATCCGTTAAGTTGGCAAGGTTAGGTTTCAGGCCTTAAAGTTAATTTAAATGAGGGGAAATTCTTCAAGTTTGCTGAAGGCTGCCTCAGGAGGAGTTGGCCCATTAAGGTCTTAATGATTTGACGCTCGAGGAGGGACGCCGGTTTAAAGTGCTATAAACATAAAATTTTCAATGACGTAATTAATTTGGAAACGCCTAATAAATTCCCCATTACGGTACAGAGTAACAAGTCATATTAAATTTTAACTCTCGAGCATCATTCAATGAAAAGCTTTTAAATTGAATAAAATGTTGTCAACTTTTTGAATGTGAAATTGTAAATAAAAATACGAGAAAACTCGTACAGCCAAAGAGACTAATATCACCTTGAAATAGCCCATGCAGGCTGGTGCCGGAAACCTCGATATGCAATCTTTCGTCTCTTTTTATTTTTTGGACATGTGTCGACAACGATAATAGCAAATTAAAGGCGTGTTTTTGTGTGATTATCAAAATTGAGTCTTTAGACGCGGATATAAGCCTACTGCTAATATCATACCGAGTGACGTTGGTTAAAATGAGCCATTTTTAGGACTAAATTTTCCATGCCTCAGATGCATACTGCTAATCATCCAATTTTCTCAAAAATACGATCATCAAATCACCTAAAATATGCCTCAGGTATACAAAAAAAAAAACATGTATAACGGCAGCTGAAAGAACTGAGTGACGTCAATTTGTGGTGATCTTCTGTTCATGATAAGATGTCAAGAAGCAAAAAACAAGCTGAACCGATAGTCAAGATAGAGTTATTCTCAATTTAAATAAGGAAAGAAGAAAAAAATAACTTCATAGTAAAAAAACATCATATCATCATTGCTAAAAGCCTAAATATCATATCAGATAGTTTTCATAATATCGAAAATAGCTCGCACATGTTATAAATGCTTGCAAAAGTGGAAAATAACACTCTCGAGTTTCGGCAGCGATATGTACGGTGTGTAACGAGCGTATACGTGCTCAAATTTTAGTGCCTCCTGTTCCTTACGTGTACGTCTACGTTTACAATTTATATTTATCGTGTTAACAGTCGAGAAATTTCACTACGCCAGTTCGTTACGTAATAATAAGTGTGAGGCGTTTTTGTTGAACTTTTGACTTCCACTTCTTATGAGCCCATGAAAAGTATGCTCGCGGAAATATTTTAGTATTGTTTACTGGAAAGTTGAAAACTGATGATTAGTTAATAAGAGTATATTATCAGAATCAAATGAAATAACGTTTGTTTCAAAATACTTAAGTTAAGACTTTGTTTAAGTAATTTAATTATAAGCCTTACCTGATAATTTACATGACTTATTTTTGAGTTTCACGTTTCATCTCTTTTCTTCTAATACAAATTAATAATACATCAAATTCCCGAATTATCTACTTAAATACTTACGGAGAATTTTAAATATTCTTGAGTACAATAATTGTAAGCGTAAATAAATATTTTCAGATATCAACTAAACGATCAAAGTAAAAATACCGCTTATACAGCATTGCTTTTCCTTATTTCATTTCTTTATAATGCTGAAAATCTATATATATAAAAGAGAGTCGGGTTATATTTGTTTTTATAACTCAAGAACGGCCTAACCGACTTGGCTGAAAATTGGTGGAAAGGTAGCTTAGAACCCAAAAACGTCCATGGTATACTCAAAATTGATTTGATTAAGAAAAAATATTAAGTTAACATGTTTTCATACAAGACTATTGTAACTTGACAGCTGTCAGTTGAAGAAAATGTTGCTATAACCAACGCCATAACTAAAAATGACGCAAAAGTAGGTATTGTAAGTAGGTACCTACGTAAGGTACGGAATATTTTGAAACAAAAAGAATACAAAAGGCAGGAAAAAAAAGACAAAAACAAAATAAATATTAGTGAAAATATCAGTTTAATCTTTTATTTGTTAAAAATGTTATAACAAAAGCAAATGGAAAGGCATCTTCTTATTCTATTGTGTTATTTTTATTTTTATTATTTTCTCTATTTATTGTATATTTATGTATACTATTCTAAATATATGTTTCTAAATATTTGTAAAAAAAATGGAATTTCGGTATCTATATATAAAAGAAAGTCGGGTTATATTTGTTTTATAACTTAAGAACGGCCTAACCGACTTGGCTGAAAATTAATATCAATTCCGTCATGACATACATTTTACAGTGCTTGGTTTTGCTTTAGATTTCCAATAAATGACCAATTACACTGCTTATTACCAGGAAAATAACAGACTTAAAGATTAAGATGTTTGTTTAGAGAAAATTTGACAAATAACCGGCAAACGATTTAATATCATTTATCTTCACCCCTTTATAATTATGCTACAAATATAGATGTTAGCTGCACATACAAAATAGCAAATCTATTGTCTTAATTTCAGGTGAAGAAACTACCAAGAAGGTTAGCTCGCCGAATTATTACGCATATCGTTTGATTATTCGTCGAAATGCTGACAACTACTTGCTGAAGTTTCGTCGTTTACTGCAATAGAATTCAACCAGACCAAATATATGATATCATATGTACCGAAAAATTCAACTTAATAAAATCCAAAATCTGCTCATTTATTGCCTTTCGGTTCACCGGGTCAGCTAGTATTTTATAAATTTATAAATCAAAATATTAAACGTAATAAATTAGTTTTATTAATAAGTTTATCGCAAAAAATAATTTAAGTAACTATTTGAGGTTGTAAATGATATAATTATGTACTTTTTTATGCTGCGCCAAATACATTGTTACTTCTTGTTCGTATTATCAATCTGGTGGATTGGTTTGCAGTAACAAGATCTTGCATCTCAATTTCAACTATTCTCGATCATCTGCAACCCTCTTAAGCTTAAGCATAAGAGCTGCAACTCATGTCCTCGAACACTTGCTGCAAATACTCCCGTCTTGAGCACCCTCTGCAGTTTCTACCCTCAGCCATCCCTTCAATAATATCGTGAAGAAAACCATCGTGGCACATGATGTCAACAATCCATTGGGCTCGCCTCTCTGGGATGGTTCTTACTAGATGCCTCTCTTTCTTGATTATGCTTAGAACCTCATTGATCGTGACGTGGTTCCATATCGATAATAAAGAAAAACGTAACTAAATTAAAGAATATACGTACTAAAATAAATATATATTTTTTTATATTTTAATTATTGTATATTTTTCTAGTTAATAGTAAAACAGCATTTTTAAACTCCGTCCACTTTAGTACATAATTACTTTTAAAAATACTACCTTCGTTTGAGAGCGTCTGTAATAATTGCAATGAAGAGCTTTTCAAGTATGTCACAGTTTATCAGCTAGAATTTAGGGTGAGTGTCCGGGAGCGGAAGCAGAGTGGTGCCCGGCATTTCCGCTGCCAAGAACGACGGTTAAAAACTTCGCGTTTCCGCCATATGTTCAAACTATCTCGGCTCTATCTCTCTGTGTAATTTCCAGTTATGATATGTGACTGCTGGGTGAAATAAACATGTTTATTCCCCTCACACAAAACAGGACAAAGAATAGAAGAAAACGGAATAAGCCGGAATGTCACTTCGAATGAACGCGAATGGAATGAGAGGTACGTGTTTGGGTGGAATATTTTTTTGAAAGCTTGATTAGAAAAGGGTGATATATATGAAAATAAATAAATAACAATTTTTATTTGTGTGTGTTTTTTATTATTTTTTTATGTAAGCACATACAGGAGAATATCGACAGACGGTGATATTAATTCTTAAGTCTCATCTGTTGAATTCTATAACACTTACTATGGTGCACATGGCTAAGCGCTGCATGTGGAGCTTTGATCCGCCAAATTCAAAGCCCGAGATTCACGCATCATCCTTTTTATTACAGGAATTTACCATGAATGGGTAGTCTTCGCGAGACGACTTTCGTCTACCACCAATTTTAATAAATAGGTTATGACTGGCATTTTACGGGTGAGGGATCAAATTCACACTAACCGAGGGTATTTTAGAGCTCAGAAATCGATTAAAAATCCTTTTTTTTAATCTCCGTCGGAGATCGAATTTTTGTGGGAATACATCTTCCCACGGATCACCGAAGTGAAGCACACATTTTCTTCATTAACTTTTTGCTGGGGGTAGTTCTCCTCCCCAAAGTGCCCCCCGGAGTGCCTAGAGGCCCCCTTAATGCCGTACCAAAAGCCGCATGGCGCCCCGGGCCCCATTTTGACCTCAAAAAAGTGTTTCAAATCTCAGAACGTGTGTTCAAAGTACCATTGTGTTTTTAATTTTCAACTTTTCAATATATTGATTTTTTTTATATATGTATGTATATTCTTTTTCGTGCTTTTTTTCTTCATTTTTATTTAATAAATTTAATCTTAAATAAATATTTTTCTATCTAAAATGTTTTATTTTTTATTTTTTGAGACTCCAAAAGGTCCGTGGGAAGTATAGATCCCAATTTTGTAATTGTCTGTTTTAAATAAATTTTGTAATTGTCTGTCTTAAATAAATTTAATAAAAAAAAAACACAATTGTTTTTAATATGTATTGTTTTCTAATACTGCCAAAAAACATTTGCAAAAAACCCATTAAAAATAATTCGCCTTTGAAAGGGTTAACTATGAATGGATGGAATTCTCAGTACCACTTTCGTCTACCACAAATTTTAATAAACATGCTCCAACTAGGGTAGTAATGCGTAAGGCAATCAACCAACCGCCCCACTGCTTGTATAATCAGATACCCCTAACACACAGACTGAAGTCGCGAAGCAGCTTTCTAAGATCCACACAACCTCTCACATCCGGCCCTGAAAATGAGAGACTCCAGCTCTCTGGCAAGAGCCTTGACTGGCGGACCTGGAAATCCCTGAATAGATTAAGAACCGGAGTTGGTAGAACAAAGGACAACCTCGAGCATTAGGGAATGCTTCGGCAGGGAGAGTCACTATTGCGCGACTGTGAAGACCTGCATCACACCTAAGATCCTGCTCCATGTGCCCAACAAGGTGCACATCTCAGGACCTAATGCTGGGCAGCACATAAGCTATCGATGTTGCCAGATACTGCGCAAAAATAATTTGACGTTGTTGACACAAAGAAGAAGAAGTTAGGGTAGTATACTGGTACATGGTATGATGATCATCAAAAATATCATACGTAGTAAAAAAAAAATTAAATGCTATTAAGTACGTTGTAAGTTAGAAATTTTTCAAATTTCGCGGTCACCATCGTTCTGCGTTCCATGTACAGTGTTGCTTAACTGAAATCGGTCTCACAACATGCTGTGGTCGCTGTTCGGGATGTTCCATACCACGCTTTATTTACAGCGGCACACAGTCGCCGTTTAATGGACGATAAACATATCTCCCGCCGTGCCGCACATTTCACACTGGTCCATTATGAAATGCGACCAACCTTTATCATTTTTATTCGGAACTGAACCCATGAAATACGGGTGATTATTTAGGAACACAGATTGCAAAATTTAAAAAATACATGCCGTATTCAAATTTTTTGCTCGTTTCTCACGTGCGCGTAGCTTAATGAATAACGCGTTTACTAAAAGATTTTATTTTTTTGCTGTGGTATTTACGATTTTTAATTGAGGCATTTCTTCCTCTTTGAAGACCATATGATCCAAGCCTCAAAAGCGTCGGTCTAGAAGTGTGAGGCGAATTTCTCTTTCTATCCTATATTTCGACCGCCGTGGCAGAGAAAATGTGTAAGATTGACATACGCAAAATCGGGCCCTTTACGTGCGAAATAAGATTTCATAAAAAGTCACGAAAGTCAATTAGTCAATGAAAAATAAAGTTGAATATTTAATGGGTAGATTTTTTTATGTGTTTTGATTGGTCAGTGCTGCATTTATATTCTCCTTCAGAACTAAATTAAATAAATCCATTATTATTTTATAACTCCCACAACTCAACACATATCGTAAAAAAAATTGACGAAGGAATGTCGTAATACAAAACAAAATTATATTCAATATAGTATTTGGATAAATCCGCATCTCGCACTAAAGCGACGTGTTTTTTTTCAGGGCGCGGGATAAATCCGCACCTCGCACTTGCAGCAGTGCAAGTTGGTGCTGATATATCCGCACGTTTACGTAAAGGGTTAAAATATGCAAAATAACATATACTACAGCGTCATTTCAAATCTCGGTGAAAAATTTTTAAAATTTATTTTGTTCTTTCGGAACGGATATTGAGAGAAGAAAAAAAAATGTCTTATTTCATACTTAGCTGATCTCCAATGAAGCTTTATATTCATTTTGTTTACGTAAATTACAAATATCAAACAAAATATAACAAAGCTTTACCGTATTAACTTTTTGTGTATTTAAGAGTACACATAATCATTAACCCTTTCGTTACAGCTCGGTGGAATACAAATCATACTGTCAATACGGCGTGAATTTTTCAAACAATTTTTTTGCTTACAACTAGTATTTGAAGCATAAATGTACTTATCTGACCTATTTTCATACAACACATTTGTTCTTATATTCTTTAGCTATCACATGACGCATAAAAAACTTATATATTTAACAAACGTTCATTATGTAACTCCATATATGTGGTAGCATTGACAGATGTGGTTTACAGAAAAATCGCTTCTGTGCCAAACCTGACGATATTTATTTACATGCTTTAGAGAATCCTGTAAAAAATACATGTAGGCTGATAAAGGAAATGACTGCACTTCCAATTTCCAGCCGTAGATGTCACAATGAGTACTGAAAGTATCAAAACTATACGTCATGTCAACCGATGTCAACAGTCAGGGAATCTTTGACGGCATATGCTGACAGCCAATGCGAAAGGGTTAAAAGTCCAATGACAAAAATCGATTTCAAATTCACTCTAAAATTACGTAATCCAGGTAATTATAATTTTAATTTCAACGATTATCACTTTTAACTCCATCGTCGGCTGAGCGTATCAAAACGATGTGATGCGACATCAAAAGTTTTGCATTTAATAGACTTAAAATAAAACGACGTACTTTACAGAAATTTTCACGTAAATTGCATTTCATAATTTTCCTCTAGTGCTCACATAACGTTCCCAACCTTATTACACGAGGACGTTCAAAATTTGAAAGCCCCGGTATAAGTTATCTGCATTCCGAGCTTGCACTCTTTCAAATGAATTTTCCCTCACAAACGACATTTTAGAGCCACTATTCAAACGACGGAACTCGGATTTATATACAGGAGAACTAGTAATCTACCGGTTAAGTGAAAAAAAATATATAACCTTTGAAAATCTTAATAAATATAAAATTAGGGAAGCTTTGTATTTTACAGCATTGTTATTCAAAGGAAACTTAATAAGTGCATGTTGGTGCTATCAAATTAGAATTACAAAAAAGAAAGTAAATAAATTTGTTCCAACTGTTTTTTAACACTGATTTGTCTAAGGAAAGTAGGGCTCATCATTTAAATTACAAAATAAATAAATTTTATATCAGAATATGCTATGAATTCTAAAACTACCGTTTTTTGAAGCTCTGGTCTCATCTTCTAGGCCTTCGACATATATATTCTCGTCTTACCGTTTTTTTTATTCTACTAGTATATAATTGTTTATGACTGTAATGACAACATGTCTCTTACAAAACAATTTGCATAAAAAGTATTAGTATTCATGATAGTTTTTTTATTAGTTTTATACACATAAAAATATTTTGAAAAAAGGCAGCTTAAGGTGATTTTAAAAATATGAACATATAATTTCAATAACAACCTTTTATCTTTTTTTTCCATATGGAGCAAAAAATCATACAAAATTATCATCACTCAATTCTCTCAACTATCATTATCCGTGATTTGTCTCAAAATATATCTGCACCCTAAGGCTTACTTAAGAATATATGAGAATACTACTATATTTGGTGCTAGGTAGACTTTCGGCTACAAAGATGTACATAGCTAGAGAGGGATCAGACTGTTTAACCAAATCACCTCGGATGTTGATATATTTCACGTAAGGGAAGCCCAATTCACCCATGAACTCAACGAGTTTCTTTGGAGGAAAAAATTATTGGCGTCATCTGTTTGATGCTCATTGGGACCATGTGTTGCTTGTCTTTATTACTTTGTTCTTAGTACTTAATCATAAGTACTTATATTCGTATATATTGTATTTTTTAATTTTATGATTAATTATTTTTATACTTCAGAAACGAATTGAGTTGTTCGAATTTGTAATGTTTCTGTAAGGGAAAAAAATATAATAAATTGAAAAAAAAGCATGGACTACGACAGCTAACTGAAGCAAGTAGCGATTTGTAATGATTATGTAAACTGAATACGGAATTTGGAAAGATACGTTCAAGTTAATAAGAAATAAACGTTTTATTTTCAGATAAACTATATAAAGTGCATTTCAGGTAAGCATTTCTTTCCATGGTTAAGGCACATTCCTTAAATTTCTACAAAAGGCCATTGCTTTCTATTAAGCTTCGCAGCTTTTTGAGATCTCTAAAGGAACTTGGAGCTTTTGAAACTGCGCCTTACAATTTAATTTCAGAGCCGCATTTCGACGCGTGGTATGCCCTTTTATTTTAAACGCACTGTTAGTCTTCATTATAAGCGTAACTTAAATATATATTGCGTTGTAAAAAATATATAACTAATATTAAACGGAACACTTAAAGTGATAAACTGTATCGAAAAATGCATTGATTCGATTTTTATTATCAAAATGAAAAATGCACCTTAAGTTTATAATAGCTATTGAGAAGCGTGAGAGAGAATTTACCAAATTTCCTTATAAAACGTTTGCTTTGTAAGTCAAATGTCGTGTGTTCGATCCCCGACGGAGATTAAAAACCAAGAAGAAAAGTATTTTTAATCGATATCTGAGCTCTAAAATATCCCTGGTTGGTGTGAATTTGATCCCTCATCCGCAAAATGCCAGTCATAGCCTATTTATTTAACTTGGTGGTAGACGAAAGTCGTCCTGCGAAGACCACCCATTCATAGTAAATTCCTTTAATAATAAGGATGATACGTGAATCTCGGGCTGTAGTCTATGACGTTGGCGGATCAACACTCCACATGCAGCGCTTAGCTATACGCATCATGGTAAACATCATATAATTCCACAGATGAGACTTCAGAATTACAATCACCATCTGTCGGTATTCTCCTGTATTTTCATAAAAAAAAAACTATTGAGAAACGCGAGAGAGAATTTGCCAAATTTTCTTATAAAACCTTTCACCTTGCTTAAATATGTATAACGTTCTGTTGTTTGAACTGTTTATCACATAAATAAGACCGTGGTTTCGTGTACACAATTTGTTTAATAAGGCCATCGCTTTTGCAAGTAATAATTATAAACGACGATAATGCTGGTACGTGTACTACCTGGAACTGGGCATTGCAAATTAATGCAAAATTACACTATTTCTATGCAACGATGCGTATTGAGGTGCAGTCGTCCGTACTGTAGTCAATTTAAATACAGAAATATACCTTTCGCAGTTTCGAATGTCGCATATTTGCCTGTACTACAGCTACCGTTTCCTTAGGACATCAGGATTTATAGATACTGTGTACTCGACGAAGTTCTGGAATTCAGGGCTGACATAATATGAGCCTAGTGGATAACCATTTTCTTGCGCAAGGGAGCGAATTTGAAATTTTGCACGTAACAATTGTTTGAGTTTAATTTGTAAGCACATATAGGAGAATACCGACAGATACTACTAGTGATAAAACAATCTAATTTATGGATTATGTGATACTTATCTTGTTATATATGGTTAAGTGCTGCATGTGGAGTTTGATGCGCACAATGACTACAGCCAAAATTCACGCATGATCTATTTATTGCAGGAATTCACTACGAATATAAAGCCAGTCTCGCTTACAAAGCCGGTCTCGCTTCCAAAAAACTAGGTGTATTATATAGATCACGTCAGTATTTTAACGATAAACAACTTCTTCTTCTATATAAAGGATGAATCCGACCTATCCTTGAATACGGCAGTCACCTTTGTAATGGAGCCCAAAAATACCTTTTAAACTTGATTGACTCAGTTCAAAGAAGAGCAATTCGTTTGATAAACAATGACACTTTTACGTCTAACCTACAATCAATGTAACACAGGCGTAAGATTGGTTCTCTTAGTCTTTTCTACTTAAAGAACTAATTCCTCCTGCACCCACCCACAACCGACAAACTCGTCTTACACTTGCCGAACATCCGTACACGGTTAATATGTCGACCAAGAATTGGCAGTTTCCAAAGCTCCTTCCTTAATGGCACCGGTAAGCTATGGAATGCTCTTCCAGCGTCTGTGTTTCCTCCTTCCTACACGTTTCCCGCATGCAGCGTCCAGAATCCCTGGCTGAGCATCATAGAGTGCACTGATCTTGACCGGCTATGCTCTCCTGCATGCGTTTACATAAAAAAAAATGATAGTGTTACCGAGATAAATTTCATCTACCGCTAATTTCAATTTATAGGCTATGCCTTGTATTTAACGGGTGAGGGATCAAATTCACACCAAACCATTAATAGAGCTTTTATTTCCATCAGGGATGGAAACCAAGACCCTCGGCTTGGTAAGCAAACGCTTATACCACAAAGCCAAACCCGTTGACATGTTGCAATTGCAGTGCTTGAAAATACTTTTACAGCGCACGAGATAAATATTTGTATCATTGTGTGTCTCTCGTAAGATAAATCAGGGTTCTCCAACTGTGTGTCGCGCCCCGCCGATAAATAAAAGGTCGCAGAGATGCCCGGGCGGGCAGTCGCCGCAACACGTCACCTACGAGTTATTTATGCACCCCCCTCACACGTTATCGAGAGAGCCTCCCACAGTTCGACGACCGCTTGAAAATCGATCAGATGCAGAAAAAAAAAATATTAAGAAAAAAAAAAAAATTATTTCAGCACATTTGTATTACAAAACTAGAAAATATACTTAAAAATGTATACACGAACAAATCAATAGAAAAATATATCTTTCATGTCGTTTTTTATTAATTAATCAATGAAAATAAAACCGTGAACGTGAGGATTAAACCCCATACAGTTTACCTCCAGGTTGAGTCCGGTTCATTGCACTCAATGAAACTATTGAGCCATTTCACATCCTTAGACTAGAAAAAATATTTACAATTATTGTTTAAGATAAAAAAATTTCATCGATGCACTTGTTGTTAATTAAATGAAAATTTCTGTAACTGGATAAATCAATTAATTTACTCACAAATAGTGTAATTATCGAAAAAAATATTATCTAGAGTTTGGACGAGTAAAATAGATGTATAGTTCCTGATAAGGATCTTTTATAGAACAGTAAGAGACTGGGAAGAAAAAAGTCACGTATAAGTCACGTACAGGTAGTTTATGCTCTCTTGCGGCATCCAAAGTAGATTCCTATCCATTTAGTATATTTACCAATTATAGTCTGAAAGACTGCCTTGTCCGCTCTCTTACCTCGTCATGCCTCACAAATTCAAACCTTCGTACCCTCAGTATTCGTTCAACCTGGGAGTAATACTAACCTGCCAGAAACTATTCTTTATGGAAAGGCCTTCAGATTGTTATGACATTTAGACTATGTGTGACCAGAGAGCCTCGAATTCTTCTATATTCTAAGCGAATAAAATCCAATTCAGAGAAGTATTATATAATTCATAAAAATGTACAATCTTCACGTATTTGTTTGTAAAAATATTTTTTAGACCGTCTGTTTTGCGAACTTTGGAAATTTCTGGTAATATAAATATACATATATATTTTAATAGGAAAATTAATTTAATTTAAGTGAAATAATTATCTATTCAATAATTGAAATATATATTTTAGAGTTACTTTACATTTATTGATAAAAGTAATTCATTACACATACAATTTTATATAGCCTATGCAACATTGCCATACTAGTGTCACCAATTACATTTAAAATCCCATGGGAAATTTAAGGAAAATAAAAAATACCTGCGTTTATTTACATGGACATAAAATAAAAATGCAAATTTGGCACCTGCGGCCACTGGCTGCCCAAAAACAATAATTTCCAGGCAACTACGCTATTATTGAGTTGTCGCATGTTGCGACTAATAACAGGGTTACGTACAATAGGCCAGTTACTTTTTTATTTTATTATATTACTCCTATATCATCTATAACAACTTTTTTTAGCATTTTAAGCATACAAAATACAATACTTTCCAAACAGTGATAGAAAATCAGTTTTTTGAATATTTGGTTGAACATAAATTTGGCCGAACACAAATTTGGCCGAAATAAAATTTGATGAAAAAACATTTCACTAAATAAATATTTGGCCGAACGAACATTTGGATGAACCAAACATTACTCTTTTTCAACCAAATATACTTTTCCATTTTTGTTTCAAATATCTGCTTCAATTAATATATTTGTATGTATTTAATTATATTTCATACTTTTTTTCGGCATAATATTATACTTTTACAGAAAACTCATTTTTTATTAATAATGTCAATAATGACGATGTATCTGTACATCTTAATAATGCACTGTTCGGGAACCGAGGTTGCGGTCCCAAAATGACGGCATCAGCTTAAATGGTGATGCTGGAATACCAAGGTTCCGACACTGAGGATAATTCCAAAGACCAGAGTTGAGTTGATACTAATTTATTTGATACGAAACACCTTTTATGCCGTAGTTTACAACACGAGTAAGCATTTATAATAGGAATATTAATACATTGAATCTCATACACCGCACATTCCTCGATACCGTTTTTGGACCTTGATCCCTTCAATCCACATAGAGTGGCAGATTATTGGGATGGTTAATGCTTCGTATCGATGCGTAAGCATTCTTTATTAATATTAATACATAGAATTTCGTACACCGCAAATTCCACGATACTTGTTGTTTTGGACCTTGATCCCCTCAATTAACATAGAGAGGCAAAATGCCCTGTGTCGTACTTGACTGTATGAATCTAAGATAAAGAGTTTGATTATAACAATTACTTTAAAGGCTTTAGGATGTGTAATACAAATTAGTTATGTTCCAAATAAAGTTTTGAACATATACACTTATCATATTTACAAAAACAAATGTATTTATTATGTATTGATACTCCAGTTTAATTGCAAGATATGTATATCCCAATCGAATATATCGCATTGTAAGGATTCAAAAACATTAAATTTATTTTAAATTTAGTATGGCTTGAAACCCTGACGCCTAGAAAAAAAGCTGAGAAACTGAAGCTCTCATCCATACGCTTTAATTCAAAGCCTCTAATTTGTGACCTATTATTACTTGTATTGCCCCTCTTGCTCCGTTATTAACGCATATCAAAGCGGACGATAAGGAATCGGGAAAATGCTTATTATGGCCTTCCGTTAATACTTAAATTATTTGTCGCCATTAATGACAGCAACGCACGAAACAAAGGTTGTATTTTTTTAAGTGCTTATATTAAGTGTTAAGTTTATGACGCGTATAACGACGCTAGAATGTTTTATGTTTTACTATATAAGTCACAAAAGTGGTTAAATTATAAAATAATATATTTTATCAACAATTTAAAGGCAAGCAAATGGGCTCAATAAGATGTCAGTTTGGAATTACTTAAGAAATTCAAATATTTAGTTTTTAAATTCGCAGAGAACCGACGTAACGAGGTTGATAGAGCTCTAACTTTGGTGCATTTAGTCGCAAATTCGAATTCTGAGCAGGTTATTATTTTCTTTTATATCTGTTTATTGAATGTATTAATAATCATTGGATATGATAATTTTTTTGTAAGCACATACAAAGGAATATCTACATAGGGTATAGGAGAAATCTTTGAGTCATCTTTGAATTCTATGAAGCTTGCAATTTTTCAGTATGGCTAAGCGCTGTATAATATATTGATTGCTAATACGCTAATATTTTTGCTCAGCATTCTCATATCATTAATTTTACGGGGCTCACTATAAAAAAGTGGTGTTCACAAGACGACTCGTTTGATATGTGCTATCACCGTTTTTTTATTGATAGAATATGACTGTCATTTCGGGGGACAATTTTTCATCTAAGAATTCAATTAAAATCATTTATATTATAATCTCCATCAAGGATTAAACCCAAGACTTTTGTTATTATAATCAAACGCTTTAGCTTTAAGCCACTGTTGTGAAATCCACTATTTTTCTAAATAACAAAATTTTAAACAATTTTGTATGTCATATTTTTTGTTTTTTTAAAGGTCCACTGGTAAGCAAAGTTTATCGTATTAGAGTCGAAAACCTTAACTCCTCCCTTGCTCGAGATGCAAAATATTTGGTTTATTCCCTTCATGAAGAAATGACGCGGCAATTCACATACAAGATTCCGCCCTTCCAAGCCGGCTATAAAAATAAATTATCCCTAGCACTTTGTCTTGAAGCGCGTAGTCTAATTCGGGAATTTCACTAATAAATCTATTTCGACACGGGACACCCCATCCCTGGCTCGTTAGGATCCCGCATGATGAGCACCGTAGAAGTTAAAAAGCAATAAAACCTTAGCTAAGTAAGGGAAATCGTCAAAATTACTTCTAGTTATGGGTTTATATTAAACAATGAGTCGATAGGATATTAGGCTGATGCCGAAAAGCCTAGAAAAATTATTTTTTATCTCTTATTTTTGTTTGCTCGCCTGACATGTACATCGAATAATGTTACTTTTAATTATATATAAAAAATACGGCGCTTGCAAACGCTATTTTATTTTTCTTAACAGTTGCTCCATCAACTTTAGTTTGTGACTTAGCCGCGATAATCTTTGTGGCGCTACACGTCACAGTGTTTTTAATCTTGAATTTTTATTTGGAACTATACATTTAATATATTTATTGGAGCGCCTGAAAACAGAGCTGACATATGATGAAACAAGAAACATGGCAAAAATTTCATGACGACAATATTTGGAAGAGTAAAAGTATGGTTTCATGATTTTTTTCTGCGTTCAAACATGCATTTAAATTTAAATAAAATTTTCAAAAACGTACTTTCAACCAATCAAATTGACTTTTATTTTTTTATGAATAATAAACACCAATTATGTTCCATAATATCAAGTGAAAATTCAATCATTTTCTTTAAAAAAGTAAGACACTGCACGCAGCGTCCTTTGACATGAAAAAAACATTTGCAAACTAGATTGCTGATCGCTAACTTTGCGGAAAAGTTATTCATGAAATTTTGAACTTACTTCTTTCAGAACATTCAAAGAACCAGATTTTCAGGACCCGTTTTTTCTGTAAAAAATTTTATTGAATACACAAAACAGAACGTGTAATATTGTTATGCAAATATCTGGGTGCGCTTAGATCCTGCTCTACACATCCAGTGATTCCGTGAGAGTACTTTTAAAAGGGACGCGATCTTGCAACAATTTTCCTTACTTTTCAAATTGTTATTCATATTTTGTACGTGATACTCATCGTGTATATTTTCCTACTTAATAATGCAGTGTGAAACGCATGTAATAAAATAATTCCCAGAAAGTATCGAGAATTTCAGATATACCGGCGTACAAAACACTTGCAGCTTTACTCGATCAAAACCTTTTGTTATCTTTTGTCTAAGTAGGAATACTGCTGGTAACAATATATATAATGAACTTGGTAAAGCTACGAAAGGCGAGTTGACATGGGATAAGGTGAGTACTATAATGGTTAATAGAACAATGTGGATGCAGCTCGTGTTGACTATATATGCCCCAGTTCTTCTTCGTAGTTTCAATCCAGTAGATTGGTTTCTAGCAACAAAATCTTGCATCTCGATCTCCACTCATCATCCCAGGTGATCGTACTTCCAAGGTAAACAAACTCTTTTGCATATTTTAAGGTTACTCCTAGTATTGATATATTAATGTTCTGCTGCTCATTGCGGCTTACTCTCATGATTTTAGTTTTTTTGCTGTTTATCTTCATATTAAAGATATAATTAAATATTAGCCCCAGTTAGGGTACCATAAAAAGCACATATCAATATGAGTAAAAATATACTAATTCGCATATACGGCTCTCGTTAAATCACCAAATTTAAGCAATATTGACGAGAACACCCCTTAATATTAAATAAAATTAAATAAGCTCATTTGCAATTATTATATAAATTGTGAGATATGGATTAAAAAAATAGGATTTATTATTAATTATTTATACGTTTATTTTTCATGTTTCTGTGTAAAAAGTATGCAAAATTAAATTCACCTTTCTGCATAATTCATCACCGGTTTATTTACAAACAATATTGAACCTTCATAGTAAAACACAACTTTCTAAAAGGTTCGCTGGGATTTGAAAGTTTCAACAACAAAACATCTCCGAAAATAAATGTGTCCGAAACAAAACTTAATATGATGGGTTACTTTGGTGACCCAAATAGCGATCTGTATCTATAACATAAAATACAATCGAAAGGTACGGAGTGAGTTTAACAGGTAGATAAATATTATGTTTGTTGTGATACTGAAAGCTTTCATAGGTCAATTGAATTACAACTTTAGAGTATCAGGAAAATAGACATGTAATGAATTAATTAAATACAATCAATTACATACATATTCTACGAAAGATGATTTTCAATAAAATATTCATAAGATTAGCTGCAATATAAATAATTATTTTATTTTTCATTAACTACAGCTCCTTTTCTTCAAGCGCCCATGCTCTCACCATCCTGAAGGGCCGTCAGGAAATATATACAGAATGTACTTGGCGAAGCTACAGGAGTAGGAGCTGACATGGGATAATGCAACGACCAAGGCGGGTGATAGTGATTTATGGAGGCGGCTCGTGATGTCTGTTCCGGAACTGAGGTCGCGGTCCTGAAATTACAGCATTTTTGATCCCCTCAATTTACATAGAGTGGCAAAAATGCCCAGTGTCGTACCTGACTGAATGAATCTAAGATAAAGTGTTGATTATAACAATGACTTTGAAGAATTTTAGATGTTTATTACAAATAAGTTATGTTTAAAATAACGTTTTGAACAATGTCCATATTGTCCAGTTGAGGGAGCGGAAAGGAAAAAAATGAATGAATTTTATTTTAGTACTAAATATGGTTCAAGTAATACAGCTGAGCTCCATCCTTGGAGGTTTTTGGAAACTATATATGTTTCCGATGAACTTTCAAGTCTAGTGTAGTAGACTAGAGTGTCTTGACAAGGCATAAATTATGGCAACTGACAAAACTGAACAATTTTCGATAAAAATACTCGAATGTTCTGGATATGGCACTGATTTGAAAGGAAGATTTGCTATATAATACACCATGTTTTTTAGAGTGTAGCTTACCTCGGTAGTCTATGAGGGTTGTATTTATGTAACAATTATACATTTTAAATCAAAATGAAAATATGTATCATCAATATAATTGCAAATACTTTTCGCACAATAAGTAACAAATGGTATATATTTAAATTATATTTTATTTTGAAATAAAAGCACACATAGAAATCTAACTATTGAAAGCTTTGGCTTACTCGTAAATATTTTTAAAAAAAGTAACAAAATGCTCAGACAAAAATAAATAAATTGCCACTCTGTATGTACATCTTAATTGTTATTTTATTTACCTAAATAATAAAATACTTACTTTGTTTTTTCTAGAATTTTATATCATTATTTTACTGATGACATATTTACGTAAACAATGTTGTCGAACTGCTTTCTTTTCAAATATGTTTTAATCAAAAAAACATTGCATTTTATACCGCAACCGTTCCGCGTCTTGCCCAAACAGTTTCGTCCATTAAACCTATTTTATTCACAACCACAACTTGCTCCAAAGACAATAATAATATCTTACTGCAAGCTCATTTATCGTACAGAGATCTCGCCCATAACATTTGCTCTGATTTATTAAAATAGACCATTTCCTACAATACTATTATTATTGCGTGTGACCCCTTTTTGTCATAGCATTGCGGCCTCTATCAATAGCTACAAATACATTATATACTTGCAAAAAAAAATCAAATTTAATTAATAGGCTATGACTGGCATTTAACGGGTGAGGGATCAAATTCACGACAACCGAGGGTATCTTAGAGCTCAGAAATCGATTAAAAATATTATTATTTTTTAATCTTCGTCGGGGATTAAGCCCACGATCTTTGGTTTACAAAGCAAACGCTTTTACCATTAAGCTATACCCGCTGGCAAGTATGAATTAACTAGGCATTTTATTTTCAAGTGAAAAAACCAAAAAGTAAGCAAACCCTTTTCTGCGATGCCACTATCAATATTGATGAAAAATTATATTCAAAGTGTTCATTAACAAGGTGCCTTTTGTGATGGCCATATGCTTCAAAAAGGCAGCGGATACGCTCGGTTATCGCATCGGGATCTCGCCCACAGCATTCGGCCTGATTTATTAAATGGACTTCATTTCCGACAATAATAAATTTGAAGTTCCCCACATTACGCACTCGCTATAAAACGCGTGATTCATCGAATTCAAACCCCGGATCGATTTGTTCCGAAAAAACTATTTCGACGCGAGCTTTTTTTATATATGTATCGAATTACAAATAAGGCAGATTTTCACGGGGATATTTTAATGGCACTTTGATTTATGATTTGTTTTGCTTTTTCCATCTCACGTATTTTCAAAACATACCACCATAACGCATGAACGTTATTCGACTTCCGCCATGCTTTTTTCTCATACAATACATGTTTTCTTTTATGAAACGTACAACCGTCGCAAATTCCTGCCACTTAATTCTGTCAGATACCATTTTTCACTTCTTCTTCAAAGACATATCCACACCGGAGCGTCCATCTAACAACATATACAGATCCCGATGATCTCAGAACAGGAGTCCAGTACTTACAGTGACAGCAGCTGAACATTTGTAATATTTTATATAGCCAAATAACTTCTTAGGTTTTCACGGCCAGATTTGATATTGTGGCTTTTGGGTTGAGCCGTGTGTGGCGAACTTCCTTCAATCGACATTTCGACCGCCATTGCAGGGGTCTTCTTCAGGATTGATAATTTATTTAGTGTTGAGTTGGTATTATCTGATTATAGTTATCTGAATATCTTATGAGAATTCTGTCTAGACTTAAGCTGTAATAATAACTACACTGAACGTGATTCAACTCTTGGTTTTGAACGATATTCTAGAATCTAGATATTGTAAGACGATACAATTCGGTTTTAATCCAAAGATGTCAAGTGAATGTCAGGTGTTCTTAGCAACTGAGAGGCGCAGCTTTTAATCACTTCATTAGTTGAATACCAAATAAGAAGTCCTCAACATTTTCGAGTACATAGATAATTAAATTTATGGGCTTTATTTACACTTTTCACTTAAAGGAGAATTTCAATTAATAACGATTTCTGTGGATAAAAATTGCATACATTTTTTACAAGATTTTAACTTTAACATAAGCATACGAAAATATCTCTTTAATGTGCCTATTTTGGACATTTTAGAACTATTTACACGTGTTAAGCTGTTGATCTTGTCATGAGGACGTGATATTAATGAGTGGTGAGTATAAAAGCTGAGGAGTTACCATCGGTTATACAACTTTTGGAAAGGCCACATAAAATATGACGTAAAAACAAAACATCACTATCGCAGGAATATATTCTAATTGATAAAAGAATGCGGACTTAATATACATATCAAGAAGAAAAAATAAATGGTTGCTATTAAAGGATGCTTCAAGATATATGCATTCGACTACAGCTCAATTAAGTATGGAGCTATAATCCAAAAACGTTTAGCAGAGTTAAGCAAAATACGAAATTCAACCTCACATATTTGGCTACTTTCAGACAGACAAAGTCAGTTAAATAATATAAAATAATAAAAACTACCGATAATAAAGCATGCATGTTTTACAATCTCCGAAGTTAAGCAATATAGTATGTAAAAAAAAACTAAATGGGTCACCGTCCTAATATTAAATGCTGCAGGCTTCTGTAGAATCTAGTTTATCATCCAAATTTATTAAACTTGCCAATTAACAATCACCAAAACATGATTCGAAAACTACAGTAAAACTCTTAATCTCTGCTTTATCTCATTCACCCTTAACTTTCAGGAACGATGTATATTTATTGATTGCTTCCATTGAAAAGATCTTTTGGGACAGGAAGTTGAACAATGATAGCTTACAGAACCGTGCAACAAATGTTTTTGATGATTTATCTAAAACCAAGTTTTTTTTTCAATGACTTACATTGCGAAATGATATTTATTTATAACTCCATTACTATACGTGTTTTTTTTTAATTGAAACAAATTATTCACTTAAAAATGCTAAAAATATTTATTAAATGTGTGAACACTGAAAATCAGTTGATAACTACTGTTTTTCAGGCAAAGCTTTCAGTTCAGTCAACAAGAGCAAACAAAAACATTCGACACACAAGAGAGTGGAAGAGGGGGAAATAAACTAGTTTAGGCGTTTGAAGAATGTTTACTTAAGGTGGCTTATTACCGTGTAAAATCTCAGGGCTTTGTCAGTCCTGGCATTCGAGAGACAATGGACCCTTATATTGCTTTGGACAATCACTTTTCTCTCAATCACACCCAGAATGGATATATACAATTCCAGTACATAAGTAGACAGGCTTGTTTTTTCAATTTTTTGACTATCGTTCTTTATATATTTCAAAAAGCTTTGATGAGTACACGTGAAGGATTTTTGTACAAAACAACATCGTTATAAATATGATGCAAATATCTGATCGACATATTTAACCCGATGGTTGCCCGAGACGAAATATCTCGGCTAATTGCGCAGTACCCGTATGGCCAGAGCACAAAGCACTTTTCGTGGCGTATTTTTGCGCCGTATTTACTTATATAGAAAATCTTATAAAAACGGAACATACAACTTCAATAATGAAACTTCAAAAGTCGATGCGGTATATAGTATTTGGTAATTTTTTTTTTATTTTTATGTAAACGCATGCAGGAGAGCACAACCAGTCAAGACCAGTGCACTCTATGACGCTTAGCCAGGGAGGCTGGACGCTGCATGCGGGAAACGTGTGTTGTCTTCGTGTTTGTGTGTGGGTTGGGGAGATTGCAAGTGTATATTTATCTGTTTCTTGAAGAGATCCAGATTGTAGGAAGGAGGAAACACAGACGCTGGAAGAGCATTCCATAGCTTACCGGTGGCATTAAGGAAGGAACTTTGGAAGCTGCCAGTTCTTGGTCGACATATATTAACCGTGTATGGATGTTCGGCAAGTGTAAGACGAGTTTGTCGGCTGTGAGTGGGTGCAGGAGGAATTAGTTCTTTAAGTTCCGAAGAGCAGCGACCGTGGTAATAACGGTAGAAAAGACTAAGAGAACCAACCTTACGTCTGTGTTCCATTGATTGTAGATTAGACGTAAGGGTGTCATTGTTTATCAAACGAATTGCTCTTCTTTGAACTGAGTCAATTAAGTTTAGAAGGTATTTTGGGGCTCCAATCCAAAGGTGACTGCCGTATTCAAGGATAGGTCGGATTTGTCCTTTATATAGAAGAAGAAATTGTTTATCGTTGAAATACCGACGTGATCTATATAATACACCTAGTTTTTTGGAAGCGAGACCGGCTTTACACTTAATTGACTCGTAATATTTGACATTATTCGATATTGAGTAAGTAGATATTTAAATTTTATAAATACAAAAATAAAATTTAAAAAATAGACAACTTTTATTTCGACAAAAAATATTCGGCCTGATAAGCACTGCGCAAGCAACATGCCAAAACACTTGTTTGGAGCATCTTTATGTACGGCTGTGAGACATGGTGCTTATCTGAAAGTGATAAAAAAAAGACTAGAGGCCTTTGAGATGTGGTCGTACAGAAGAATTCTCGGAATTTCCTGGAGAGACCACGTCACGAACAATGAGGTTCTCAGAATAATCAAGGAAGATAGGCAACTAATAAGAACCATCTCAGAGAGGCGAGCCCGACGGATCGGCCACATCATGCGCCACGATGGTCTTCTTCACGATATTGTGGAGGGGATGGTTGAGGGTAGAAACTGTAGAGGGCGCCCTAGACGGGAGTATTTGCAGCAAGTATTCGAGGACATGAATTGTAGCGCTTATGCTGAGCTGAAAAGGGTTGCGGAGGACCGAGAGGAATGGAGATCGAGATGCACGATTCTGTTGCTGCAAACCAATCCATCGGATTGATACTACGAAGAAGAATTAATTATAATTCATTAATTATTTCCAGTCAATTTATTATTTTTCTACTGCCTATTGATATTTTGAGTATATTGAGTTCTTCTGCGTATTTCCTCGTTTCGGATTCTATCTTTTAGCGACACTCCGAGCATGGATCTCTCCATAGCACGCTGGGTGACCTTTATTTTATGGGTAAGACTTGCTGTCAGATTCCACGTCTCTACGCCATAAGTTAATACAGGGAGGATGCATTGGTTAAACACCTTAGTTTTAAGACATTGCGGAATTTTCGCTTTAAAAATGTACTTAAGTTTTCCAAATGCTGCCCATCCCAGTTGTATACGCCTGTCGATCGTGATGAGTATCATATTATCTTAATTTGAGCTTTTGTTATATGCACTGTGCAGAACAACATATTTTATATATTCTATATTTATTCTCAATATATATTCAGTGCACTCTAAGTCTTCGTTGTCAAAGTTTCCGTTTCTCTATATGTCACTTTGGCAGTTGATTATTTGTTGACCGAGTAAAGTTTTTCAACAAACCTACCAGTGAAAACTACAACTGAAACCACATTTCCAAATATGTCAATGTAGTCTACAGTATATCGTATTAAGAGTCCCAACACTTCTGTTAACTTTCAACATAAATCAAATATTATATAATATTAAGAACATATTACGCCAACTTACACTGTGACTTAACATATTATTACGCCAACTACAAAAGCACATTGATGAGATTAAACCACATTGAACGCTCTTAGGAACAAATGATCCAGACTTTGGGAGCAACGGGTTACAAAAAAGGATTAACAAATCAACCCAAATATGCCTCTCTCATACTACAGCTGCCGTTTTTTTTAAGTAATCTGTTACTCTGGAGATCGTCCAGAAAAATAAATATTCACATGACAAATAAGCGTCCAAAATTAATGGTGAACTTTTTTTTTACGTAAACACATAAACAATACCGACAGATGGTGATAGCGATTCTGGAGTCTCATTTGTGGAATTCTACAACGCTTACCATGCTGCATATGACTAAGCGCTTCATGTGGAGTGTTTATCCACCAACGTCATAGACAACAGCCCGAGATTCACGCATCATCCTTATTATTATAGGAATTTACTATGAATGGGTGGTCTTCACGGGACGACTTTCGTCTACCACCAAATTTGATTAATAGGCTATGACTGTCATTTTACGGGTGAGGGATCAAATTCACACGAACTTTAGAGCTCAGAAATCGATTAAAAATATTTTTATTTTAATCTCGTCGGGTATCGAATCTATGACCTTTGACTTGCAAAGCAAACGCTTTGACCATTGAGCTATACCCACCAACAAAAACTATGGTGTTTTTTATGATATATGTTCGTTTTATGCAAACATAATGAGAATACTTATCGCTACATGTTTGATCCCGTACAAGATAATTTTCAATTAGTGTTTATGAATTTAAATAATATAAAATAAAATTAAAATATCGTCATAAAACTTTATTAAATGTAGCTCTTGGGGTTATTTTTCATGGAAAAAAATATTTTTATTTAACAGAATAACCTTACATGCTCTCGAATAAAAACACATGAATATTTTTTCATAAGAAAATACAGGTACTTCGGTTATTATCGTAAAACTATCATAATCGTTACTTTTGCCTATACGACCGGCTATTTTGAAAATAATTCAAGGGATATTGTTTGTTTGAATTCGCTTTCTTCGCCCTTTACTTTGCATGTGAGGGTCGAATTATATTATTTATAAATGGAGATATCATCAGTCTTGCACATGACTTACAGGTCGTATCTTTTTATTGGTTTTTCATGCATTGTAGACCAAAAAGCTTTACTATAAAGCAGGCACAGCTTCATACATTATAAAAAAAAGGAAAAAAAAAAACAATTTAAGCTGCTTACAAATGGACGGGTATCTCAAACGTTGATGTTTGTTTTAACGTGTAATTTGGCGTAAATGTCAGTGACAGTAGTGCCAACATAAAAATAAGAAGAACTTTTCGAATCGCTTAGCCCGCGGTTTTTTTTTAAATAAAAAAAACGATAATTTGTGCCCACAGTAGCATTATAAAATATTTCCATAAATTTAATAATAAACTTTAATTGATAAACGAATTTTAATGTGTTTTAAATATATAAGTACAATTATAAATGTTACAACACAATAATATAACTTAAAAAAGACTTCCCAACATACTTTCTATAAAATTCCTTCCTAACTCATTTAAGTTCCTTTCATCCCCCCTTTCTTACTTCCCTGCATACTTTTCTAGTGTTATAATACTTTGACATCCCCCATCTATAAGAATTTGCGGATTCGTCACGTGGTTTCGTGGATTAAGGATGCAGGAGCAGATTAACAACACAAAGAACATGTTTTTGAAGCACAGTTCGCATTTATTTTTAATAAAGACTTGATTTCCTTGTCTGACCGGTATGACGCTTCGCCGGCCAAACGAGAGTTCACTGACAACTTTCGGAGCACTGTCACATGCAGCGCCGCCAATGATCGCGGCAAAAAAGCAAATTCAAGACGACAGTTGCACCAAGATGAAATGGAGCAACTGACACAACAAATAAAATGGCGTATGCAAACGCAGTGTAATATTATATAATTAAAACTAACATCATAGGTGTACATGTCAGGCGAGCGCACAAAAATAAGAGACAAAAGATACTTTTTAAAAGACCCATATCAACCTGATATCAATTTTTTAGATTAATTATTTTATTTATCACTATGTTTCTGGACATTGTAAACTGATTTTGTATTAACAATATAATTATTTTGTACTTTTAGGTTTCATTGCATACATATTTATGCCACAGTGGTTTCGTAACGTAAAAATGGAATAAAATAACATTGAGAATACTCGTATTTCCAAGTACCTGACCTCCTTCCCGCAATTTTTCTTGACCGCTACGCCCCATAACTCTGCATTATGATAGCTTTACAATCCAGGTTATCATCTTCATATTCAGCCACCGTAAGCGGACCACTTAATTTTTCACATTACATTTTCTTATTTTCATATACCGTAATATTTTACTAGTGCACAGTGGAGGACTTTATACACTTGTGGTGTTTCTAAAACATTCTCTCATAATCATTTCATATCTAATCCCTGGCTGAATTATATGATCGTCACACATTGCAGCCATAAAATTCTGTCAGCCACTTTAATCCATATCTCTACATCATAGTAACTGTTTTTTTTTTATAAATATTGATATCACCTCGATATAGCCCTTGCAGTCTGGTGCTGAAAAGCCTCGATTTACAATATTTATTTTACACTTGTTAGCTCTTCATACACGTATAAATATTTTTTTTAGTAATATAAGAAGAGGTATTGCTCGCCATTTTTCATGCTGTGACAGTAGAGATGGTTCATCAAAGGTCCTATAAGGCGCTGCATCTGTTACAGCGTGCTCCCGAGTCACTTCGGCTTGAGTCTCGACGGAGGTAGATCTTTTATTATCAGTGGCCCAAGCCGAATACCAAATTTGTCAATCTATTGTCTTAAATACAGGTATATTACAATGTGCTTCCAACAATTGTCCTGATAACTATCCCGGTGACGTGAAATCGTTTTTCTCTGAGTAACGGGGATGTTAATATGTAGCCACCATAATACACTTACGTCTAACCTCCAATTCTTAGACCAGTTTGCTTATTATTTTCTACCGTTATTATTAATCCTACTGTTGAGTAAAAAAATTAAGTGTGCATAGAACGCAGCTCACACGAGCGTGCCCGAATTTTTTTTTTACGATTTATTAATGAGAGAAATGTCATACACTGTAAAGAGGTATATTAATTATTTTCAAAAAGGGCTCGCCACGGGAATGCTGGAGCGTCCTTTAAATCTTTGCGAAATATCTGAGATTCACAGCTCTACTTGATCAAAAAAAAGTGTCAACTATACAGACCCTGTATCGTACCTATTCTTTTTTACGGCTGTGAATCTTGGCATCTTCATCATCACCAAGATCCTAGAATACTAAGTTTACGATGGTTTGACTTTGTGAGTAATGACATTATGAAATAATGGATAAGGCAGCCATTCAGTACCACATACATGTTTTTAGAATCCGCAGAAGAGAATAAATTATAGCTGCCTTTTCTTCAAGCCCCCAAGATCGCGCTGTTCTGGAAGGCCGTCGGGAACTATACATAGAATGCAAACAATGGAGCTACGGGAGGTAGAGCTCACTTATAATGACGCGAAGACTACGTCAGCTTACATATCTTTGTGGTTTTTGTATAAATCTTTACTGTCTTATAAAGTACTACAATATTGAAATATATTCTAAGCCCGATATGAAAAAATACCGCAAAATAATTTAGTTCATTCTCTGTTTAAGAAACATGTGTACAGTACTGTGCTGTAGTGTATGGCTCAAGCATATAATAAAAGTACAGCATATCCTCACAATAATTCATCTCTATAAGAAGAGTATAAGCCCCACAAGGTATGAGACTCGGGCCTCAGGATCTTGGCAATCTGCGCTACAGCCGCCTAGGGATAGCTCTCATCTCCAAGGGTCCTCCTGGAGACTTGGGGCTTAGAGAAAATATATTGAATCGATCAAACAGAGTGGAACTGACCTCACGAACACTAACCTTTTTACCTTTTTCAGGATATTAAAAGCTCCTCAATTTTCTTATTTGTGACCAAGGGCTACAATACTCAGTTATCTTGCAAACGGTCATGAGTTTGATATCGGTAAATTTTGAAAGAAAAAATCTTTTCCTGAATTTTTTCCTGAAAATATACAGACAAGTGGTAATAGCGATGCAGAAATCTCATAATCGTATATGGATGCTATGCTGCTTACCTTGTTACATAAAACTCAGCACGGCATATGTAGTGTTGATCTGATGAACATCTTAATTTGCAACTTGACATTCACTTAATATCCATTTGTTACAATTTTAGTTTGATAAGCAAAGCCTCAGCCACTTAGCCATCCTTTCCGGCTTTATTTCATTACAATACAACATCTGAATATTTAAAAAAAAAAATCAAAGAAAAGTGTCAAATTTTTAGTGAATCTTGATAAATACAACAGTGACTTAAGTTATACTTAAAACATTACACTATATATTTAGAACAAAACCAATCTACAGTGAATTACATAATGATGATTTAGTATCGAATTTTGGCGTAATAGTGCTAATTCACATACAGCATCATAAAAATGACTATAAAAACACATTATCAACGAAAACTCACTTTTTTTCTTACAATTAAAAATCTTATCATTTTTATTTACTACCGTGGGATGATTTTTATATTACATACAATGCAGAAAATTTTAGATATAAAATAGTAATTATATGAGAAACAATCTCTAAAGAAATATATAAACTATATAAAAATAATTAAAAAAACAAGATTTAAAAAAGATTTTTATAATTATCCATGAGATTTTTACAATTTAAAGTAAACAAAATAGCTTAAATTAGTATAGAATTAATCTAAAATAGTGTTGATAAATGAGATTTTTCTGCCTTACCATTTTTCGTTTTTTTTTTTTTAATAGTTTTGTACAAATTAATTCACTTTTCGTATATATTTCTATATCAACTACATCAACATGAGAATAAATACAACACTTGTAATTACAAAGGTAAAGTTTTTTATCCAATAGATGCAAAAAGAAACATCAACACAATACTCTTCAATTCAGGATAATATAATAAACTTATATAAGCCAATTCGTTCAAGTTACTGCTGTCAATTCGAATAGCTAACCCATATTTTGGGCGAAAAAAATTGGTAATAAAATTGCCTTTCGGAAATATCGGTCGGACCTCTAGGGGGTTGTTATGTAATGAAAAAAGAATCCAGTCCGTGCCATTTTGGGTATATGATGGATTAGACCCCCTCCTATGTAACAGGTAATTTCGTTTTAATCCGATTTTCAGCAGTGGGCTAACGAACTGTTTTTTCACGAGCTTTTTCAGGAGGTTGAGCTTTCGGTTTTGGGTTTGGACACTTTAATTGACATTTATGTTAGACGTTTAAAACAGGTTGACGCGGAAAGTGGGAGAAATTATGGCTTTAAACGTGGGTTTTTAAAGCCTTTTATTTCGCAACGATGTTGTATGAAAATTTAACAGCGCTACGAGTTAGAAAGTCTGAATAAGTTTTCTGGAACCGTTTTAATTATATTATAAATAATAAAAAAAATTTCAATTGATTATGAAAAGCTTTTACAACTTAAGAGTTTTTATTAAATAAAGCGTGTTTTCGATTATATTGCTTAAAATATAAATTTCCACGAATGTACAGGATTCTGATTAAAAAAAAAGCGCACAACTATCATATCTCATGTTTTAAGCTAGAAGGAAGCTTGTTGGCTTGCTTAAATGTTTGTGAGTAATTCCGGTAGGCGTAATGGGTAGGCGTATTATACGATAAAACATATTTTATTTTACAAGGACCTTTGTTTTTTTTTGTTTCTGATGTTTCTTGCAGTGTTGCCAACTGTCACTTGACAATGATTGAGACCAAGTCTGATTCAATTGGACAGTTTTTTTGTACGTAGAAAAGCCTTAAAAGCATTTTATTAACGATTGTTATTTGAAATCCAGATATCAAAAAAGTTTTTAAAAAATTGGCAATTTTCGTTTTTATCGAAACTAGTATTCATTTTATTTTTCTTCGTAGTATTAATCCAGTGGATTGGTTTGAAGTAAAAATATCTTGCATCTCGATCTCCACTCTTATCGATTTGCTGCAACCCTCTTTAGCTCAGCATAAGAACTGCAACTCATGTCATCGAACAATTGCTCCAAAATACTCCCATTTAGGGCACCCTCTAGAGTTTCTCCTCTCAACCATCCCTTCCACAAAATCTTGAAGAAGACCATCGTGTTGCATGATGTGACCGATCTATAGAGCTTTCCTTTGAGATGGTTTTTACTAGGTGTCTATCTTCTTTGATTATGGTTCATTTTACTAGAGATTAATTAAAAAGTATTTTTTCCCACGCTGAATATTGTTATTTCAAATTTAATGTTATCATTTCCAATAATGAATAACTGCTGTAGAGAGTCTCCATCGCGTTGATTAAAAATAAAGTTTTTTTTGTTCTGCGAGAGGTCCAGTTGAAAATTACACCTACCGTTGTAGTTTTTTGCGACGTTTTTTTATGTGGCTGGCCGTTAGTTCCTTTTATCGCGGTAGGCGGCACTGTAAATCCCTCGGCAAAACAAACTATGGCATTGCTTCCGGTAAATTACCGGGCTTAATATGCCGGAAAGGCCGGACCTGCAAGACCTTACCAGATGCGGTAGAGAAGCGAGCTCACGGACAATTCGTCCCTAGAAATTATGATAATATGTTGCATTTGCTGTTAACATCCTCTTCTCTTTCAAAACGTTGTTATTCATTCGCGTGAGGACATAATGAGAACCAGATTAATAACACAGATTTTTCAGAATTACATTGACATATATTTACGATAAACTTTACAAAATCATGGCCCGACCTAGTCACAGCCTAAGACCGAGCCACAATACAATATGCTCTCGCCAACGGGCGGCACATGACTCCCGCGCTCGTGATGGGCTCTCACCCAGCACCACAAGCGGCGGTCAATATAACAAATGCCAATATGGTGACACATGCATGTTGACAAGCGAACAGATATTAGAGACGAATCGTTGTATATCGTGGTTTTCGGTACCACTCAGCAAGGGCTATAACATGCTGATGTCACTGTATATTGTGTAACGTACTATTCTTGCGTAAGTCTCTATATTCTCAATCGTGCAACTCCCGCATCCTTCAGCTTTTCTTCTGATATAATCAGTCCATCTTCCAGTAAGATGGCCAAGTTTTCCGTTTCCTCATTTTTTGGACAGCATTGCATTTTTCTTCCTCATTAAACTGCGTCTCTTTGACATATATGTCTGCCCATTACTAACGGGTCCGCCAAATAACTTTTTTTTTTGAAAATGGGGTGCAAAACATCGAGTGTAGCTTCGGCTGTGTGGCACGTAGCGCCGTCCTGTTGAAACCAAATGTTGCCAATATCTTATTCTTCAATTTTTGTGAACAAAAATGGCCCAATAACGATCGCCATTGACTGTAACGGCCACTCCTTGCTCATTTTCGAAGAAAAATGGCCTGATTTTCAAAGTAATGTCGCAATATTTCCCAGCATTGTTCAAGTGTATACACAACCATATTCGTTTAGCGGAAGGATAAAACTTATTATTTGTCAAATCAGACATGAGCTAAATGTTACCATTCACGAAATAAGCACTAGTTGAAAAAAAAAACGTTAAATGGCGGACCCTATACTTGAGTACGTCTATTCTTCGGGTAGCCTCCACGACTTGAGTCCTTCTTCGGATCAATTATGATCATAATTTTGATAAGCTTACTTTATAATAATTATGTCTAAGTACATATCGAGATTTGACGCTTAATAATCAATTACATCTTATTATTGATAATAATACAGCTCTTCACACTGAATCTAATAAAAGTAGAATTTCAGAATATATTTAAATAAGCTTATATTCTAAATCGTTAAAAATTTATCCCGATATTCAACAATAACATTTTTATATATTGATGAAAAAAATGTCATAAGATAATGTTTATTGTGAATTTATTTTTGTGTATCTATAGTTTCATTACACTAATTAATTATTTTATGTATCAAATACATGATTTAATATTACAAAATATTATAAGAAGTAATCCAACACATCTCAAAACCCCTTTCTTAACTTTTATATGCTCCACCCCTCTTTTTTCTTTGTGTTTTTTGTGTTACATTGTTTTTCTATTTTTACTCTGAAGAAGTTTTCGTTAAATGAAAAAAAACGGCGGTCTTTGAGTAAGCAAATAAAAAGTTCTTAAATTAATTTACATTTAAACAAAGTAAAAAATACTTAGTTATTTAATTTACCACTTTCTGATACGAAACAGTCTTTTACCTGGACATGTATGTGTACCACAATCAAAATTATTTTCAAAACATTTTTTTAATAAATCAGATCATAAAACCGACTCACCTGAAACTAATGAAACATTTGTATGTAAAAAACTACTAAAACAATACGCAACGTTCATTTCTTATCTTGCTTAACAATGTGCTATTGTTGTTGCTAAAAATGTGATGTGATATAACTACCACAAAGTAAAGAGCTTCTATCATACAGATTCATTCCTTAATTAGCTTTTCACGTTTCATATTTCAAAAGCGGCGCCTTTTTTTATATGTTTTATTAGAATAATAAAATATAATGTTATTTATTCTCTCTTTACGAACTATGGCAAATATAATTGAGACACATTCCTTTGCATGCCAATGTTCTATACATTAAGTAAATTCTCGTTGGGCCAAAACTACCTGCCGCAAAGCTATTTCATACGATCGTAAAATTCCAGCCGCTGTTACTGACCTGGCTACATATTTCTCAAAAATATTTCCCATATCAGATTCACTCACATGCAATAACTCGACGAAAGTGCTTTCTTACTCAGAGCTTCAACAGAATTTATCATCTTCTTGCCGTCTTGTCGCCGAGATAACGCGTTATTAGCCTATTGAGAAGTGGAACTTGTGGCCGAAGTTTCAGGTGATCATTAGATGATGTTTTATTACATTTCCGATGGAATATTATAGTCGTATATAATTGCTCTTTGGTGTAATGATAATGTAATGAAAGAAATTGGAGTCGAATACAAGTAACGAAGACTCATATTTTCACTTTACAAAGAAGAAACTGCCATAGTATTACTTTCGCCATGATGGTCTTCTTCACGACATTGTGGAAGGGATGGTTGAGGGTAGAAACTGTAGAGGGCGCCCTAGACGGAAGTATTTGCAGCAAGTGTTCGAAGACATGAGTTGTAGCTCTTATGCTGAGCTGAAGAAGACTGCAGAAGATCGAGAGGAGTAGAGATCGAGATGTAAGATTTCGTTGCTGCAACCCAATGCACCGGATTGATACTACAAAGAAGAAATAGGTTTGTTTAACAAATAATTGTTAAACTAAGGTCGTGGATTCGATCCCCGACGGAGATAAAAAAAACGATTTTTAATCGATTTCTGAGCTCTAAAATACCTCCGGTTGGTGTGAATTTGATCCCTTACCCGTAAAATTCCAGTCATAGACTATTAATTTAAATTGGTGGTAGACGAAAATCGTCCCATGAAAACCACCCATTCATAGTCAATTCCTGTAATAATAAGGATGATGCGTGAATCTCGGGCTGCAGTATATAACGTTGGCGGATCAACACTCACATGCAGCGCTTAGCCATATGCACCATTCTAAGCGTCACAGAATTCTACAGATGAGACTACAGACTTACTATCACCATCTGTCGGTATTCTCCAGTATGTGCTTACATAAAATATATAAATATAACATACTGACAGACTGTGAAAGATAAGTCTCATATAGGTTTTGTTTTCGTATCATGCTTGCCATTTTTGAGTATGACTATGTATTGTATGCTGTGAGTGTTATACGCCAATGTTATAAACTTCAGCCCAGCATTCACGCAACTTCCATTTTTAATGGTCACTATGAATGGGTAGTATTCTCATAACGATTTATCTCTACTACTAATATTGATTAACGCTAACAGATGATATAAACATCATAGGTGATGATACCTTTTACAAGAAATATTTTTGAATTAAATAATTCTGTCAAAGCGTACAAAGCTTTCAGGTGATATTCGTGGAATTGCTCCCCGAGGCTCGTTCGGACAAACTTGTGGATTTTTTTTATGTCGCTCACCGTTTTCAGATTAATAAACAATCTACTATAAAAATACACGTGTGTATTTTTGCTTTTAAGGGAATGATAAATTTCATATCCAGAATTGAATATGACTCGCTTTGTTGAACATTTCAATACTTTATTATTGTTTTATATTGATAAAATATGCTTTTTTCGTGTATTTCACAATATTCGCCTTGATGATTTTCAATGAATCAAAAAATATATTAAAATGTGACTTTATTTACTATCTAAAAGCCTGTTTTTAGTTTTACGTACAACACATGAAGCTTTAATTGAAGGTGAAAATGCGTTTTTTCAGCAATTTATTAAACAGTGCTCAGTGTGCTGTTATATTTTATTCAATCTCTAAAATGATATTTAACAATCAACGGTAAATGGCTCTGCGTTGACTTTTGATATCAAGATTCACACCCATATAAAAATAATGGAACAGAATTGTTAATACGGCATTTAAAAAAAATATTATGCACTCTGCACTTCGTATTTATAGTCAACCTGCACAATACGTTTTATATACCTTGCATTGTCATCACCCGAGTTTTTCCCGATATTGAAAGTTCTCCCCATATACCTTGACTTTTATAGTTATATTTCCTGTTCCCTTTCTTTGCCCTTTTGTTAAAGCTCCGGTGCGTCTACGCTGGTGCATGTATAGAGGTTTTTTAATACGCTGGCTTTGAAAGCTTCATTAAATTGCGGAAGGACACAAACTGAGCTGAATTTAATAGAGATTTTGTATTAAACTGTTCATTATTTTGATGAGTACAATTCATCAAAAAGAAGGTTTAAAATAATAAGGAAGACATATTCTACGTTAAAATATATTTTTATTAATAACACAATCATCAACTGACGAACAAATGTAGGCATTATCTAATCTAAGCAACAAGAAAGCACTTCTTTTAATAATTTAAGCATTCAATAGACGTACTTATTTTAATTTGTAAAAAATAATGACATAAAATATGTTTGTATACTTAAATTTATTTAATATATGGAACTAATGAACGCTAAGCAGTTTTGTCAGCAGTAATTATCCTTGATTTGTTAAAAGTCATCTCTGCGCCCGAAGCTCCACCGAGTGCATACTACATCAACATCCTCCTCTCTTTCAAAAGGTTGTTATTCAGTCGCGTGAGGGCATGATGAGGAGCAGGTCAACAAAACAAAGACTTTTACAGAAGCACATTGACATATATACTTACGATAAACTTTACAAACTTATGGCTCGACCTAGTCAAAGAATTCAGACCGAGCCACAATACAATATGCTCTCGCCGACTGGCGGCACACGACTGGCGCGCGCTCGTGATGGGCAGTCACACCACGCCCCAAGTGGCGATCTACGTAACTAGTCCCAAAATGCCAATATGGTGACACATGCATGTCGACAGAAATAAGAGACGAAAGATCATCAAGGTCTATAACATGCTGATGTCAACATATATTATATATGAATCTTGACGATTCTCAAGACGATAGCATTAAGAGGGGGACCTTAAGCTCATTCATCTGTAGTATCTTAGGCATATCAGAGCATTAGTATATTATAAAATGATTAAAAATATCTGATAATAAGTCTGGAGGTCACGAAATCGGTACTATTTTTAATCCTAAAAGGTAATCTCAACCCAACCATCGACAAGTAATATACGAGTAAACCAAAACAATCACTATTCAAGTCAGTACAAAAAAATAAATAAAAAAATATGGAAACACATATAAGAAAGTAACGACAGGAAATACTGTCATTTTTAGGTAATCTAAGCACTGAATATGTTAATCCGCCAACGCGCGGTATTCAAGCATCGTCCACTTTTACAGGGACTCACTATGAATGGATGGTATTCACGAAACTACTTTGTCTGTTACTAATTTTATTTCATCAGGTTGTGACTGGCATTATACGGTTGAAGAATCAAGTTTATACCAACCGGGGAAAAAATCTTCACCTTAAAAATATATTTTAAAAATCATCTTCGTTGGGGATTGTATGCACAAACATGGTGAGCAAATGCTATAATTTTTAACCATACTCCCTGGTATTTGACTCATGTATGACTTTAGAAATTAAAAGTGACTTTTTAGCAGCACTTAAGCAGGCCAAATGTTCTAAAATAAGAAGGATATACATAAAAAAAAGTAACCTTTTCACGCATTAAATAATTAATGAGGTTCAGCGTTGTTTTAGATTTTTGGTTTACATAAACAACCTTTCTAATATAAAAGAAGGATTAAAAATTTAAAAAATACTTTTAAAAGAAACGACTCTCACAGTGAAAAAAAAATTCAAAAGGGAAAGAAACTGTGATTCAATTAAACTGCGTCATGCGCCGTCAAAATATTTGGAAAATTAAAAAGAATATTAAGTCAAAAACCGGTCGAGAAAAAATTGAAAAAAAAAACTTCGTCAAAGGAGAGATAATTTCCTACAACGAGGCATTACTGGAATATTAAAAACAAAACCTTTGTAAAGCGTTTTTTTTTTTCGTGAGAAATGGTTTTATTTTTTTCATAACTTTTTTCAGCCTCAAATTCTGTTGTCTCAGCATCGCGATATTTATTTTTACTTTTCGGGTAATTTTTTTTGTGGGGCAAAAAGATTGAGGTCACAAATCACACGGTTAAAAATAACAGGCCGTGAAATATGTTAATGAAAACCCTATTAATTAACTGGGTCACAGTCTATTTCGTTATTGTTTTGCATTTTTATAAATGATACAAGACACTGAAATAAAAAGAAAAATTGGGTTAGAGGCCTTAAATTCACTTTATATTTATGTAAAGCTGAATTAAATAATTACGAATATAAGTGGAGTGATTTTAGCAATATTATATCTTTTTATATCAATATATATTTGTTTATACCTGTCATATGCATAAACTTGAATTAACACTATTAAATGATTTGTGTAAGGTCATATTCTTTGATTCACTGACTGCTGATAATATTGCAATTTTGCGACAAAGCGCGCTTAGATTTAATAATAAAAAAAAAAAAAAAAAAATTTGCTTACCTTTGACATTAAATATTTTTATCTTTCTTTATTTATGTATATTATTATTTTTTGGTCTCTGATTGCATATTAATAGTAAAAGTATATTAGGAGTATCTACATATTTTTGATCAATTAGTTTATTTTTTAAAAATGTTAAGATTTTTTAAGTTATCACTTAAATACATTTTCAATTAAATAAGTTATACTCATAAATTCATTCCCTGTTGGATAAAATTTAAAATGATTGAAATACAATTCATAGTAAGATCAGTAAGTAACTGATAAATCCAATTGGATTCCCCCCTGAACAATGTGACCGATGAACAAAATTGCAAAACAGAAAGACCCTTTAGAAGATATAAAAGCGCCATAATAATTAATACTTTTTAGTTTCCATAAAGACTGCATGCTGGACAGAGCCAAGTCTTTTTTTTAAATTCTCATTGAAAATGACCCCTCCTTCTTACAAAAGAAACTGAGACTTTCAGAAAATTCGGTTTAAAGTCTGAATGGAGGAAGCAATGATTTTCGCGTAAATTAAATAAGGTAACATCCTCCTCTCACTCGAAAGTTATTCAGTCGCGTGATGGCAGGATTAGGAGCAGATTGATAACACAGACTTTTTCAGAAGCACATTGACATGTATTTACGATAAAACATTGTAATTTTAGGGCTCGACCTGGTCACAGCATTAGGTTGAGCCACAATACAATATGCTCTCGCCGACGGGCGGGACACAGCTGGCGTGATGAGTTGTCGCACAGGCGCCTACATAACTAGTCCCAATATGGCGGACACATAACTGTATGACAAGTGAACAAAAATAAGAGACGAAAGATTGTGTATCGAGGTTTTCGGTACTAGTCAGCAAGGGCTACATCATGCTGATGTCAAAGGTATACTCAATTTAATAAACAGTTTATATGAACTGATGTCTCATGAGAAGTTCTCTAGTTAGAGCATAACGCGACCGTAATCCCAAAACCATACCAAGCTGCAAGAGGTTGTAGTGCTGATTACTTAATTTTACTATTTTTGTGTGATTAGTCCAACCCTTTTTATTCATCTATCTCTGTTCATTTTTTCATGTAAAAAAAACAAGGTTAGCAAACTTTTAATTATGATAATAAAAGTATAAATTTCTTAAAGCTTCTTCAAAGGCTTCCGAAACTTTCAAAAATAATTAGCATTATTTTTAATCCCACCCTATTAAGAGTATGAAAGCATTATATAACTAAGGTCTTGTGCTATACTTTCAAGACCGGATAATGAATTTACTTTTTTATTGTGTAATAAAGAGGAAACGGGATACAACCTACAATCTCAAAATAAAGTGAAAACTTCTTAAAGGAACGTTTTTCTTAGATCTTTTGTAATTAATCGTACAATTTTTCACCTTTATATAACTATTTCGCAAATTTCGGAGACAGCCGATTTGTTCATGTTTATTATTTATGTATTCATTAATTAAATGGATTCTTAGTTTATGAACAAAAAAAAAACAAACAAAAAATGAAAATTCGCTTTGGAACTTTATACTACATTTTTATAATTTGTTTTGTCTATTTTTACCTTACATTGTTAATAAATAAAAAAAATTGTATGCATTAACATTAATTTATTGTTTTCATGGTTGATTTTACTTTCTTTTTTAAACAAAAAAGCTGAAATTTGTTATGAAATTAAAAGTAAAAATAAATTCTATAAATCGAGTTGATAGAAACATAGTATGAAATGGTAGCATTCTAATGAATCCTTTGGCATGTCCTAATGCATTGTAGCTCTCCAGAGCAACCCACGACACACTTCACCCTGTGTTTGGAAATCAAAAGATGACCACACGGCTCAAATCAAGAAGAAGCTTCCTACAGTCGACAACGTAACTGGTAATACTTAAGGCCACCCTGCGGTTGAACATGTGGAAAAGTGCAACTGAGGGGAATACTTCTATTGCCCCGAAAGGGGACCTAGCCCCTGGACACTACCAGGGGTGTAATATATGGAGGTCTCTTAACAGACTTCGGACCGGAGTAATCAAGACGAAGACACAAATGAAAGTGGGCCGACTGAATATGACTGCGACGTGGAGCAGACCCTGTCCCATCTTCTGAAGTGTGCGCTGTGTCCGAGTAGCTGCACCCAAAAGTAACTGATGATGGCTGGAAGTAATACCATCGACGTCGCTCACTTCTTCGCAGACAAAATCTGACCCTGATGTTTCCGATTATATATATAATGCATTAAAAGCTCACACAATAATTTGTTCTAAAAACAAAATTAATTTTAATATTCACAAAAAAAAATCAATTATGAAACCGAGTTAAGCAAGCTGAAACCAGTATCAAATTGTTAGCCTTATATTGAAAAGTTTCACGTTTACTTCGATATACTAACACGGCGTTGAGAGCTTACATGACATCATGTATTTGGGACGTCCCGGTCCGTACCGGAGAGCGGATGGCCAAGTTAATTGGAGAACTTTCCCGGGGAAAGTTTTTCCGTTATTTATGAGGAAAATTAAAAACAGGGAACCGAGGCGTCGAAAACCATCTTCGAAAAGCTCTCCGAAATTAGCCAACGATTATAATTGCCGTGGAAGGAGGTCCCAGTGTATTGTCTGAGAGAAACTTTGACAAATAACATCGGATGATTTATCTTCTTGTTTATCGAACGCTCCAGAAACTTTATTAGGCGTGTGCCATATTTAAAAATAACAGTTACTTTATGTGTGTTTTCAGTTTCAGCTGAGAATAAATCACCCGCCTTCCGATACGCGAATTCTCGGTGAAATATTTTCTAAATAATTTCTACGACATTTCGATCTGTTTGTGATTAATTTTAAGATGTACGAGTCATGGGGGAAATGCGAAATGCTTAGTGTTTGAGACGCAAAGTACGTGTAATAGATTAATGATATTTAAACACATTTCAAGTTTATATAATAAAATATAAATTGATCGATTTATTTCGATTGATAGTTTTGTATGAAATTCTATTTTTGAAATGTTGCAAGCAAAATAAGATTTTTTAGCATGCATTTCAACATTTATTTTATAATGATGTGTTCCATTTTAGTTTAGAAGTAAAAATAATCCTAAACAACACTAAAAAAGGTTTTTTGACGAATCCAAAACACTATGCACTTTTTTTATTGACACATGAAATAACAGAACATTAAATAATTTATGATTTACTTACATTTTTTAATAATGATGGAGATGACCAACTGATGCTTACATATTAAAACTGGAGTTGCATTTTTAGCACTTTATTTTAACATCCTCCTCTCTTTAAAAGGTTGTTATTCAGTCGAGTTGTGGCAGGATAAGGAGCAGATTGACATATATTTACTATAAACTTTACAAATTTATCGTCCGGACCTAGTTACAGCACTCGGCCGGGCCAAAATACAATATGCTCTCGCCGACGGTTGGCACAAGACTGGCGCACCCGTGATGGGCTGTAGCACACCGACACCAGTGACGATCTATGTAACTAGTCGAAAATGCGAATATGGCGGACATATTCAGGTATGACAAGCGAACAGAAATAAGAGACGAAAGATTGTACATCATGCTGATGTCAATTTATTTATTGATAAATGTCACAAATGTTCAGAAAGAACAAAACCGCGGTCTCATTTCTGTGAACAACAACTGTTCAAAGTGATCCATATTAAAGCAAGTTAACCTTAATTAACACTTAGAATCTCTTTTGCATATACACTTTTGCAATGTGTTTCATTTAATTTACTATTTTTATAATATAATCTACCATAAGACCATAATCATCTAACATTGTAACCCTCCGTAAAACCATTTTTCTTTATACAGAAAGTTCATATAAAATATATATCATTAATTTCAATTATTTCGGCTCACAATAACAATTATTTGCGAAATTCTACTGAATTTGCTTTGCATAACCAAGAAAGCATCTGGTGGTAGAAAGTGGAACGGTATCAATAAGAAATTTCCAGAAATATACACAAACCGGAACAAGAGATTCGCTTTAAATATTCATGTATTCTTCTTTCAACTGTGCTGGAGCTGCTTTCTTATTCATATTTATTATAAAAATATTCTTGAGCAGTAATACGTGCCTCGGATCAAAAGAAAGAAATAAGTTTGAGTGTTTTAATTTCCTAGATTACTTCACGCGCGCTTAAAAATATCCTTGTAATATTATAGCTATCTAAATGACATCACAGATTAACTTAAATATATTTTTAAATATATAAATAAATAATACAAAATCAATGTTTTTGAGTATGTATGAATGCATGTCCATTATATTTGGGTTCCCATACCGTTCAACCAATTGCGATAAAACGTACAGAAATTACTGCGTGCATGCTAGCGAAGATTTCCGTAAAAAAAGAATCGAGAATGAGAAAAGGACGGGATCGAGAATATGCGTTTCATATAACGTTCATACGATTGCAATGAAACTTACAGGAGTTATTAAAAAGACAGGGAATTTGCTGAAAATGCGACGGGAACAAGACGGGAATGGAATCGAGAATATGCGTTGAGTGTTGATATTTGTAGTATAATTCATTACTCAAGCATCTTTTTGGATAACCTCATTTCGGATTCTATCTTAGACTAGAACTATATATTTCAAGCATGTATTTCTCTGGGCACACTGTATTTAGTAGTTTAGATCTGTTTTCAGGTTCTACGTTTCTATGCTATATATCAAAATTGAGAGTACTTATTGGTCAAGCGTCATACCATAGTTTTCCAATCAATGTCTTCTCCGTAGTAGTATCAGTCCGGTGGATTGGTATGCAGCAACAAAATCTTGCAATTCGATCTCCACTCCTCTTGATTCTCTGCAGTCCTCTTCAGCTCAGCATAAGAGCTAAAACTCAAGTACTCGAACACTTGCTGCAAATACTCCCGACTAAGGCGCCCTCTACAGTTTCTTCCCTCAACCATCCCTTCCATAATGTCATGAAGAAGACCATCGTGGCGCATGGTGTGACCGATCCATCGGGCTTGCCTCTCTGAGAGGGATCTTACTAGGTGCCTATCCTCCTTGATTATGCTGAGGTCTCTCCAGGAAATTCCGAGAATTCTTCTGTATGACCACATCTCAAAGGCCTCTAGTCTTTTTTTATAATTTTCATATAAGCACCATGTCTCACAGCCGTACATCAAGATGCTCCAAACAAATGTTTCGACAATATTTTTTGACTTAAGATTTTTCGTTTTTTTATTGAACGTTAGTCGAATCAATGTGTATCGCAATTTTAAATGTTTTTCACAAAAAAGATATCTAAAATCTAAAATTTAATTAATTAGTAATTAAATATACACATCCTTTACATCAAGTTATTTAAACGCATCAATTTATTCAGAAAAAATATCGGCAGAAGCGGGATGCGAACCTGCGAGCCTTGGAACCAACCGTTGCTCTTGTTCATTAATAATCCACTCGACTATCTCCTGCCCGAACTGGTGCGTGGAATAAATTGTATTTATACCATTGTTACCATCATATAACGATAGATGTCTCCATTGTATATATTCAGAGTGTGTATATTATTACTTTCAGACAGTCTATTTATTTTTGTAAGTACCACTGTTTATTAATTATTTAAATACTTGTAATTGTATCTAATAAAATGTCTATACGTTAGTTATTAGTATTTTTTAAATTTAAATAATTATTTACTAAATAAAAATCCAATTATATATAAATATTATAACCAACGTTTTAAGCATCCGCTATTTTAATATTATCTTTGTTAAAACTTCAGAAGCATTTTCTCTCTAAAAAGTCTGAAGTAAGAAATTCTCTCCGAAGACCGGAATAATCTTTTTCGGTTAATAATTGCAAAGGATTTCTTGAATATTAATAAAATATCTCGGCAGATATTATTTAATTAAAAAACGTATCCAGTCGAAATGTAAATCCCTTTCTGTTTTCAGAAACTGATTGCAACTGAACGAATTGGAGGTTCTGAAAAAAAAGGGTTATCAATATATATAAATATATATTAGCCTATACATTAAGCAGTGTAGTTTCAAGTGTATTATAAGTGTTGAAAACGTAGTTTCTCGGGGAAGCTGAAATGTTTCTTTATCAAATCCACTCAATATTTTGAGCATATCGACACCTAAAATTTCCGTTTTACAGTTCTGTATGCTCAGATATGTCTTTGCTTTGTCCTCGAATACCCGGAGTTTCACATGGGAACATAGATGATTCCCGGGAGCCTCCACGACAATAGCCCGTGAACTTGCATAAACTGCGTTTGTAGTACCAGATAAATATTTAGGTGCTTAGTGTCGTAGTTTTTGTTAGTAAATCGTATAACGAGCCCGACGCTCCTAAAGCCAAGTCATTTTTATCCTTAAGTGTGGCTATCCTACCGGGATCTTGTATAAAGCTTAGATTCGATTTAATCAATTTAAAAATAACCTTTGAGAGTTTATTATATTTATAGTTATGTATTTTAAATAAAGACTTGATTTCCTCGTCCGACCGGTATTGCGAGAGTTAACTGACAACAGCCGGAACACTGTGACATGCAGTGCCACCAAGACAGTCATGGCAAAAAAGCAAATTAAAGATGACAGTTGCACCAACATCAAATGGAGCAACTGTCACAATAAATAAAATGGCGTCTGCAAACGCCGTGTAGTTTTATATAATTAAAACTTACATTATTAGATGTGCATGTCAGGCGAGCGAACCAAAATAAGAGACAAAAGATCGATTTTCGAGGCTTTTCGGCGTTAACCTAAAGGAGCTATATCAAGCTGATATCAATGAGTATGTTATACCTAACAAGGATTTATTAAGCAGTTATTTCCATTTTTAATGTCGGATACTACTATGACTACTATCAAAAAATTCTGGAATAATATCATAAAATTTTGATTAGGTTTTTGCGGGTCACATTGTTGAAAATTGCGGGCCGCATGTCATTCCCGGTCCACTGTTTGTTAAGCCCTGGTCTGAAAAATTAATAAATTGAATAAGTAATTGCTGAAAATTGTGATAAAATTTGCTTAATTTTTTAATGCTTATTGAAATATTTATAATGTAATACGAAATCATTTAATTCGCTCCACGTTTTTGATAATAATCAAGAATACAAAACTAAGTAACCTTGTCCAAAAACAATTTTTTCTTTAAGAATACTATTATTGTTTTTAAACTAATTAATTGAGATTTTTATTTAAATTTAAGAGTAACCAATTTAAAATATAATTTTTAAATTAATTTTAATTAAAAAGTTAATAAATTAAAAATATTTACTTTTGATTAACATTTTATTTTTAATGATTACATGTTTCGGCCTTCCTGAAGACCATCTTCAATAATGAAAAAATAAAAACAGGCATTGGCTTATATATTCAGGTATTTATGTATACATTTTAAATAAAATTAATTTCAAAATTATAATTATGCAGTTTCACCATGTATTGTCAGTTGATAACCTTAATGCAATTTAAATTACTCCGAGAAGTATATTTTTTTTACCTAAAGTGTAGTTTGATAATGTTTCAAAGAAAACAACTCCATAAATTACACTTGACTTAAAAGTCAAGAATTCTTAATTAAAATGACAAAATTTAAAAAACATTCATATATTTTTTTGTTTAATTTTTAAATGAACAAAAAAACACGTAATTAAATTATTATAATATATATTTTTTAATTAATTAAATAAAAAGAAACGAAGGAAGTGACGATATAATATAATCTATCTTTTTAATTATAGCTTATGTCGAATATTTTTATAGATACAATTAAAAAATGGTCATCGGGTCGCTTAGGGAGGAACAAGTCACAAACAACAAGCACAATTTTATTTATATTATTTTAAGGAGTATGCATTGACAGTACGCATTTTGTATTGAGACTCATAATTCGGCTGGCATATATCCGATCGGGCTGAAATAAATTTGAAACATCAACTTTTTTATAAGCACATTGTTAAGGTAATACTGACAACTTCGGGATTCGGCTCGGGCCATAAAACAGTGAGCGATCTACCTCCGTCGATACCCGAGCCGAAAGTGAAGGGAGCACGCTGTAACACACGCACTAGTTATGAAATATAACTATTTCAGTTTGTTAAATATTTACTAATCCGAAACTCCAGAGACATGGAAAATTTGGTCATAAAAAGCAGTTCAAACAAAAATATAAAATATTGTCACAGCTAGATGACGCAATTTAATATTTTTAATGGTATTTTTTATATTATTTCAGCAAGTGCGTTTATTTGTGATTTTCATTATTGAGAACGTTGTATATAAAAGATACTTACGCATTTTATTGTCTGGTTTGATTTGATGGTACTTGGTATTCTCGCTAAGTCTTTTTCCTTGCAAATAACTGTCATTAGACCCAATGGGGTAAAAACGAGTCAGCAAAATGTAGAAGACAAAGTAACCTGACTATTGGTTCTTCTTCTCCACATCAAATGAATGCTTATTGCTCATGTATACAAGAGTAAAAAGAAAAAAGGTTAACTCAAAATATACTTCATTTAAAAAAAATCATCATCATAAAATAACATTCCTTATCCGCACCTCTAACTGGATTGTATGGTCATCAAAAACTGTTTCAAATCTATATCATCTGCTCTGTCTTTCGAAATTACGCATAGTACATCGTTTGTATAGTTTCTGATAGCCTTTCAGGAAAGCTTGATGCTTTAAGATAAAGCAATTATTGATTATTCTCTTATGCGTCGTCTAAATAACAACAAAATTTCAACATCTCGTGATTACTCACAAAGTCTACTCCTACTATCATACTCCTATTATTTTTCGCAAGCACCCATTTTCAAAAATAATTGTATAGCAGCGCACTTTTAGTAAGATGCTGAGATTCACAGTCGTACAGAAGGATGTATTAAATAACATCTTAGGTTTTCACGGCCAGATTTGATATTGTGGCTTTTAGGTTTAGCCGTGTGTGGCGAACTTCCTTCAACCAATATTTCGACCGCCATTGCAGGAGTCTTCTTCAGGATTGGTGATTTATTTAGTTGTGAGTTGGTGTCAGATTACCTTAGATATAATTATAATTCTTAGAACATACCTATTGTATTCTTAGAACATACCCACGTTCTGCGGAATGAAACTTGATTATGTAGTTGCCATGGAGATATAAATCAATAGCGCTCGTAAAAAATATAATCTAACACCAACTCACAACTAAATAAATCATCAATCCTGAAGATAAACCCTGCAATAGTGGTCGAAATATTGGTTGAAGGAAGTTCGCCACACACGGCTTAACTCAAAAGCCACAATATCAAAATGTATTAATATACATATTACGAAAAAATTGCTTGTCTTATATTGTTCAATATTAATATGAACGCAATGAAATAGTTAATAATCTTATTTTTCTTCTGCTTTCTCTATGACTGAGTTCTGTTTCTATTCGGAGTCTGTTTTTGTGACACGGAGGGCCAAGTATTTCTCTATTTTCTATGTGGTTTATCTAAAGATCGGATGCATAGTGTTATCTCATCATTTACTTCGCTTACCACTCTTTAAGAACACATTTTACCAATGTGACCTCTCCAGTATCATTTAACTGATCTTCCACATCTTTGACGCCGCAAATTTTTGTTATTTCATAATTGTATTTATCACCATATAAAAAATATGTGATTTCTCATTTTTGATAAATGTGATACAAAACTAATAACTAATACATATTTTTTTGTCCACAGGTATTGACAAAAATATTCGTGAATATTGAAAAGGCGTGTGATATAAATTCACATATGTACGTATATCACAACAATTTTATATTTATTTTTTAAAGTTTTCAGCATTCTTCACTTTGAGATCCATTATAAATAATAAATATTTATTTATTCACCTTTTTTTTACATGGATCACGTTAAATATAGCTTTTCAAAGACAACATTAGTTGTGTCTTGACAGTGATAGACTGAGGAAGGCTACAAGTTAGTCGAAACTGTAGTGTCCTTAACAGAGGCCATACTCAAAAAAAATCCATGTAAAAACAACGTAAATAAATAAATATTTATTAATTTTATACAAAATCGAAAACTTTATTACGTTTTTATCACTAACTATGCTTCTAAGACTGGACTTTTTGGTACTAAGAATCGATTAAACTCGACCAGCGACAAAATTTTAGCAACAGTTGACCAATCCATGTTTTAGTTTGCGCCCAACGTTGTTTAACTTCAGTGATCTAACGAGCACTTACAATTTGCTATCGCCACTGGTCAGATGTATGATGTCAAGTATTACATGAATATTTATATTATATCACGTTTGGGATTCAAAATGGTACTATATTCTAAAAAAACTGATTTAATATTCCTTTGAAATTGCCGCGTCTATTCATATCTTAAATATCACAAACTAAAATGCCAAAAATAAACGCAATAATAATAAACAAAGAGACATGAAAATCTCCTTGACATTTGTGACCAAAAAAATATATACATATAATTTTATTTACGATACGTATTTTTGTCCTTTGCCATTTTGAGCCGAAACCTTTTCGCGCTTGGGAGTCAACTGGCGTAGCACAGTCATTGGCAAAAGGAGGCACGCGTGCCGTTTGTGGCACTGTTCCGGGCCAGTGATTGCCACGCGTGGGAAACGAGCGATGCGTGGCACCGAATAATTTCACACATAGGAGCCGTATTCAAGCCCATATACCGCCATAGACGTGACTAGAAAATTATTTTCTTCAAAATATACCAACGATACAGGAAAGCGTGGTTCTCAAATCGAACGACTCAAAATAACCAAAGTTAAGCAACATAGTTCGCTGATCTTCTTTGTATGAGTTATCGCCTTTTGCTAACCTCGTATCATTGGTTGGATTGACCTCGAGAGCATCGATTCTATTTCTTAAAAATTTTGATTGACGATTCCGAAAGATTCAATTCAATTCAATTCATTCCTTTTTATTTTCTTCAATAAAATTACAAAATATTTTACATTTTAATTCATTATTTAAGTACTAACATAATTACCAAGTGTGACGTTGTAAATATATTGACACATTTAGTGTCAATGATCTCACGCTCAAAACAGTGTCGGGATATTCAACGCAAATAGTTGGACTTGTAACAACAAAAACCATGTCATAAGTATATCATGGTTGACACACAAAGAATAGTGCATTATTGTTACAAAATAAAATGTCCAACATTTCGTATCTGCCAACACCAGCACTGAATCTGAAGCAATATTACACTAAATATGTCAATATCTTCACTCAACCACTTTTCACTGCGATTCTTTCATCTTACACGTATCCAGATATGTCATGGGATAAGTCGTGGGCAGTTGACAGAACCGTATGGCGTTAATTTTAGTATCCATATGTGTTTGATATGAAATATATATGGAATGGAAAATTATATCCGCGAATATTCAAGATATATATATATACTTTTAATAAGAACGAAAGCAGAGATCTCTTTTTCTTACAGAGTATAATAGTCTGATGCTTTAAATCATCATTTTTCTATGAAAATAACAAGAATTATGACCATATACTTTTTACTTCTTGATGTTTTCATTACACTGATTACACTGTAACACTTTGAGTTGAATCTGTATGTGAAAGCCGAAGGATTAAGAAGAATGGAGGCTCATTAGAGAGGCTCACTTATGTGGTTAAGCATCGATTGTTTTATGAGAATATACACTAAACCAATTTTTATTAATTTTAAAAAGCAGATCACACAGATCAATTCATTTTAATTTGACTCATGTCGCAAATACACACACGAAAAAAGGTTGTAAATTGTTGTTTTGTGATAAAGTAATATGGTCCACGTGTAGAAGAGATATAGCGTTATTTGAAACCGTGTAATACGAAGCCATTACAGCGTTAAATCAGTGACACCATAAACCAAATCCTTGAGAAGAAATATATACGAGTCAACATTTTTCAAAATAAATGAACCATTTTTTGTTGTTGTGCCGTATAGCAATTTATTATATTTTTTTGATTAAACGTATTTTTCCATACACTTCTTCTTTAGCCTAGCCATTTCCCATCATCTGGAGTCGGCTCTCCTTGTGCACATTCGCTATGTCTGTTTTTTCTGCGTTGCATTCTCAGTCAAGCCCAGAGTTTTCAGATCCTTGTTTACAGTTGCAGTCCAGGTTACCTGTGGTCTTCCAGGTCTTCTTCTCAGCGTGGATATGTTGAGGGCTCTCTTCACCATGCGGTCCTCATTTCTCCGTGTCTCATGCTCCTACCATCTAAAGCGGTTTTCCCTTATCTTTTCAGGTATGGGGGCCACCATATTTTTCCATAGGTATTATTCCATACATTTTTTATTAAATATTTTTCATATTTTATTGATATGAACCAAAATATATATACAGTATGTTGCATGAAAGGACTAATTGATTGACTATTGTGGTGCAATAAACAAATTTATTTAATTGCCGTGAATACGTTAGGACTAAAAAAAAGTATGATTATTTTTTAATAGAATATGAACATATTGTAATTAATATTTTATTTTTCGATTTACAAATACAAAATTTAACGTGATATTAAAAGAAGAGACATTGTTTTTTATAATTGATGAATAAATCTTATTTGTTCACTTTAACCATGAATAATTTAAAATTTATTCTTTCTGAATAAAAAAATCTACTGCGGCCTACGATGCCAATTTTTCTAAATGCACTTATCTATGAATTCGTTTTTTCTTTAATTTATTTATTCTTAATATTTATAATCCAGTGAAAATAGCACATCGTAATCGCAGTTTTCATTTAATGACCGATGTAAGCAACATTGGACGATAGCCTAAATTTGGATAGGTCACCGCCCGTTGCTACACGTATCACGCTGGTCAGATAACCTCAATTTTATTTGAGCAGCTCATTCCTTAGGACCAAATAATCCTTGCCACGGAAACATCACGCTAATTAACTAATTTTCTTTTGAAAAACAAACAAAAAACCCGAAAATATGCCACGGTTACTACAGAATTCGCTACTTCAAGTCTTCGTGTTTCTGCTCTGGAGGTTGATGGTAATCATATACGAGTATGTTCCCAAGAGTACCTTCACGTGCTGGTATATCTTAGAATGACACAAATTTCGTGATGACAATTCTTTTAATAAAAGGAATGAAATTAGAAGGTTATTTTTTTAATTTTTTAACTTGCTTACTTTATTCACCACTACATCATAAAACTGATTGTTTTTATTTTTATTTCTAAGACCATTTGATCATGGTATAATAAAAAATAAAAAAATATTCATATCTCACCCTCTGGCTTTTATATTTCAGCAACGCCTGTGTCCCAAAGGTGAAAATATATTTCCCGAATATTCGGTGCTAAACTTGTTAACACGAAACGTAATATCACTGGCTCCGTACTCCCAAGGGATCACGAAAAATTATTTTTCAAACAAAAACACCTTCGACGGCTACCGTTTGTTTTATATAGACCCACGGTGTATTGGCGTTATTATTATTTTTTTCATTTTAGTATATTATTATTTTCGCAGTAACAATATAAATCTCCTTATACAGTAAAAATACACATAAATATACCTTTCACTATTCCGTGTATACACAATACATTTCGACTCTTCTCTAGACTCTAATACGTATATACCCGTATATAGTATGAATACTCTGCAGTATACTTTATATGCGACACATTTTTTATAGCAATAAGTTACATGATTTTGTTATTTTTATATATACGCAATATGACTAGCGTATCGAATCGAACGTGTTATTTGGTTTTTTTTTTTTCGAAACGGCATTCTAATAATCAAGTTTATACCCGTTAATAATATGTTAGCAATATTACTGTTTTATTTACCCTTTTGCATCGGTTGTCGGCATATGCCGTCAAAGATTCCCCGACTGTTGACATCGGTTGACGTGATATATCGTTTTGCTACTTTCAGCACTCATTGTGACATCTACGATAAGAAATTGAAAATCTGTAAAGCATGTAAGTAAATATCGTTAGGTTTCGTCAAAGGAGCGATTTTTCTGTAAACCACATTTGTCAATGCCACCACATGTATGGAGTAACATGATGAACGTTTGTTTCATATAATAGTTTTTTATGCATCATCTGATAACAAGTATAGATGAACCAAAGTGATATATGAAAATATGTCAGATTAGTTCAATAAAAAAAAATGGTTCGAAAAATTCAGGCCGTATTGACAGTATAATTTGTATTCCACCGAGCCGTAACAAAAGGGTTAAAACGTTCAAAATATTTAACTTGATTTTTTTTATGTTTTTAGCCATTACTTTGAGATCTATTATAAAAAATAATTATTTATTTACTTAGCTTGTTTTTACATAGATCACGTAATATGGCCTCTGTTTAGGAGACTGCAGTTTCGACTAGCTCGTAGTCTTTCTCAATCCTTCACTGTCAAGATACAACTTGTTAGACAAGACAACAAGAGGCAGTTTTTGATTTTCTATTGAGGTTCACAAGTAGTTGTTTTCAAGTATGTTCAGTTGAAATTTGTTTTGCAGAACAGACTACTAAGCTAAAATTATGTTTTATAATGAAGACAAATTCATATGAGAAAATTTGTAGCAAGTTAATAGACTTCTTAAGTAACGGAAACGCAAGAGAATAATGTATATAATTTGGATTCGATTACTTTGATAGCTTATTTTTGGTGAAGTTTCATAATATCAAATAAATTAAAAACATACAAATATTTCTTTCACATTTTTTTATAAGATAAAAACTGATATCCTCCTCTCATAGTTCGATATCAATTTACTGGACGACAACAAACAACTACACCAAGTATCCATTATTAATTAATATTAATGAAAATTATTTTAGCCTTAGCTTAGTATTTCATTATATTAGACTTGACGCAGTCGAAACATGTCACTTAAAAAATATTGTGTAGTAGTTCTTAATTATTCTTTTTTTTTCGATACACAGGTAACATTTAATTATCTAAGAAGTAGTTGTGATAAAAAAAGATTTTTTATTAGGAAACAATAATTTATATCCAATATATTACGTAAAACGTTCAATAAACTAAAAACCGATTCAAGTTACACGTTTCGTTAATATTACACTGAAATGCAATTACGTTGCACTTCGAATAGTGTCAATCAGTGCGACGTTCCATGCTTATCGTTCTGCATCCTCTACGAAGTGAAGATTTCTAGGTGACAGTCAGTCTGATAAGGTCTACGCGAGGTGCTACGTTGATGTTGTACGAGAGTGTACGTAGTATAGTATAGGGAGTGATGCTGTGCTAAGCTTTTATTGCATCACTATACCAGGGACTGAATATTTTGCCTTTCGCTATACTTTTATAAAGTATACTACGCTAATGATATTAAAGGAGTTGACATCAGCATGTTATAGCCCTTGCTGACTGGTACCGAAAACCTCAATAAACAACATTTCGTCTCTTATTTCTTTTCGCTTGTCGACATGCATGTGTCGCCATATTGGCATTTGGGAGAAGTTATATAGACTGCCGCTTGTGACGCTGGGTGAGAGTTCATCACGAGTGCAGCAGTTGAGTGCTGACGGCCGAGAAGGTCCCAGTACGGCTGGCTGGCATATCATTCCGCCTGGGCCGGAAGCTTGTTTATCGTAAATATATGTCAATGTACTTCAGAAAAAGTCTTTGTTTTGCTAACCTGCTCCTTATCATGCCCTCACGCGACTGAATAACAACCTTTTGAAAGAGAGGAGGATATTAGAGAAAAATTAATACTTTATGGCTTACACACTAAGTTGCAGTGTTTGATAAAACATTATTACTGAACTTTAAAAAATAGAAAAAACAACTTGTCATCACTTTTATATGAGTTTTACACTATTATAACACAAAATTACCAAGCCACTATGGTAAATTCCTAGGCCAATTCTTGTAGACATATTTCTTGGATGTACTAATAACATTGTATTTTTCCGTAATACATGTAAAAACATTAATGTTTCCGGCTTAACCATTATGGTTCTAATTGTTCACACGTGTATGCGGGATTACAAAAATATTTAATTCAATGTCATCATACACTTGATATCATTGAACAGACTAAGAACAGGAAAATAAAGTATGACAATCTAATATGTTGGGAAATGCTGGAACAAATTCAATACTTTGAGACTTCGAATTCATCCAGATAGCATCATAAACTAGCTATCGTTTTTGGCAGATATTGGGATGCATCAATAACATAAGAGGTCACCTACGCGATTATGACTAAATGTTTGTCTAGACTCAATTTTTTTTCGATGATTTTTGACTATTTAAATGAATAAATTGTATGGGCAAGATTCCGAATCAAAAAGAACAAACTTAATAGTCATTTCAAATAATCATATAATACATCAATAATTCAAATTAATTTAAATTATTATTTACATAGATAATGACTTCATACCTTGTTTCACACTAAACACTTTTTCACAGAATGGAAAAATGCCTCATGCTTGACAGTCCTCAGTGTGATCCTTACTAAAAAGAGATATAAAATTCTCATCACTGTAATATTAAAATGGATATCGAAGCAAATGTTGAAAATATATGTAACATTAATTATTTAGGTAAACACACTAGGTTCAAGATATATTTTTGTGAGTAAAGTAAATCAGTTTTTTCATCAATATGTTTTAATTTGCTTCAATAGTTGTTGGATGCTATGATAGGACTGTATTTTTTACTGGGTTTTATAACGAGAGAGCAGGTGCTACGATATTTGTATGACTGCTACGTGCTACGCTTAATGTAGCTACGTTGATATTATTTGACGTTTGTACTTTTGTGATGTGACTGTCACTACTTAGTTTTGCAATGAAAGAGCGAGTTCTACGCCGGTGATATGTGCTATTTGCTACGGTGACTCTAGGCCGAGATGCTACGCCAGCAGTCGTCGCTACGTCGCCTGCCGTGAATGGGAATGATCTGTTTTGCAGGCAATTAGGGATTCATAGCGGCAGAGGTACGCCGCTGGTGGAATAGGGCCGGCAAGTATTAACAACCCGAGAGTGTGCGCGCCTTCTACGATACAATAATTAATTCATACCACCTTTACAGTGGCGTTATTATTATTCAGCAAATGATACACATACGAATTCGCAGCAAAACATTATGTTATATGACATTTCTTTCGTCGAAAATCTGAGATTTGAACCACGAATCATTGCAACCATGTTCAAACCTTAATCTGATGCTGACGCTAGGCCGTTTGCATGGCCTGTTTTGTTGACAAAATAACACGTATTGTATTATTGATACGTAGTGTTGTATATATATGTATATTCATTAGACTCAATCAATCAAATTATTTACTAGTATTTGTGAACACACATTTGTCTTTACATTATGTATGCAAAAACAAAATATTAACATCCTTCTCTCTCAGAAAGGGGACTTATTACGTCGCGTGAAGGCAGGATGAGGAGCAGGTCAGTTTGACAATATTTATCTTAAATAAACGAGTATTTTTTTTTTTTTTTATTAAATTTAATTCCTCCTGCACCCACTCACAGCCGACAAACTCGTCTTACACTTGCCGAACATCCATACACGGTTAATATATGTCGACCAAGAACTGGCAGCTTCCAAAGTTCCTTCCTTAATGCCACCGGTAAGCTATGGAATGCTCTTCCAGCGTCTGTGTTTCCTCCTTCCTACAATCTGGATCTCTTCAAGAAACAGATAAATATACACTTGCAATCTCCCCAACCCACACACAAACACGAACACAACACACGTTTCCCGCATGCAGCGTCCAGCCTCCCTGGCTGAGCGTCATAGAGTGCACTGGTCTTGACCGGTTGTGCTCTCCTGCATGCATTTACATAAAAAAAAAAAAAAATTAATGTGCTTCTTACCAAGTTCTTTGTGTTTCTCACCTGCTCCTCATCCCTCTACCACGCATTCTGATAACTATTCCGGTGACGTGAAGTCGTTTCTTATAGTAACGGGGATGTTAATATATTCATCAAGTTTTATGTGATCCTAGATGATTATATTTGGTAGTCCTTTCACATGATGAGAACTGTGTTAGGTATTAGTATTTGACTTGCGGTTGAGGTCTCTGGTGTTATTTCTATGGTGGCCATATGCAATATCTAGGGAGCAGATATTATAGGTAAAGGTTAAGTCTCTGCAATACACTCTCTTCAGCATGAGATCATTCGCAGCTTGATTAAACATAATGATGCTACTAACAACCATGGCACGCGCTAAAGAGTGTTTTATTGTTAGCCTTAACTACGCTATTTACTTTTTACCCCAGCAAACGTACATGCGTTTCTTTTCACTCGATAAATTTCACCATGCATAAAAATTATGTACCCAAACAAATAAATACCGGTTTTAAGCGTTTCATTCTTAATACATTCAATATTGAAAACGTTTAAAATTAAACTGAAAAAAAAAAATGTATTTAAAAAAAATACATACAGGGAGCGGTAAAAAAAGCTGAGTTTTCGTCGTTGTTTTGATTTAAAACCATCAGCTTTTTTTGCCGCTTCCTGTACAAAAATACTTAAAAAGTATCATTGAATATAAACTATATTTATCTTAATATATCAAAACTGTCAACTTTCTAGAAATGTATTCCATTGAAACATTTATATGTTATATTCAAACCAAACACCTTTAAGTTGGAGTCCCAAAATAGGTTCTAGATTAAATTGATTATTTTATTCACATTTAAAATTGAAATTAATGTGAATTTCGAATGGAAAATATTTGCAAATTATTCATAATATTTACAAAATATAAATCAGAACACAAAAGTGTAATTATTTCAAAATGACATTTTTCCAGTTAACAGCTTCTTGCCTTGGGGTTTTAATTTGTGCTTACAATATTTTTTTATACGAGTTTTTTCTAAAGGTCAAAATAATACATTGTTTTTTTTTTAATTAGTCTACATAATAAATCACCTATTAGACAACTACATGCTTAATTTATACTTATACTATACTTATTTTATAATATACTAAGCAAAAAAAGAGATTCTCTTTCTTTGTTAGCTATCTTTAAATTAAATAATAAACATTCTTCTTTCATATAAAACGTAATTACTCGCTGCGTAATTTATGTTTACTCGCCAAAAAAATCGTTTTGCAATTTCAATTTCTTTTTTCATGGACGTACATTTAATATGCATTATAAGCGCTTTTATATTTAATGCCTTTTTAATTCAATATAAAATAATTTATAATCGTAATGTTTGTGCTTTTCTACGTTTACTTATAAAAACAAATAAATGATCTAGGCTGTAATATTGAAATTGCTTCTGTTCAATTTTTTCGATCAATGAATCCTGGTGCAATCTCGTATTTTTTTTTTTTAATGCTATTTTTTTTATTAAATTTTATCGGTAAGAACATGTTTCGACTTTGTTGAGAAGCTATTATTAAATGAAATATTTATTAATGGATGCATAAATAACCATTTTAACCACTTCATTGGCACAAGTTTGTAGCCAGACCTTGACACCATCTCTTGAATATCTCCCAAGCTATCGAAAAATATCGATCTTTTTTGGTTTGCTAATATTTTAAAATACTCATAGATGTCGTTGTGAGAAAATCTGCATTTATTTTTAAATACACTTTCGAATATTGCGAAGCGCGCACAGATGTGCTTATGGCGATCGTCTACGTAGAGCGCACATGTGTGCTTACGGCGATCAAAACAGCTTCACATTGGTCCTAGCCCTTGTTGACCTAACATAGTTTGGGTAGAAATCACATGTTTTGTATATTAAAAATAAATAAAATAATTTGATAATTATTCCACATTTTTAAGTGACTGACGACACGTTAAATTCAACAAACTAATTTTATTATTTTAACAAAACTTCTTAATTTATAGCTACTATCCAATACATCACACGATCAAACATACATCAATATGACATACTCATTCGTATATGACATACTCATTACCTTGGATTATATTATTTTGCTCACTTACAATTTTAACCCTTTCATTACGACTCGGTGGAATACATATTATACTGTCAATACGGCGTGAATTTTTCAAACCATTTTTTTTGCTTAAAACTAGTATATTAAGCATAAATTTACTTATCTGGTTTATTTTCATATATCACATTGGTTCTTATTTCGTGGTTAGCAACGTGTTACCAAAGAAGGCAATTCGAAACTCGCTATAGTATACTAACCTCGCAGCCTTAGACTGAGGTCTATTTGACATCTAACTGATGCACCTAGAATCACGTGAAGGCCTTCAGCCACTCTCTAACAAGTGTCTTTTTGCGTGCGTCTCCAAAAACAGGACGGGATAGGGAGGGTTTTCACCAAGCAGGTTCTTCTATCCTTTAGCTATCAGATGATGCATACAAAACTATTATATTTTACAAACGTTTATTATATAATTCCAAGCACGTGGTAGCATTGACACATGTGGTTTACAAAAAAATCGCTCCATTGAATAAACCTAAAAATATTTATTTACATTATTTACAGATTTCTATAAATAATACAGGTAGGTTGATAAAGTGAATGACTGCAGCTCCAATTTCCTACCGTAGATGTCATAATAGCAAAACGATATATCACGGCTAACGATGTCAACGGTAGGTGAATCTTACACGGCATATATCGGGTACCGATGCAAACAGGTTAATTAACTCAAAAATGGCGAACCGACGTTGCTTAAACGTATCGCCTCGCAATAAAAAAAATGTGTAACAATTTCTAAAATACATTTATTTTTTCTTGAATTTATGGAATTACACAAATAATTAATGGTCTACAAAAACAAAAAAAAATATTTGGAATTTTTTAGTCTTTTCTTTTATTTGACACATATATTAACTTCTAAATTATACATAATTGTGAGTCTCTCCAGATATATAAAAAAAAATTGACAAAGATAAATTGATTTTGAGGTTGTAGTTCAAAATATTGATAATAAAGTTAACAAGGAAATCTTCTATCATTTATTAAGCAGCCTTATCTGCTTTAAGCCCTTGAAAAAACTTATAAAACACCGCTCTACAAAATAATCCAATCATTTCATCCTTATCCGAATTTCGATCATTCTTTAGCGTTAGAGGAATAGCTTGTAAGGGAGACGAACATTAATGGCGGGGTGTGAGCAGGACCGTAGGCTTAAAAGCCAGAACATGAATGTGCAACCTTTTCACACAACGAAACATTTATACTGACATAAAATATGCATTCGAACTTATTTCTACATCATTTTAACCTTTAAAGCATCTACATATATTTATTTGTCGTAGCTTAGACGTGGCCCAGTGGGTGCACTAAATAAATAGATTATCGATAAAAAATAATATATGTAAATAATTAAATTGATTGAATATTTTTAAATATACACACGTCTCAGAACAAATACATATTTATTGTTGTAAATAATTGGTATAAATATTACAAAACTTTTTCATTCTTCGACTAAGTGGCTAGCGCTGAGTAATAAAATTAACGTGGTTGCAAAGGTTCGTGGTTTGAATCCTGGCGTCTGCCATTTATTTTTCTCCGATTTATTGATGAAATGTCATAAAATAATCTCTTATTTTCATTCTTAGCTTTATATACGAGCAATATCCAATTATTAATGTGTAAATAAAATGTAAATTATAATATGTGATATATTTTTTAAAAAAAGCAGGCTACTCCCGCTATTCTTTTGATTTCGTTAGTAAATCTTGGAAAGTTCCGCTTGTCAGTTCTTAGACAACACTTTTGTCCACTCATCGCCAGTCATCTCTTCGACAAATATGTCCTGCTCATTGCCACTTGAGTGTACCTATTCGTTGGGTTTTCTTCTCTACTTTTTTATTTTTTAACGACAGTATACTCAAAATATAGAACATATATAAAATTATGATTATGATGAAAGCTTAAACGAAAGTAGTTGAGAATGTTATTGGGTTGGACATGGCTGAAATTCACAATGTATGGGAAGGTAACAATTCAAGACTCCCTGCCGATGGTTCGCCTTGGAGCCGTGCGCCTATGGCAAGGAATGATAAATTGATAATAAAATCAAACAGAATAGACCAGCTTACTATCGATGTGAAATTATATTAAATGTATATCAGCGTATAAAAATAATAACTTTACACGTATCCAGACATATCGTAATGAAAACGTGTTCATCGGCTTATATTGGTTTTCATTTTATTTCTTTTTGATATTATTAATCAAATAAAGTTGAACGGGAATATAATAATTATAATCATCTCACTTTTTTTACATTACTTTTATTGGCAAATGAATAATGAAAAATACTATAAGAACAAAAAAGTATTACATCTTCCTAAATACAAAAAATATATGCATATAAATTTGAACCATATCCACTCTGTAAATGGAGCATATGGACATCACAAGTTGTCGTTACACAATTCTGAAAGCTCAGGTTGTTTATAGCTTGTCTCAGAACACCTGTATACCCGGAGATTCCCATGGAAACATACATGGTTCCAGGGAGCTACCAAGGCATGAGCCCGTGAACTTGCATAAGCTGCGGCTGTAGTATCAGAGAAATATTTTGGTAACATTAAGGTTCCATCATCATCAGCCTGTGTCCGTCCACTGTTGAACGTAGGCCTCCCGCATGAGTCTCCATCCTCTTCGATCCTCCGCCTTCCGCATCTAGGTCACTCCCGCTATTCTTCTTATATCGTCAGTCCATCTTGTAGGGGGTCGGCCAATGCTTCGTTTGCCAGTTCTTGGGCGCCATTCCAATACTTTTCTTCCCCATCGACCGTCGTCTCTTCGACAGATATGTCCTGCCCATTGCCACTTGAGTGTGCCTATTCGTTGGGTAGCATCCACTACTTGAGTTCTTCTGCGTATTTCCTCGTTTCGGATTCGGAACATTAAGGTTATCAACTGACAATACTTGGTGAAACTGCATAATTATAAATATTTTGGTGTTTAATAATCAGAAGTTTTCGAGGATTGGACAATTTTTGTTTTATCTTTAAGGAGTGGTTCAACCGTAACGCGGGCATGAATAGAGCTTAAATTTGATTAATCAATTGTAAATAATAAAGCTCAGTCGGAATTTGAACTGATAGGACTGAATGGCAAACAAATGCTTTAACCATTGGACAATGCCAGCCGTAAAATAAATATAAGATCATTTAATAAAATGCAGCACATATGTTTTAACGAATTAAGTATGTCTTTTAGGCAGCTTTAGTTTACTACAATATATATTTTTCAAGAGCACCTGTTTTTCAACAGGAACATATGGTCACAATTCTTCCATCTTAAAAAATATTGATACCAAAGATGTAGAGTTTTTAAGTATTGCTATATGAAAACAAACAAATATCTTCTATGAAAGAAAAATATCGATTAAACTACTTTGCGAAAGTCGTAATTTAAATTAGACAAATATTTTCTAAAAATCTTGCGATTCACCAAAAAACATCTAATACTTGATCGATGTTTGTAATTTTGAAAAAAACTGCCACCTACTTCAATGCGCAATCTTGTTACAATAAAAAAGTTATATAATATTATCTATAATTTACAATATATCTTTTAATTCAAAATTATCAAAAAACCGTAGTTTAATTTGATATTCCATTGGCTAAAAATATTATTCTTATATATTTAAGCATAAAGTATATGAAGCTTTTTTATATCACATCTAAGTATATTTTATTCACACAAGACGAAGAGATTGATCAAATAAAAATCTGTGTGTGATCTCATTCCATTCTAGAATGTCCTGAGTTTGCAACGGAAAATGATGCTTCAGTTGCATTCGTGATAAAATCCATCTGATGGAATGTCTCGTACGTGATGTATTTTCTTCAAATACTCTTGTTACTACAAGACTTTCAGCATATTTTATTTTTTTTCTGTCAATTTACGGGAAAAACTGAAATGTTTTCTTACATGTACGATGTATATACGTTTGTAATGATAACAGTTTTAAGTTGTTCTCTCTTTGAAGCTAAAAATTTATCAATAAAAACTTTATTTATATTATTGACATACAAGACCAATTACTTTCCACTAATAAAACTTAAACCATAGTCAATTTTTGTAAATAAGCTTAGGCGTAGGAACATTTTTAAAAGTCTGATGGCTATGAATAAATGTAAACTGTGGAGTAAAAACTGAAAGACATTTTGATGATGGCTAAGCTTTTTTTGCAAATTATTGTTCGACTAACTTCATTACTTTATGTTCCGGCATTTACAATGTATGTTGAGTCATTCTTGAATAATTTTTATGAAATAATTGGTTAAAATTGAATAGTTAGAACATTACTGGAATTTTAACAAACAAGGGATCAAATCCGCGTTAAAACTATTTGTAAATATCTGTATTAGTGTTTTTTCTCATAAGACTATTAGAGAGTAATATAAATATATTTTTTAAGTATGTTATTTAATCAATATTTTTAACATTTTTAATATTTTGATTTGAACAAAGTTAACCTAACCTTCTAATTTAATTTTTATTTAGTTTATAAGCACTGTGAAATACAAAACTGTTTTATAAGATATAAGGTTTTGTTTTAATTTACAGTTGATTACGATTTTGATGATAGTTGTTAGTTATTTTATATACAATAACCATTTATTTCCGAACTTACGAGTATAACTACTTGGCTTGGAACTAAATTGTATTTTTATTACTGTATGAAAGTATAATTTAATGTTGTATTATATACGAATATACTCGAAGTACAGTGTCCTTAATTTATTTAAAAGCCTTATAAAAATATATTCTTCTTCGTAGTATCAATCCGGTGGATTGGTTTGCAGCAACAGAATCTTGCATCTCGATCTCCATTCCTCTCGGTCCTCCGCAACCCTTTTTAGCTCAGCATAAGCGCTACAATTCATGTGCTCGAATACTTGCTGCAAATACTCCCGTCTAGGGCGCCCTCTACAGTTTCTACCCTCAATCGTGAAGAAGACCATCGTGACGCATGATGTGACCAATTCATCGGGCTCGCCTCTCTGAGATGATTCTTAAAAAAATATATATTTATATAAAAATATATTACGGACAATAAAAAAAAGAGATCGAAAATAACAGGAAATCCAAAGCTTAAATCCGGTTAAACAGTTTTTATAAATTTTGTACAATAATTCATATTCATAGTATCGCATCATATTATGCATACAAATAAATATTAAAAAAACACTAATGCGCATCATAAAATTCTCACATAGCACTGAATAGCCGCATTCAAGTCATAATATCATTCATTCAAGAATTTTTCAATGCCAGACGCGGCGTCTTTTCAGCGAAAAACCGACTCTTGTAACAAGTGTTTCAGAGAGAATTGAATTGATCTCTGAAAAACTGAAAAACTACTTAACTTAATTTAGTAAAAAAAGCCTCTCATCGCTTTGCATATTTCTCCTCAAAGGTAAGAGACCAGACGCGACGTGCTTTTTCCCCTTGCCAGTCCTCGGTAACTTTGTTTACAGCTTTTACAGCTAGGAGCTTTTTTTCAGTTTTTTTTTTTCACAGAATCCCATTTCCATATTTTTTACACTCCGTGAAGATGAATCATGCCGAGCCAGAGGCGTCTCGGCTCTTATATATATTTAAACGTATGCAAGGGGACAGCAAATATTTGAGAAACCTTCCTAGATGATGCTAATGTTTTGCGGGAATGCTGTTGAGTTGGAAGATATATTTATTAAAATTTTCATTGCGAACAAAGTGGAAAACGGATGCAAGCGGGCTATAAATCAAGTCTTTTTTTTATGATTATCATAAGAACTAGAGGCGAAGAAACAGATTTTCAGTTGCTTATATTTTAATCAAAATTGTAAATACACATCCATTAAACAAATAAATACAATGTATAAGCTGACATAAATCAAGCCAAGACTTAAACTCATTGCTCGTTAAATATATTTTTTATAGATGGCTTATCATAAATTAAATGCAGATATTATTAAAATGTAATAAAAAACACAATTTATTTTTAATTTAAAACAGTGTTTTGTGTACTTAATAGGTGTTAAGACTTTATTTCTCAGTATATAACAATAAATTTAAGCTAATCCAATTCGTATTTTAAAAAGCTCATTTATTTATTTGTATCTTTTGATTCGTTCGTTTATTAAAAATAAAAATAAAATAAGTTTTATGTTTATCGTCATTGTTTTTTTTTAATTCAAAAAAAAATGGAAAAACTTTTCTTACTATACATATATAAGTTAAGTCACCACATAGTTAAGATACATAAGCGGATTTAACTCCAATGTGTTCTTTAAATTTCATGAAAATTAACATTTTTTAAAATAAAAACGGGTTTGATTTTTTTACATCTGCTTCGACTCTGTGTGAAGATAACGTTCCACCACAGTTTTCAGAATTTTCGTATGCTTAAATTCAGGCTCTCACCAGCTAAGCTCCTTCTTGTAGAACAAAGTGTGATTCTTTATTGAAACATTATTTATTACGACTGTGGGTCTGATCTTCAGCGCTGTTCAGGAATTTATTCCTGAAAAAATAACACCTATTCATAAAATATTTTTCCAATTTTATATTATTTTTGATAAAAAACATAATTTTAATAAACTTGATGAAACAGACTCAAAATGGCACATTTAATCACATATGTTTCTTGTGGTTGAAGTAAATTAATTTAAAAAATCTGTAAATGAACATTTTTAAAAAAATTTAATTTTATATTTTCTGCATTCTTATTTCCGTTTTAAAGTTAATCTTGCAGTGACTTTATTACTTAAATGGCTTAGAAACCATACAGTATACGCTAAAAAAGGTTCATAAAAAATGTTACTTCATACATACTACGAGTATGATATTTAAAATATAAATATGAAAAATATAATTTAAATTTACACTTACACATTTTCGAATATACGAGTACAGTCATTCATCAACAGCCTGTGTCCATCCACTGTTGAACGTAGGCCTCCCGCATGAGTATCCATCCTCTTCAATCCTCCGCCTTCCGCATCCAGGTCACTATCCCGCTATTCTTCTTATATCGTCAGTCCATCTTGTAGGGGGTCGGTTAATGCTTCTTTTGCGATTCTTAGCACCCCCCGCCTCGCCGTTACCATGGCCGCTGCCGTGGCCAGGAATAGCGAAGCTGCTAGGAACTAGGGGCCGGATCTTTTGTTGTGTTTTCATGTGGGATAGTTGGCTTAAAACGCCACGCTTGCCAGGCAGCTTGGCGAGCTTATGGCCGGTTTACACCGTGCCTAGTCGAAGCTGGGAGAGTTCTTTTGATAACTCTCTCAGCCCTCCTTTCTCCCATCAGTTCATCACGTCATATCGCCAAAGGGATTGGTTACCGCAATCTTGATGTGACATGACTATATAAGGATCACCACGTACAGGTGGGAGTGGAGTTGGTTGTGAGAGGCTATAAACTGCTGTTTTAATAGCAGTCGGTAGCTGCACATCACCACCCAAGAGCCCCTTATACAGTATTTTTTAAATTTTATTCAAAGCTAGTCATTTATCAGTTACAACGTATTTCAATGCATATAGACACAAAATTTTACTAAAAATTCTCACCCATAATAGATTGCGTCTTTTCTCGTATTAGCTCTGCCTTCCAGAGCTTCACCAAGCACATTCTATATATATATATTTCTAGATTGTCTTCCAGTACATTTTAATCCCAAATATCTTAATAATAGTCAACTGCTGTTTATATCATCTTATAACATTCAGAATTCGTGTCTTTAATAGAATCATTTTAGTATCCTTTTAAAAGTGTCGAAAGAAATGGCTTTAAATGAAAAATTCAGTATTGAGTTATTTATTGATAATAACTTATTCTTGAAACTTGTCTTTTTAGAAAAATATTTATTTATATTCATTATATAAATCAGCAATTATTTAAAGTAAAATACAAAATTTGTAATGATATTTCTGGAAAGCATAACCCGAGATCTTTATATTTTTTACATTGTCATCTGTTCTTGATATTTTATGCATTCACTTTGAGAATTATTTCAAATATTCATCTATTTAGTAGCTTATCATATTTATGTTTAAAATCTTAATAATATAAACTCAACTACACCGGTAAAAAGCTAATAAAAAATTACGTAAAAGGTATGCTTCATGATTAATTTACAACAATTGATATTACAGAAGTTGACTTAGGCCTTAAGTTAATTGCCAATTGATCTAGGCCTCGGGAGCGTCGGGCTAGTTATACGATCTTTTTAAAAAAATCGATTAACTTATAATCTACAAAATGCCTCAAATATTGCAGCTGCCATCTCTTTCAAATCACCGGGTTTTTACCATAGAGGTTGTTATAAACCATATGCGAGTATATTCCAAGGTGTGCAGTTTTTTTTGGAACAAGTCATTAACAATGGCAATTGACTGAAAAGCGATAATTTGTGATCAACATACGTTCCATATAAAGAACAGTTGTAAGAAAAATATTAGATTTAAATCAAATATTCGTTATTTTTAACAAGAAAAAAAATTATGAATGATAAACAAACAATGTAGCAACTCTTACATGAGAATACAAAACGCACTTACACACAGGTACATTAAATCTAAATAATTAATATTTATACTTGCTATATGGATTTTTTTTAATTTTTATTAGAATATTATTTTATTATTTCAATATTCTAATCTACTTTTATAGATCATTTTACTATATTATAATATTATTAATAATTAAATATACATATACTATACATAAAATTCTTTTTTCAACGCGTCAATCCAAACACAAAAATAACGGCAGAAGGTAGTTTTTTTTATTTTTTTTAGCACTAGTTTCAACGTGAGTCGGTCCAGGCACAGTAATAGCCCAGTCGGCTGAGCGGTATGAATACCTGGGCATGGTTGGTTTCCAAGGTCCGCGGTTCGCATCCCGCTTCTGCCGTTATTTTTGTGTTTGGATTGACGCGTTGAAAAAAGAATTTTATGTATAGTATATGTATATTTAATTATTATTTATACTTGCTGATTACGCGTAATAAAAGCTCATGTCCCGGGCTTGGGCCCGTAGCCAAAAGCTCAGATGCCATAATAAAGTTCCCGAATTAAATAAAGAGTATAGTCGAGTCTCAGGCAAGACAAATGGCTAGGTGCTTAACGAGGTGAGCTTTGCGTACAGGCTTTAGGTTTCAGGGTACAGAATGAAAGCTGTATGAACTGCTGAGTCCATTAAACCGCATGCATAATAAACATGCATAAATAAAATATTGTTTGAGCTTTTGTTGAGTACGCCTTAAAGTAACTGAAATTATAAAATACACGTTAATTTAATAATTTAATTATGTACTTTCATCCTTGTTTAAATATCTTATTAATCCTTCATTATCGCAGCATTTTACTTAGATAATTATTTTTTTAATTTTATCTAATATTTAATATGTATACTGCAAATATTACCTTCATTTATTTTGATTCAAAAACATGAGACACCAATATTTTATTTTGACTTTATGAGAAATATATTTATAATTACACTTTCATATCTTTTATCAGTAGTTTTTACAATAATTTGAATATTTCAACAAAACAAACACTATATGGTATGTTATAATATGATTTTTACTTATTTAACATTTACAGGGTTTTCATCGGAGAATTGTTTAAAATGATATAATTAGCAAGTTTTGATTTTTTAAGCTGAGCCTCTGGGAGTAGAAGTGAAGTATGTAGAATAAAAATAAAGATTTTTTATCCTTTTAAAGTCGTACATATACACATTGTTACTCGTGATATAACAAGTGTTCATACTAAATAATAATAATAATAATAATAATAAAGTTTTTATTCCAGCAGGATTGGGTGGGTTGTGCAATACCCAATCTGCCATATTTTTAAATACATAGTAGCATTGAACAATGTTTTAAATTTGTGAAGATAAAATAAAAATTAAAATAAAATAAAATAGTATTTCATGGTGGTTTGTGCACCATCTCCATCCATCGATGGCTCAGGGAGGAGTTGAGCCATTCAGAAGCAGCCAGGATGATGATGTTGTTGGACCTCCTTATCCTGCTCCAAAAGCCGGCAACACGGTGTCGCAATAATGCTGGAAATGAATGGACTCCGCCCTCCACAAACATGTCAGATGCGCTACAAAATCTAGGGAGTTGCATAAGTTGGCGGTATGAGTTATTATACGCAACTTTGAGCTTCTCCCACTCTCGTTTAGGATAGTTAGACCAGAGTTCTGAGGTATACAGTGCCATACAGTGTGCTTTGAATAGCACTTTCCTGACAGCATTACTACAATGGTAGAACCTCCGAGAAAGCATACCGCTCCGAACGCTTATTGCTCTTCTTTGCCGCTCTATGTCTTCAATGTCACGTAGGTCATCTGTGAGGATGTGGCCCAAGTATTTTATTGAGGACACTGTCGCTAGATCCCTGCCCTCAAGACTCACTGTGGGTATGATCAGTGGTTCATTATTGTGTTTGAAGACACAAAGGACTGATTTTGTGGGGTTATATTTGAGGTCATGGGATTTAGCATACTTTTCACTAAGGTGAAGAAGGCATCGCAGTGCATTTATTGATGGCGATAGATAAATGTCATTATATTTTTAAACATTCGTATTGTATGCATTTGTTCATGAATTAGTGGTGTTTTTATTTAAATTGTTTTATTACATTCAATTTCAAACTGACTATGCATCATTTGATGCACATTTTAAGTATTAAAAATATTTTTTTATACTTCCATACCATTGTCCATTTCTAGTTATCAGGACATATATGCACATGCAAGTCCACCTATTAATTCTGTGGTTCCCGACAATCTTCAGCTCAGAAGCCCCAGTACTTCAAGGAAAATGACAATTTTAGTATCAGAAACGTATTTTTATGTATTTTTTGAATTGTAGATTAGATTATTAACATGATGCTCCCAAGGCCTGGATTATTTGGTCTTAAGAAACGTTTTGGCTAAGAAAATATTTAATATATTTTTAACATTTATCACTTCGATTAGTATTGGTTACAAGGTCATCATACGATTGATGTGTGATTATCGTGTGCTATAATGTTGTTTCATAAGAGATTTTTTATATTTATCATATCTTCTCACTAATGAAGTAAAGCTTGTTTAACGGACTGTGCTGCGGTACAAAGTGGTTGGTAATGTTCATGGGCAGGTTGTGTCGCATAGTCGCGGCTGCTGCAAAACTTGGCCACGAGCCAGAAGCTTCCAACCACGGCTTGCATACAAGATCATCCACAGCAGCACACTAGTCACTTTAGCATATCATCATTTAATAACTGTTTCCTAGCTAGAGCATAAATCATCACAAACTTCAGCAACAAAAACTCTGTCAGTCACTATAGTCCTTGCCTCATCAAATATCAAGCAAAGAAGTTAGATCATTCTGTAATCTAGTGCCTCAGTGACTTGTGCGCCAATCCTTGACCTACTCAATGTGCCACAATAACTCTAGTGGCTGTAATCTGAAGAAATATAACAATATTCAACACAATGGATTTTATTCTAAAAAACAAACAATTTCATTATAAAAATAACATATATTATTTGCATATAATCATTTTATTTCGAATAAAATAAATAAAAGTTTGATATGTCGAATTATTTCATTTCATTCGTATATTTATTATTTCAGGATAACTAGTATTCTCGTAAGTATTCCTTTAAATGGTGGAAATTTTATGAAATATCTCTCTTATTTAATAAACCAGTATTATGAATTTATAATGCATCCATAATTCCTAAGATGTCTCTATGAAAGATTTTTATTTAAATTTGACGTTTGCTTTGGCGGGATTTAAGAATTTTATTTTCCTGAAGAAAATTCGACTTCAGTTACCCAGTTACGGGGAGCAGCAATGAATAGATTTCTTCGGGCACAGCCTCTCAAAGGTTATTTGTTTGGTTAAACGTTTGCCGTATTTAAATTTAAATCAAATTAATTCATATTTTACGTTCAAAATAATATAATTACCACTAATTAAAGCACAAAATAAGAAATAAAAAAATATTTACAAAAACATTATTTTTGGAGACACACACATTTTATTAATTAGACATTAGATTTTTTTTATTTACTATAAATAATAACTGAAGAAAATTGTAGTCACATCAGCTGTCATTGTTTACGTATAATCTAAAGATATATCTGAGCATGGAAGTCTTTTGGGAACATCTATTGTCCCCGAGGCCCTCTAAAACCTTAAAAATATCTCAGCTGTGGTATATAAGGCCGACTATTATAGGCAGTGTACAAGTAATTATTCTTATTATTACGTACCATCCGAAAGAGGCACGCCCGATAGATCGGTCGCATCATACGATGGTCTTCTTCACGACACTGTGGAAGAGATGGTTGAGAGTAGAAACTGCAGAGGGCGCCCTAGTATTTGCAGCAAGTGTTCGATGACATGAGCTCTTATGTAGAGCTAAATAGGGATGCAAAATATCGAGAAGAGTGGAGATCGAGACGCAAAATTTTGTTGCTGCAAACCAATCCACCGGATTAATACTATGAAGAAGATATAGGCATAATCTGAATGATTCATTAATTGTATTATTTAGAGATCGAATGTTTACCTCGACGCTACCAAGGTCAGAACCTTTTTATTCCTACGGAGCGGCTTAACCCATATCATAAGAATATCTGTAGATAAAGAAGAAAGCAAAACGCGTTCGTTCAAAAATTATTTCATTATTTTTTTTAATAATAAATAAAGATATTAAGCCTAGTATAATTCAGATAATTTTTTGTTTAATGTTAATAACGAAGTAAAAATGCAAAAAGTCTTTTCGTATGCATAAAAAAGTTTTAATGAATCCTTAAAAAAACATTTACTCACATTTGTCTAACAATGAGTTGATTTTCAAATTTTTATGTCCCTTAAAATCGTGAAAAAAAAATTTTTTTTTACAACCAAAGCTATCTATCTTTTATCTACGAGTGTTCCTCTAAGTACATTTTTTACGACCAGCCAACTTCATATTTCGGCTGTAAAGAATATTGTGTCTGTGACGAGGCAATTATTTTAAATCCTATCTTACGACCATTTTATAACAATCTTAACGAAGCGCCATTTTACGAGAAAGATCATCTCGAAAACTTATATATCGCGTGGCGCAGTGTGAAAATCATATCCCAATGCCATTAAGTTTTATGTTTGTATTACCTATTTAGCGCGCAATTTTGTAAATATTGTAATATTTGTAAATCATAGCTTTTGCGTCGATTTGTGTGCAATTAATTGTTTTTTTCGCTATTCAGATATTTTAACTGCCGTGTCATTGCAGGGGTCAAGAAAACATGTGGCCGTTTTTAAGCTCTAAACAAGACATGTAATATTTCGTTCGTTATTTTGAAATATTATTAATAACATCTCCCTAATAATCACGTTTTAAAACAAGTGCTTGAGTAAAATAATGGAATTTCGATTGCCTGACATTTTTGGAATGACTAAGTGAATTAGCAGACACAGCATTCTACGATGCCATAAGAGTTGTAGGTATGTAAGCTGTACTTAGATAACAGATGGACTCGTGAATCTTATCTGCTATTTTACTCTATTTTACTCAGCTGTTCTTAACTTCTGTGTATTGTCTTCAAAAAAGACTGACGTTTGACATCGTCCGCTATTTTCTGATGCGTCACGTTTCTTAAAGCTCATAGACAAAACACCATCTGTGTGATGACTGAAACTATTTTCACTGTGTTGACTGTCATATTATAATTGATAGGTGCTTTTGAATCTGACTTTTTAAGTACTTTTATTGTGTGTTCTATAATTATTGTATTTGTGATGTGTAACCACCAAGACCGGCAGCAATAGATGTGATGACTGAGTAAACACGACGTGGCACAAATGGCCTGGAACTTGCTGCCAGAAAGCATAAGAGAACTTAAAGTGAAGGCATCCTTCAGAAGCAGACTCAAGACCCACTTTTCTACTAGAGAGGCAAAGAAGTGCTTTTGAAATGACCATTCGGTCATTAAAAAGCGCTTTACAAATTCTGATATAATCATAAATAAGAGATCATAAACTACAGTCAATTTTCTAAAGGCATTCAAGTTTTTCCTTATCTGGAAAGCCGTCAGGAATCAAACATCGCAGATAAAATGTACTAGGCTGAACTCCGTAATGCAAAGCCAATATATAATGAGGTGAAGCATAGAATGTATAATAAATAATTGTGACATTAAATTAGCACCTGTTAATTAATATTCATCCAATTAAATTCTAATAAACATTTTCAATTATCAAGTGATTCGATAAAACATTTAAATTTCAGGTCTTTGTAAAACTCGGTGATTTTTTTCAGTTTGCTTTCAGCTTGCACTCTCCTTTTATCATTCATTTGGTTTAATTTGCTTCCACGTGTTTTAAGTAAGAACAAATATCAGTAAAACAACAGCTGAATGTTGTTAGTTCTAGTTGTCGTGGAATGCTGTTGGGAAAAATATAAAGGAAATATTTCGCAGAGTTTGAGAATGCAAATTTGCCATGCGACGAGGATCATGAGAATTTTATTTGAATGCTATTTTGTTTGAAATGGGAAACAAATATCACAAATATTTGTTTTTTTTTCCATCTCCGTTCCATATTTGAAACACGTAGTCACCTCAAATTTCCATGACTCAGTTCTGTCAGTTACCATTGTCTATGCCTCATCCCAAGAAATCTCTTCACAGAAAGGTCCACCTCGAAACATATATGTCTCTCTGTGATGATCTCCAGGGCAGTAGTTTTTGCAAGTACATATTTGTTGAAACTATAGTATCAATGGCATATTTTAAGTGATAAATACACAATCATTTTTTAAGAATATTTTATGATAAGGCAAGGCCTGAAGCATTTTGTTCTAAAGATCAGCTCAAGCCGGTCAACAACACGCGATTAGCAAAAGATGCAGATCAACCCAAGTTTTGGCCGCGCTTTATGTTGATTTACTTCGGTGATCTAATGAGAACCGAGCTAATGATGTGCTTATTCGGGCTGGACTATATATAACAGATAGTTCAATAAATAAAAGTACTGTTAGCCTTTTTTTTAACAGTTGTATCATAACAGTGGACTAATAGCTTTGCTTTAAAGCGTTGACATCAGCATGATGTAGCCCTTGCTGACTGGTACTTGTAGCGCTGGGTGAGAGCCATCACGAGCGCGCCAGTTGTGCCCTGCCCGTCAGCGAGAGCGAATTGTATTGTGGCTCGGTCGAATGCTAGGTCGAGCCATAAATTTGTAAAGTTGTATCGTAAATATATGACAATGTGCTTCTGAAAAAGTCTGTGTTATCAATCTGCTCGCCATCCTGCCATCACGCGACGTAATAACACCCTTTTGAGAGAGAGGAGGATCTTAGCGTATATAATTTAAACTCGAGAACTATGATTTTCATAGGCTTATTTCAGTACATTATTAAGCTGATTTCGGGAAACATACTTACATTCAAGAAGATTTTCGTGTCATTAAGCAGTGATTATATTTGATATTGTTTGAGATATAAGTACGTGCAGTATATATTGATTGTCTCTTACCTGTGAACTCAGTGCAATTGCAGGCTGGCCGATTAATGCGGTTTTGCGAATTCATGGTTCCTGATTTAATACAAAATAATGCTAATTTTAAAGTGCCGCGACCATTACAGATGGACTAATGTGCGGTCGCGGGCTTGTTCCATTTTTCAGGAAAATGGTCACGCGACTATTTTACTATCTAGCTATAACACAAAGATCGGTGAATATTTTTAAAAATTATATATTTTTCTTTTAATATATTCTTCTTCTACGTGTCAGCGACGTCAAATTATTTCTGCCCAGTATCTGGCAACATTATTAGCCCATGTGTTGCCTAACATTAGGTTTTGGGGTGTGCAGCTTGTTGGGCACATGGAGCAGGATCTTTGGTGTGAGGCGGTCTACAGGTCTCCGCAGTCGCACAATAGTGACTCTCCCTGCCCAAGAATTCCCCAACGCTCGAGGCTATCCTTTGTACTACCAACTCCGGTTCTTAATCTGTTCAGGGATATTCAGGTCCGCTAGTCAAGGTTCTTGTCAGTTGGGAGGCCTTCCTTTGAAGTAATGAAATCCCTGAACAGGGTTTTAATACATGATTTGATTTTATTAATCAAAACACAATTTCCATTCATTTTCGACTTCTTTGCACAGTACATTTTTAAGATTATTACAGTTGATACAGTTTGTTTTCATTACAGAAATTTGTCTTGATAGACTACAACTATATAGAATTTAACACGAAAAAATCGTCATGGATTGAAGTATTGGCTTCATTTTCTAAACGATTTATAATATATATTCAATTTTCGAATGATATGGAGCATTTTATTTCATTGTTTGATCAAAATCCATCGTAGTATCCAAGTAATTAGTTGATTATTTATTTCAAGTTATACGAAACATATCAAATAAATTATAAAATTTATATGAAAAAAGTAACGTTACACTTGATAATAACATCCCGACAAATTCAATGAAATCGTGAAAAGACACTTATTTTTAAGTTCTTTATTATTAAAGGATGTATGCATATTGTTATGACTTTAATTTCTATATGTAACAATATTGAGTATTGATTATACTTGATTAAATCGATGTCATTATTAAATCAGTTTTTGTATAGCATTTTTTTATGACCGAATGGTCATTCCAAACACGCTTATTTGCCTCTCTGAGTAAAAAGATGGGTTTGAGTCTTCTTCTGAAGGACGCCTCCGCTTTAAGTTCTCTTATGCTTTCCAGCAGCGAGTTCGAGGCCATTGGTACCGTGTAGCTGAAAGCACATCTACTGCTGCCAGCCTTGGTGGTTGCATATCACAAATACAATAATGACAGTACACACTAAAGAAGTACTTTAAAAGTCAGATTCAAAGGCATATATCAATTATAATAATGACAGTAAGCACCGTGAAATTAGTTTAAAATTTCGTTAGATTAGTATATTCAGATAACGTTCTCCTCAAAAAAAAAAACCTCAAACTCGAAAAAGAAAACTTCGTATTCTGAAAATTAACGTTGATGATGACTTCTTTTTCAGCATTCGTAATATTATTACTGAAAAGCGTGACTTTCTCGAGACTTTGACGGTGTTTATTTCTGCTTATATTTGTAAAGTTTCTTAATTTAACAACTCTCACAGTTTGAGCTCCGCTTGTGAAGATGCTGCAATGATGGTGGTTTGAAGCCAGAAGTCCTAATGCTCAATGCAGCCGCCAGCCGCAGTTAAGGGGTGACTTAAAGGAGATTTATCGTCTCTTCCACACAGCATCCTCCTCCGAGAAAGGGACAAAAGCCGAGCGCGGAATAGCGACGGATGAATAGGTGATGAAAGGACCGGATAACTAGAGAGACTATCATGAGACAATTAGAGGTGAGGTATTAGAAAATGTAAAATTCAAGGCTCTAATAGCAAGGCTTCATTATAATTATTTCAATTATCTTTTATGCATTTTTATAATCATCCTATAATTGTTTCGTATTAGTAGTCACAAATTGTTACAATAGTGGTTTATTTTCTACTATATTTTCTTGGCAGAATACTTTATATATTGACATCAGCACGATATAGCCCTTGCTGACTGGTACCGAAAACCTCGATGTACAATATTTTGTCTCTTATTTTTGTTCGCTTGTCAGACATGAATGTGTCCGCCATATTGGTATTTTCAACAAGTCCAATCATAGTTATGTAGACCGCCGCTTGTGTCCGATCATAGTTATATAGACCGCCGTGGGCGAGAGCCAGTCGTGTCCCGCCCTTCGGCGAGAGCATATTGTATTGTGGCTCGGCCTAATGCTGTGACTAGGTCCGGGCCACAATTTGTAAAGTTTTATCGTAAATCTATTTCAATGTGACTTCATAAAAAGTCTGTGTTATCAATCTGCTCCAAATCCTGCCATCACGCGACGGAGTAACAACCTTTTGAGAGAGGAGGATGTTAACATATACACCATAACAATATTTTAGTATGGCAAGTCTGGTATCATTTCAGTGATGGTACAGAGTTCTTAATTTAAAAAATAATGATAAATATAGTTGCATATTTATCATTCTTTCGTTGTATATATAAATAAAATGAATTTTATCAATAAAATTCAATTGTTCTTATAAGATAAATTACGTCAAATAACGATATTCTAAAAATGGTTTTAAGAGCCAAATAATCCAGGATTCGGAAGCATCGAGCTAATAAGCCGTGATATCAACTCGATATAGCTCTTTCAGGATGATGCCGAAAAGCCTCGATAAACGATCTTTTGTGTCTTATTTTAGTTCGCTTGCCTTATATTCACATCTAATAATGATAGTCTTAATTTTATATAAAAATACACGGCGTTTGCACATGCCATTTTATTTGTTTTGACAGTTGCTCCGTATCATGTTGGTTCAACTATCAACTTTAGTTTCTTATTTAGCCGCGATAATCATTGGGGCGCTGACTGTTACTGTGCCCGTCCGCGGACAGTTTCTGTCCGACCGATACCCACGATAAACACGAACATGTTAGGGTCGGGCGGAGAAACCAAAGTCTTATATTGGAAATAAACGCGAATTCTGCTTTAAACAAGTTCTTTGCTTTGCGACCGGCTCATTCATCCTTTCTCCACGCGTCCCGATGACGACACCGCGACTTGCTGTCACCTTTTTGAAGATGGGGGATGTCAGCTGTTATCCATAAAAATGCTTTTTTATAAACGCTCATACATGCTTCAAATACAATAGTTTCTCATCAAGTCCTTGGGCTCATGCCATAAAAACTATTGATTATTGTTTTGGGACTAGACAATGATTGAAGTGATAATTTATGGTGACCATGTAAATGATTCAGATTTGGTTATACTATAAAAATAATCACAAGCATCAACAGTTCTTTTCAGTTAAATATATGTTTTTCATGACTAATCTAGCAGTTTAATTACCTATTAAGACTAGAGGCCTTTGAGATGTGGTATAGAGAAGGATTCTCGGAATTGCCTGGAGAGTCTACGTCACGAACAATGAGGTTCTCAGCATAATCAAGGAAGATAGGCACCTAGTAAAAACCATCTCAGAGAGGCGAGCCCGATGGATCGGTCACATTACGTGCCACGATGGTCTTCTTCACGACATTGTGGAAGGGATGTTGAGGGTAGAAACTGAAGTGGGCGCCCTAGACGGACATATTAGCAGCAAGTGTTCGAAGACATGAGTTGTAGCTCTTATGCTGAGCTAAAAAGGATTGCAGAGAATCGAGAAGAGTGTAGATCGAGATGCAAGATTTTGTTGCTGCAAACCAATCCACCGGATTGATACTACAAAGAAGATTATCCAGTCATATTCGCAACTTGATTCAGAAAGCAAAACGTAGTACATATAGTTGGCTTACAAACAGTTTTACGTAACGAATTAATCTCGGACACCAAGGATCAATGCATTTAAAATAGAATGCAGGATTTCAAAAATAAATAAACGAGTACGTAATCTAAAATTTAAAAATGACGCAATAAATAAATTCAATCTTACTACGAAACAGCAACTTTTTGATTAAGTTTTATTGAATTGCAATCCGCATTTCAATTAAAGATTCACTTGTTCTTATGATACATATTAAATTAATATCGTTATCCCATAGTAATGAATTAATAACGTCAATCCATTCAGATATATTGACTTTTGGTAATTCAAGTCAACAGAGATCTTCATCGTTCATATAAAGCCTGTGAGCCTGACCCACATTTCCATATCGCTGTAATTACATCTCTAGAGAATTCTTCCCTTACGCTCTGAAGCAGTGAATCCGTACCTTTTCGGAATCTCAAAGCGTTTTTGATCATTTGAAAAGTCTTTGAAAAGCACATAAGAAAGTTAACAATTGTTACATCAATTCTAAAATACTCTTTAAAAACGAATGACCTGTTGTTTCCGATACGATTATATATATTCGTAGTATCAATCTGGAGAGACCACGTCACGAACAATGAGGTTCTCAGCATAATAAAGGAAGATAGGCACCTAGTAAGAACCATCTCAGAGATCAATGCAACGCCTCGTGGATTACCGAAGATTTGAACCCCAAAATAATGTCCAATTTCACCATTTTTTTTCTTAGGCAGACGATAGATGTCGCTATAGACCCAAGCTATAACATTGACCAAAAATATAAAATTTTATAACACACCATTGTGCTCATGGCACTGGTGGGCTTCCGGCAGCGGACCCATATTTGGGCTCATGGCATCCATACGGTTAAAAATAAGTGATACTTGTGTCTGATTAACTATTTCAAAATACGAAAAAGCCAAAACAGTGTGAAGAGTTTCATCAAATATGTTCAATGCTCATAGATGAACTACCATCTTATATTTGCGTAGCACCTGTTTGGAATCACTGATTGAGTCTAATGAAATAAGGGAGCAGCTTCGCTTGCTAGAATAAGATCGCATTGGCCCAGAATATTAGAGATATTTATCGGTATCGATAATAATTTTATTGAATAACACACAGAGAAGAGAAATTTCGTTAATTCGTTTATCTCATTTCACTGTTTGCAATATCCGCTTTCTATTTGGAGCATTTCTCTTTTTGTGCCGAATTGTATCCCATTTATGTTCATCATAAGTTATTGCCGACTGAAATTATTTTCAGTATTTGTATCCATGTCTTAACTCTTCAAGCTAAATAATCGACGAATACGTAATCTACACAATGGACTTATAATAGATAATTATCAAGATAAGAGACATGTTGTTTACATAAATAATAATTTTAAACTGTAAATGCGGGAAAACTTATTATACGAGATCGGTTATTCAGCGTTCTTCTGCGTATGGTTGCATTGTTTTTATTAATAATATGTATAATACAAGCATTGTATAAGCGCTGCACACCACCCCAACCAGAGGTTCTTATAAATGTTGTAAATGGTGCAGATTAAATAGCTTACGAATTTACTATATATTTTTTTATGTAAACACAAACAGGAGAATGGTGATAGTAACTGCGAAGTCTCACCTGCGGAATTATAAGCGCTTCATGTAGAGTGTTGATCCGCCAACGTCATATACTACAGCCCGAGATTCGAGCATCATACTTTATTATTACAGGAATTTACTACGAATGGATGGTCTTCACGGGACGTCTTTCGTCTACCACCAGTTTTAATGAATAGGCTATGACTGGCATTTTACGGGTGAGGGATCATATTCACACTAACCGGGGGTACATTAGAGCGCAGAAATCGTTTTTTTTTTTTTTAAACAACATTTTTTTAACGATCTTGTTTCGAATCTACGACATCTCACATTCACATAATTCACATCTCATACAAGTTCGAATACTTTAACGTATTGATTTCTCCGTCGAGAGAGTAAAAATGACCTATAATTTTATTCAATAAAAAAATTCTTTCAATCAAATTTCCTTAAATTAGCTTTTTGTTATTATTTTAAAGCATTTAATTATTCTTCATGCCTGAATTAGCATAAATCTTTAAATATAAGCGCACAATCTTTTTGTTGGATATTGTCTTTACGAATGACAGAAAAGTACAACAATGTCCCACAAATCAGTGCAAACTTTGCGATTGTTTAATCAAACATTGAACAATAGAGAACCAATATGGCCAAAAATAACAAGGGACTGAATATAATATTTAGCCAACGGTCAAAAAGACAATGGGCCGCTTCTTGTATCATACAAAAGGCATTATCTTCTCTTGGTTTATCAGGAATCTAATAAATTGTCGAATATATATGGGGTACGTTAAAATTAACTTGTTAACTTAAAACATTAGATAAATGTATTGGTAATAGTGTTCACATTTAGGATAGACGGCATTAGTAAAGGGTCCGCCATCTAACGTTTTTTTTTCAACTAGTGCTTATTTCGTGAATGGCAACACTTAGCTCATGTCTGATTTGACAGATAATTATTTTTATCCTTCCGCTAAACGAATATGGTTGTGTTTACGCTTGAACAACGCTGGGAAATATTGCGATATTACTTTGAAAATCAGGCCATTTTTCTTCAGAATGAGCAAGGAGTGGCCGTTACAGTCAATGGCGATCGTTATTGGGCCATTTTGTTCACAAAAATTAAAGAGAAGGATATTGGCAACATTTGATTTCAACAGGACGGCGCTACGTGCCACACAGCCGAAGCTACACTCGATATTTTGCGCCCCATTTTCAAAAAAAAAAAATATTTGGCGGACCCTTTACATATTGTGGACAATTGTAAAATAAGCATTACTGTTCACAGCAGGCTTGAATAATTGGTCTTAACCCTTTCGTTAAGGCTCGGTGAAATACAAATTATACTGTCAATAAGGTGTGAATTTTTCAAACTATTTTTTTTTTTGCTTAAAACTAGTATTTTAAGCATTAATGTACTTATCTGACCTATTTTCATATATCACATTGTTTCTTCTATCCTTTAGCTATCAGATGATTCATAAAAACTATTATATTTAACAATCGTTCATTAAGTAACTCCATACGTGTGGTGGTATTGACACATGTTGTTTATAGAAAAATTGCTCCTGTGACGAAAACTAAAGATATTTATTTACATACTGTACAGGTTCCTGTGAAGAATACATGTAGGTTGATAAAGGGAATGACTGCACTTCCAATATCCTACCGTAGATGTCACAATGAGTACTGATAGTAGCAAAACGATATATCACGTCAACCGATGTCAACGGTCGGGGAATCTTTGACGGCATATGCAGACAACCGATGCGAAAAGTTTAAGGGACGACTTAACCCAATCAATGATATGCGATAAAGAAACACATACAAAGTCTATGTTTCATTATTTTTTTTGGAAACGTATGCAGGAGTGCAAAACCAGCTGAAACCAGTGAGTTCTATGACATTCATCTAAAGCAGTTGGACATTGCATGCGAGAAACATTTATTGTTTTTGTGTGAGGGGTTAGGGAGATCGTGGGCGTATAGTTTTTTTTGTTACCTGAAGAGATACATACTGTATGAAGTAGAAAATACAGATATTAAAGATAATTCCCGGAAATTTGTGCACAGCTATTTCTTACTCGACATACATCAACAGTAAATAGATGTCTAGCAAGTGTGACACAAGTTTGTTCATTGCGGGTGAATGCAGGAAGAATTAATTCTTTGAGTTTAGAGGAGCAGCGAACATGGTAATAAAAGTAGAAAAGACTAAGTGAGCAAACCTTAGTTTGTGTTGCAAGGATTATAGGTTATTCGCTAGTTTCCATTATTTAGTAGACGAACAGCTCTTTTTGAACTAAGTCAATAAAGTCTAAAATATATTTTCTGTCGCCAATTCAAAGGTGACTTATTATATCAGTATTTGTATAGCGCTCTTTTATGACCGAATGGTCATTCCAAAAGCGCTTCTTTGCCTCTCGGAGTAAAAAGGTGGGTCTTATGTCTGCTTCTGAAGGATACCTCCGCTTTAAGCTCTCTTATGCTTTCCGGTAGCGAGCTCCAGGCCATTGGTGCCACGTAGTTGAAAGCACGATTGCCAAAGATCGAGCTAGGACTACCTCCCGTCAGCTGTAGGGTGCTTCTATTTTTGATCTGGCTGATCTGAGTGTCTCTCCACACGCGCTTATCTCCAAAGACTTGATCAGTTCTTTCAGATAACCCGGTGCAGTTCCGTTGAGTGCCTTATAAGCCAAGAGGCATAGTTTGTACTGGATTCTAGCCGGAACTCTCAACCAATGCAGTCGGTGTAGTATAGGAGTAATGTGACTTTGGGCACGTTGTACACTAGTGCCGCTCTGACTTGCCATATTCTAGAACAAAACAGATTTAGACAGTTATTTAGAAGAAGAATTTGACAGTCGATATTGCTTAATTTTAGTGTTCCAACTAACATCATGATAATAAGTATGCTTTTGTTATTGCTTACAATAATATTATTGGCTTAATAATTTACTTCCACAAAGTTTTTATTAATCAAAAATATCGTTTTTAAGAAAAACATTAGACACCCTTTTAGTTTATGAATGTTTCATCTAGCCTGTATAGTGATGGGTGTTAGGAGCTTCGGTATAACAAAGTCACAAACTTGTTAAACTACAATAAAGCTCCTTCTCCTACCTTTATTGCCTTGATACATTACATTGTGCTTTATTCCGGCGGCAAACGAACTGATAGTAGAACTGAATTGATTTTTCTGAAAAACGGCTCAAAGGATTATATTCAACACAATCGATGATTCATTGAAGTTTTTAACCGTTTGTTTTACTGCCAATTTTACTCACCTGTTAACCTATTATGGCCGGCATTTAAATATGAATCTATGATATTCCTACTACTTTTAATTGATATCAGCTTGATATAGCTCCTTAAGGCCGATGCCGTAAAGCCTCAACAAACGATCTTTTGTCTATTATTTTGGTTCGCTTGCGTGACATCTACATCGAATATTAAGTGGTGTTTGCATACGCCAAAATAATTGTTATGACAGTTGGTAGAACTGTCCTCTTGGCGGTTGGTACTGCTGAAATGTGAGATCGCGCCGTGGGCCGGCAGTTGAAGTTTGACTCGCGCCCGTCACAGTGCGCGCTTCCTGTGCGTTCGCTGTGGCGGGCGACGTTTGTGACAATAAACATGCATCGTGAAACAGAAACAAGTTGTTTATAATGTGAACCTGATCCTGCATCCTTCATCCAGTTAATCGATGTCCATAAATGGAAGAGGAGGATATCATAATATTTTGAAACATGTATAATGACATACTCCGTCTTTAAAAAGAACGACAAGTCGCGGGTTCGAGGAAGGATGCAGGAGCAGATTACCAAAACACGAAAAACTAGTTTTTGAAGCACAATTCGCATTTATTTTTATTAAAGACTTGATTTCTTCGCCTGACCGGTAAGGCGTTCGCCGACTAGACGAGAGTAAACTAACAACTGCCGAAACACTGTCATCCAGCGCCACCAAGACAGACACGGCAAAAGAAGCAAATTAAAGATGACAGTTGCACCAACATGAAATGGCACAACTGTCAGAACATGACATAACAAATAAAATAGCGTATGCAAGTGCCGTGAATTATATAATTAAAACTCACATTATTGGTGAGCATGTCAGGTGAGCGAACTAAAATAAGAGACAAAAGATCGTTTTTCGAGGCTCCGGCATCAGCCTAAAAGAACTGTATCAAGCTGATATCAATACATAAAAATATTTATTTGATACATTTATTGTAATACACATGGTAATATCAGCACTCGTAAGGCAAATGAGAAACAGCGCATCGAAATCGTTAATTTTGAAATTATGCTATCTTACATAAGGCTGTTGGTTGTGCAAATTTCTTTACAATACTAATACGTATACCGGAAAACAATGTCGATTTTTTTTTTGTTATCGCTTTTGAGTGGTCAGTTGTGCTTCGGTAGTCGAACTTTTTACAACGTGTTCTGTGTTGTTTCTCTGACTACGTATACCTGGAGTTTACTAGGATATTTAAACAACAAAAAAATACAACCCTAAATACAATGGAGAGCTTTGTACTGAATGGGGAATTTATTCCAAATATTATGCTTTACCATTTCATGAAAAAGAAAGTGCAACACGTCTACAAAAAATATAAGTGATTTAATGCAAGATAATACCAACGAAAATGGCACATTTTAAACGTGTTTTAGATAGATTACACAAGTAAAGCAACACTGAACTTGGAATAAAACTTCAATGGGTCAACGCCTTTTTTGTATCTTATACTGTTGGTTAAGTTAATCGGTCTTTTAAGACCAAATGTTCAAGTCCTTAAGAATCAGCCAAAGTATGCAAATTACAGCTTCCGTCTCTTCTAGTCCTAGGGATTCTATCCTGGACGTCGTCGGGAATCATGTGTGTTCCCAGGTGGACTTTTGAGAGCAAAAATGTCTTGAGAAGAAGCGTGAACAACAGAAGCCAAAAGAATAAAGAGTGGCTGTAATTTGTTTTTTATGTTAACACATACGCTTGCCATTCTACACATGGCTAAGCTGTGTTGATCCGCCAACGTCTACAACTACAGCCTGACATTCACGCATCATCCAGTTAGTACAGGAATCAACATTAAATGGGTGGTGTTCACTAGACGACTTTTATTTTAAAACAAAATTTAAAATTATATAAACGAAATCCTTTTTTTTTTATATCCGTCGGGGATTGAACCCACGACCTTCAGTTTGGTAAAGCAAACGCTTTAATTACTTTAGTTATACCCGATGGTGAAGTTATTATGTTGGTTATACGAAAATGTTTAAAATATGGAACGGATATGAGAAGCAAATAAAATATTAAGTATTACTCTAAAATGCTTAAATTTATTTTGAATATTATATTTTATTTAAATGAAATATAATAAACGAGTATTATAACGATTTTCTACGCGTATAAAATAATCATACTCGTAATTCATTTAAGCCGGTCGTACCTTACATACGACGCAAGTCTCTTCTTTATAAATATTTATCCGCGCGGATGGATTTCCATAAACTTCTTGGATGCGTTCAAATTAAAACGGGCGGATTGCTGGACCAGCGGGAGCTATCTCACTGCAGTTCCTAATGCACCGGCAGGATTTGCGAAACTGAATAATGGAACATTCGCGAAAACTTCTCCCTGCAAGGTCCGCTCGCAATTCGGAACTAATATGCATCGGACAATGCCTTTTAGGACAGCATTCTCTCCATCTTTTTATACAAATTCATTCAGAATTTTTCTGGTTCTTGGTATACACCATATTAAAATGAAGCTGCATTTATGCTGCAATACAAAATAAGAGTTTTCATGTAGTGGAATATGCAGGCCATTTTAGATTAAAGTCTCAAAATATCTTCTCACGTAGATTGATGCACTCACATCAGCATGATATAACCTTTGCAGGCTGGTGCCGAAAACCTCTAAAAAGTCTGTGTGTTATTCATCTGCTCCTCATATCTCCACCACACGTTAAAATAACGATCCCGGCGACGTGAAGCCGTTCTTTCTTAAGTAAGGGAGGATGTTAGCACCTATTATAAATGTAAGTTATAAATTTTCAAAAGAAATTGACCGGTGTATACAACTTGAATTTCTGCAGCATTTGAAAAATTTAAGCACATTTTTAAATCGCAAATTCCGCAATGTCTTAAAACTAAGACGTTTAACCAATGCATCCTCTCTTTATTAACGTATGGCGCATTGACGTAGAATCTAACAGCAAGTCTTACTCATAAAATAAAGGTCGCCCAGCGTGCTATGGAGAGATCCATGGAGTGTCTCTAAAAGATCCCATGAAAGAAACGAAGATATCCGCAGAAGAACTCAAATAGTGGAGGCTACCCAGAGAATAGGTACACTCAAGTGGTGATGGGCAGGACATATCTGTCAAAGAGACGACGGTCGATGGGGAAGAAAAGTATTGGAATGTCGCCCAACAACTGGCAAACGAAGCGTTGGCCTACCCCCTGTAAGATGGACTGACGACATAAGAAAAATAGCAGGAGTGGCCTGGATGCGAATGGCAGAGGATCGAAAAGGATGGATGCTCATGTGGGAGGCCTACGTTCAACAGTGGACGGATAGAGGCTAATGATGATGATGATAATATTACTACAACTTTTATTTTAAAACTCTTATAACTCTATTTACATAGAAAATATCATATTTTCTTATACTTTTTGTATAAATTTTACCGAATAATAGAAGTAGAAAGAATTTCAAATAAGATACGTACTGTAAATTTGTCTTTTCTAATGCGTAATATTCAAACTTAAAGGTGAACATGAAACTACTGTTTTATTTAATTTCGACGAATGATTATTTATTTTTATACATCTTCATCACTGTCTGACGTTAGTTTCATAAGATAATAAATATTTTATAAATGTTAAGTTATAAAAATACATAATGTCCTGTAGGAATAATAAAGCTTAAATTAAAAGCATATTTTTCCCAATTCTTGAAAATATTATATTTCACACAACTGGCTTTACTGAACAACTTCCCTTGCGCGTTGTCAACTTCATGCAAGAGTTAAAAGTTTATTCTGACCACAGCAAGACTTCTCCTATGGCTTTGGACACTACAAACTCCTGAACAAAACTAGAGGTTTGACAAGAGGTTACACAAGAAGTTTCAGGCAATCACAGCGATATTAAAAAAAACTATTTATATAAAATGAATTTATTTAAAAAAGTCATTTTCATTATCATACCCGTATACTCTCCCTAGTACATGATGGTCACAAATGCCGCTATAAAGTTCTGATAGTTTATATAACCTGCAAATCAATGGAACACAGGCGTAAGATTTTTTAGGGGCCTTATACCTGCGCTCCTTGGGAGCACTTACCAAGGCATTGTTTTCAGAGTACATTCTCGTTATACAAGTAACTGGTTTTGGTGAGCACCACACATTTTATAGTTCAGACGTTAAAATTTGGACTTTTAGACTTCTTCGCCGAAGGTCGCCGCGAATACAGAAAATGCATGGTAGTTGGACTCCGTAGATATGAGATCGATATATCCAACCGGTCCAGACTTCTGTTGGTTTATATAGCCTTTGCCAAACTAAATTAGTTTATATATAATATAATAGGTGTAAGATTAGTTTACTTAGTCTTTTCTACCGTTATTACCACGGTCGCTGCTTATCGGAACTTAAAGAACTAATTCCTCCTGCACCCACCCACAACCAACAAACTCATCTTACACTTGTCGAACAAACAACAAGGTTAATGTGTGTCGACCAAGAACCGGCAGTTTCCAAAGATCCTTGCTTAATGTGTTTGTGTTTCCTCCTTCCTACAATCTGGATCTCATCAAGAAACCGATAAATATACACTTGTAATCTCCCCAACCCACACACAAACACGAACACAACACAAGTTTCCTGCGTGCAGCATCCAGCCTCAACGGCAGAGCGTCATAGAGTTCATTGGTCTTGACCAGCTGTGCTCTCCTGCATACGAAAACATATAAAAAAATGGTCTTGGTTTTATTTAATGTAAGGTAAATGTTTCTCAGCTAACTCAAGTACATTCTGTGAATAGTTTCCGACGTTTTTTCAGGGCGGAAAGAGTCCTTAGCCTATTATAGAATCAAAGTTATGATATTTTGCAGTATTAAGAGAATATGTCAACACTATATTAATTTTTTTCTTTGTGGAATACCACAAAGAACTATTGATCAAAAAAATCGTACACACATTAGTCTACGTAAATATCTGTTTTAGATTTTGCTAATGGGTCACAATTCAATCTAGAATAATTTTCAATAATAAGACCGAGAGTCACGTTCTAACCCGTAATTTTATTTTAACTATAAAATGGTCAAGACGAACCATAAAGTTACTTGTTGAATGAAAAATAACGAGTTATTAATAATATTTTCACTAACCCTTTCGCATCGGTTATCGGCATATGCCGTCAAAGATTCCCCGACCGTTGACATCGGTTGACTCGATATATCGTTTTGCTACCTTCAGTACTCATTGTGACATCGACGTTAGGAAATTGGAAGTGCAGTCATTCTCTTTATCAATCTACATATGTTATTTACAGGAATCTGTAAAGCATGTGAATAAATATTGTTAGGTTTCATCACAGGAGTGATTTTTCTGTAAACCACATGTGTCAATACCACCACATGTATGGAGTTACATAATAAACGTTTGTTCAATATAATAGTTTTGTATGCATCATCTGATATCTAAAGGATAAAAAAACCAATGTGATATATGAAAATAGGTCAGTTAAGTACATTTATGCTTAAGATACTTGTATGCAAAAAATGGTTTGAAAAATTCACGTTGTATAATTTGTATTCCACCGAGCCGTAACGAAAGAGTTAAAATAATATGAAAAGTTAATAACGTCAAATTCGAAGAGACATTTTTTTACTTCTAAGGATCAAACCTTAGAAAAATAAAATTAATACCACACGCTTTACCCATTGCGCCATACAATTCCTATTATAAGCGTTTACACCGCAGTTCCCTGGTAGACTGATATATTCGTTAGTTCAGATATAACCTCACGTTGTATGGGAATGTTCGAATGGGTGGGTAGTATAATTGGATTATTTCGAGTTTTCCCCTAAGGGAATCGGCTATGAAAATTGATTTTTTTAACCATTTCGTTTTTCAGAAATATAGCGAAATCGAATAAAAAAATATTCAATTGTTTTTTTTTTCATCATTTTCAAATTATTTTTGTAAGCATTTTTCTCAATGGATCCATATTACGCATTTGATGATGATAAAGTGATAAATAACATAATTACATTTATATATAAAATATTATCGTTGTTAAAATATAACATGTATCTATATTTTATCATACTTAGAACATTTTACCAATTCGTTGTTTATTGTATATTACTTTCTTTGATTATATTTTATAGAACTTTTTAAGAAGATACTTTTTTATCAGATTTATAAAAAACCCGAAAATGCATCAATGATGATTTATGTTCGCTTGCGACAACTTCTTATCGAGCGCTCCCAAAAACTTGTTATTAGCAAAATCTAAATAATTATAATACAAGGGTAATCCGTAAAATAAATTTCCCGTGGTGCTAGAATCCTGAAAGGCGCTGTTATGGTGGATCCCGCGATTCTGTAGTATACCTTGGTTCCCCCACTCCAAATGCCTTGCCTAGCGAGCTTCCTGTAGAGCTCAGTCTTGGCCTGGCAGCCGTACGTGATGGATCTCCCCCTCGCTTCGCCCGCCAGGTGTGAGCTACGCTCGGTGATCCGTTTCCTGTTTGCAAAAAACATTGTGCCAGCAAAAATCCATTCCCAGCTATGCAAAATCTAGGGAGACAAGTGTATGAGCGTACAACACGTGCGCAAATGATTCAGATAGTTCAAGAACGGGCATACTGACGTCCATGATGAGGAGCGTTCCGGACGGCCATCTGTTTCCGACGAAACAATCAATTGAATATTTAATGATAAAGTTGTTAGAACCTTAGAAATTGTTAAGTACTGCTTAAATTATAAAAAACAACGAAAATACAAAATTGAATAATCATTTTAACAAATAAGTAAATTATTATTAAATAAAAGCTTTAAAATCTTACGAAGGTTATAAGTTTATTATGATTCTTTGGTGAAAGTACTGTCTTTGATTTTTAGAGAAGCCTAGTGATTAACCTTACCATAGAAGCAAAATTATTGTTTTCTGAATTTCAATCACCTATTAACCACGTTATAAAAACCACGCTAATTAAAACCACGTCATTAACATCTAACCAACACATATTGCATGTTATGAAAAAATCTTGTTAATTTCATAAAATTCATTATACACTTCAAAGAAAACATTTAATGATGAACCAAATTAATTTGACATCAAAAAGCACCACTTTAACGTTTACACCTTAATAACGATGAGTACATTATTATTTTTATTTAAATATAAGTAAATACATTAAAATTCAATTACTTTTGTAATTACACAGTTTCACCACAAATTGTCAGCCCGTAATCTTAAAGTAATTAATATTTTAATTAAACGACTTGCTTTATATCTAGCAATCTTATATTTTAACATATTAGCTCACTATGTGAAACATATTACCAAGAATATTTATTTTTTTACTTATTATTGACAAGTGTCATTAAGCTATTTGAGGATTTGTTTGTGGATAGTGTGCTGTCTTTTTCTGCAAAGGGATATGGAAACTTCATCATCAGCCTGTGTCCGTCCACTGTTGAACGTAGGCCTCCCGCATGAGTCTCCATCCTCTTCGATCCTCCGCCTTCCGCATCCAGGTCACTCCCGCTATTCTTCTTATAATTGGAATTATATATGGAAACTTAAACATCTCAAATCCAAATAGACTCTTCAATGAAAATTAAATCCTGACATCCGCATCTTTTTTGTGGCAATAGAAAGCAATACAAATTAGAAGTTCTGTGGTCAATTCTTCTTGTCATCATTTCATATTTGTGTTATTCTCATATTTGCACACAGAAATGAAATCAAAAAAGATCATAAACCCTTTACATCTATGTTATACATGTCGGTAAATTAAATAGATGTTTACACTTTCTTCAACCAATTCTAAAGGTAGTACTATCCGCGTTCGTTTTATTAATACCTTTATTACGATGATATACAAACTCTTCGATCCTACATTGCATGTAAATTAACAAACCCTACCAACGGTAAGCCAACAAGCGGTTACTCATCCATGTTTTTATCCTCGTCCAATCTTAGTTAACTATAGTACGAAAATCACGCTTATACTGAATGTGCTTGTCTCGCATTAACCGCATAATGTTTTTCTAACCACGTCTATATCAATATATGGGCATAATGGGAAATTCGCCACACACGGCTAAACCCAATAGCCACAACCTAGCCGCGAAAACCTAAGAAGTTATTTATATGGGCATAAGTTTGAATAATAGTATATGAATGTATAGTGTACAGAAATTATGTCAATGAGTAAATTACTATTCTAAGCTTGGTAAAACGTATAATTAAATTTCCATTGAACTGGACATTTACTTAATTTAATGGGTATTTTCATTTAATGCACCATGCATTAACTCGTTTAGTTATTTACTGATCAAATAAATACAGGTCATAAATAATCACGGTGGCTTTTGTGCGTCCGTTCAATTTATTATGATGACTCTTCTAATTATCAATTAACCAAATGGCCAGTAATCAGCAATTAGGAGTGTTCTAATTATCGATAATGGTTTCCTTAACGAGTCATATGAATATTAACTTTTTTATTTAGGTTTGTTGTCTTGATTTATTTACAAAAGAATATTATAGTCTCTCTATAGACTTTTTGGGCTGATACACATACTGGATTGAAATACGTGTTCCAGATTACTGTGGGAATATTACGTATTGGCTTTATAAATATGAAGTCTACTGTTGTAAAAAAGCGTAATTTTTCATGAATTCATTAGCTTTAGAACTTGTGTGCAATAATCATGATTTTTCAAAACAATTGCTGCTGTATTTTCAGTAGTTGAAAATAACCTCTAGAGGCATCAGTGATATTTTTTCTGACGAGAATAAAAAATTGCAGTGTTAACTTGTGTTCTTGGTATTATTTAAAATATGCATAAAACTTAAAATACATAACTTATAACCGTCATTCATGTGAGCGCCCATAGCATGTTGTAACACCTGTTCTTGGATGTTAAAGTATGTATACCACGTTTAGCGGTTTGGGTTGAGCCTCACTGGTCAAAATCAGTGAAATTTATGACGCTCAACTAGGGTAGCAGAATGAAACATGCGAAAAACACGTGTTTTTTCTGCATGATTTTTGGGTAGATTGAAGTAAGAAGATATTTAAATACGTTTTTTTTTAAATAAACACAGATTGTATAAAGAAGGAAACAAAGATACTTTAAGAACATTTCTAGCGGCATTTGGAAAGGATTTTTAATAGTTTCCCACTCCTCGTCAACAAACGTTAACCGGCTTTTCAGTAAGTATGAGGCAAATCTGTCAGTTATGTATAGGTAAATAAGGTTTTAAAATATATATATAGATAATACTAAATAAACCAACCTAACCTGTATGTCTGGGTGACAATAAATAGATACACTAATAAACACATCTGAATAAACTTATATGGCATCGATTTGTGGCAAATGTATATTTAAAAGTAGAGAAAAAATAGCAAGAGACAAATTAATATTTTTTGTGATTTGTTATAAATATTAGATAGTTTGTCTATTATCCAATTAGTACAAAACTATTTCAAAAATTCATTAAGTTTTTAGTTGAAATATGCTTTTTAAAACCGCTCTCTTGTACAGTACTCAGTTTTACTGCCCAAGTTTCTGACAAATAGCGCCATTCTAAAGGGAAGATAATTTGGCGAACGAGTGGCTCAGTAGTCTCCTGCATACTCCACACGGGGGTGATATTAAGAAACTTGCTTCTCATGTCTTAGGAGAACATTTTCGTGTCAAAAGCGCACAGTGATTTAGTTTAGTATTGAGTTTTATATTTTAAAATATACGAGTATGTCGCCCGTCTCAAAACTAAATAATTTAAAAACATCGCGAAATTAAACAATAAAATTATAAACAAAATCGATTAAAGATTCATCAGTAACACAAGTAAATAACTAGCTGTTTAATGTCTGTGTTGGATTAACAAAATCATATTTCACGTCAGTTTATAGTTTAGAATTGATCCAGATGCTACGCTATATAAATAGATTATCGGTAAAAATTAATAATACTTGTGAATAAAATTATTGATTAAATCTAAGTAAAAAATAAACATTCAATTTATAACAAGCACCATCTGTAAAAATATTGCATTTCAAAAATATAATATACGTTAGTTTCTCGAACACATTTTACAGTTTTTTTTAGTCAGAGCTCACAGCGATATTTAACATCAATTATATTGATGAATTGATATTCAAATTAACTCATTATAATAAAATAATGACCTTTATATCTTATCAAATATAAATAAAATAATTTTTAGAATTTATCCTACAAAAGATTTGTAGACGACATGTTTCGGCCACGTCGAATGGCCAATTATCAAAGATGCTGGATGAAATATGTTCATATATTGTTATCAAAGATGCCTGTACTATCTTTGTCGCTAATGTCGAAACAACATCAAAGCCTCTTGTTGTCATATAGCGATAGCTGGTTATTACACTAAAACTGTACAATTAATTAGCAAAGATAGGGGCTGCAAGTGCATACAAAGGAAAGCTTAACTAAATCATGACGCTCCTATACTTAAGTAGATAAAGCATGCTTTAGTATGAACAATGAACATGTGTTAAATTTCCTGACATCATGATAAAAAAAATTCATTTTATATAGCAATGACAAGTGCACATGTTTTTCATATTAAAGTGTCTTCTTCGTAGTAGTATCAATCCGGTGGATTGGCTTACACCAACAAAATATTGCATCTCGATCTCCACTCTTCTTGATCTTCTGCAATTTAGCTCAGCATAAGAGCTGCAACTCATGTCTTCGAACACTTGCTGCAAATACTTCCGTCTAGGGCGCTCTCTGCAGTTTCTACCCTCAAGCATCCCTTCCACAATGTCGTGAAGAATACCATCGTGACGCATGATGTGACCAATCCATCGGGATCGCCTCTCTAAAATAGTACTTACTAGGTGCCTGTCTTCTTTGATTGTGGTAAGAACATCATTGTTTGTGATGATTTAAATTGTGATGGTTTAAAGTAAAAAATATACCCCAGGCCTGCATGAATTTTAGCACTCCCCCGTAAAATGACAGTCATATCCTATCAATCGAAATTGGTGGTAGACGAAAGTCATCCCATGAAGGCCATTCACTCATAGTGATTTCCTGTAATAATAAGGATGATGCGTGAATGTTGGGCTGTATTCTATGACGTTGACGGATCAACACTACACAGAAATTCCTTAACCATATGCGACATAGTAAGCTTCATAGAATCCACAGAGAGACTTCAGCATCACTATCACAACCTGTTGGAATTCTCCTGTATGTGCTTACATAATAAAAAAATGTGTTGAAATGGGGTCAAGATATCAATTAACTATTTATTTAATTTTTCGTATAAATAGTTTACAAGTGTAAAAGATATTTGCAAGCTAAGCAACGCTTTCAGTACAATAAGTTAATATAATTTTAAATTCTAATTTTACTGTTGTTTGACAATGATTTTTGGTTATATTAGTTTAAATATTAATTAACATTCTAAGACATTTTTATAAAACCATTTGCAATGAGAGAAGGCAATGGGTATGTAGTCAAGGTTTGAACTAGTCAACATATAACATAAAAAACATTTTATTTTCTTAATATTAACTTCAAACCATACGGGACGACTTAACTCTAACATTGTCCAATCTCCACGTCTTCAATCTTCTAAGGCTCACTTCACATCATATGCTTCTATATAAATATATACTTGAATAATAAAATAAATACACGTTCACCAAGAAGCAAAAGACGCTTTCAAAGGGATATGTCTGAAATAATTTCTTAGGTTTTCACGGCCAGATTTGATATTGTGGCTTTTGGGTTTAGCCGTGTGTGGTGAATTTCTTTTCACCAATATTTTGACCGCCATTGCAGGGGTCTTCTTCAGGATTTATGATTTAGTTGTGAGTTGGTGTCAGGTTATCTTATATTACGAGCGTCATTGTTATCTCCATGGCAAATATATACTCAATTTTCATTGGTCCGGAAAATCGTGTACGGTAGGTATGTTCTAAGAATAGTTCCTTCACGAACATCATTTCGGACTGTGGTTGTACTTGCTTGTCTGTTCAGGTTTTTGAGTATGTACTAGAGGCGGAAGCCATGCTGTTTTGAGAATCAAGCCATCATCCCTGTTGATGTTGATGGTATGTCTTTTGATTTCAATGGCTTCCCTTACTTGGCGTGCATATTTTTTTTCCATAGGATATGTCTCACTTAACGGTGAAGTCGTCAACATTCAGTTCAATATTTATAATATCTTTTGACTATCATAATGTTATAAAGAAGCAGATAACCGGACAACATATATCCAACATGATCCAGGCATACAAGAGACGGTGAGACACTCTCTCGTGGAGTGCTTCATCCATGAGAACAGGAGACGCATTCTGTGTTGTCGCCTGGGAGTCTCTACCATTTCTTGAGAGGATTTTCCTGAATTGCTGCTTAGTTCTGACGGTCCCTTGCTGTTAAACATCATCAGGGAAATCGTCGGGGCTACAAGAGCGGTTAACGAAGCTGACATGGAATAGGCTCTTACGTTCTTCAATTTTTTTTAGACATATATACTAACCTTGTGTGTAACTTACAGGGTACAACACCCAACTATATATTTTTTCTACATTTTTTTTAAGTGAAAAAAAAATGGAGGACGTTGAAAACCATACATAATATGGTGGACTTTCGTGTGCAGACATGTCTTGGAATAAGTTGGACTTACAAGAAGTTATTTCTCATCCATTCAATCTATAGTTCGTTTCGAGACCCGAGTGGTACTTACTAAAATAAATAGACTGTCGGAAAGTAATAATATTAAGCTTGTGAATAAATGTTGACTGATTGAATAACAAAAAAAATATATATACACTCTGAATATATAGTATAGAAACATTAGAGACATCTATCGTTATATGATAGTAACAATGGTATAAATACAACTTATTCACAACAGTTTGGGCAGGAGATGGTCGAGTTTTCTAGGGTAATGAACTTGAGCAACGGTTGGTTTCAAGGCTTGCAGGGTCGCATCCCGCTTCTGCCGATATTTTTTTCTGAACGAATCGATGCGTATAAATAATTTGATGTATAGTATGCGTATATTTAGTTACTAAGGCATGGACAATGATTCTTATTAGACAATAACAGGTCTTTATGTTAGTAATTTGTGGAGTCCAGTATGTGATACGTTCCAACGGAATAAATGTCACATAAATTAAATAAAAAGTCCTCACTGGACACGATCTTCTTAGACCATTTTTTTGCTGAAGCGTGTCGCCTGTGTAATTTAAAAGCCGCGGGGCGCGCTGAAGACAATATTCTATTCTTATACAAAATAACATAAAAGCGCTAGAGGCTTTTTTATTACGCTTTTGTAATAAGAAAACGACGACAAAAATAACGTATTTAAATGCAAAAAGTCTGACTGATGACTTTTTTGTACATTATAAATGTTTATATTAAAAAATAACGAATCTCATTTTTGCCTTTTTTTATAAAAATAGAATTATCGTGCACAAGGCTTGAATATTATTAAATACAATATCATCACGTTCGCTTCGGGTTGTGCTACTCCTTAGGAACAAATGGTTCTGAACTCGAGAGCCTCGGCATAAACATTCGATCTTCAACGACTGGTGCATTACAAACTGTCTACACCTTAACATTGACAAATGGTAAATTATTTCTTTCTCCAGGATTAAGAATCCTATTAAGTTTGATTATAACATAAGCAATGTTGCCTTTTCTCATGTTTCTACTATAAAGGACCTTGGCGTCACTCAAAACAGCAAATTATCTTAACACGACCATGTTGATAATATCGTGAACAAATCACTTAAGCTTCTTGGCTTTATCAACAGAATCACTAAGGATTTTAAAAACCTGAGCTCCATCAAGGTCCTTTACTGTTCACTGATTCGTCCGCAGCTGAAATATGCTAGCGTAACCTGCTACATGTAAGGACATCCAAAACCAACTACGGTTTTTATTCTCCTATGTTGAGAATATGTAGACAAGTCAATTCCTTTAGTGACCTGGACTCTTTCGGGCAGGACCTTCCGGCATTTCGCAAATCCCTCTACTACGATGTGCGTGATGTTTTATTTACTCATGTTTACATTTTGTCCAAATGTATTGTCTTAGCTTATATATTTATTCTGTATTACCATCTTCTTTAATTGTATTTCTAATTTTAAACCGTATGTATTGGCCTAGGCCGTTAATAAAATAAAATCTCCTGTAAAAATATCAAATTAAGAAATCACTCAAAAATATGCCGTGGAGCTCCTGTCTCATGAAATTTTCTTCTGCCTTGAAGGTTGTTGGAAACCATACATATTCAACGGTGGACCATCGCGTGCAAAAATATCTTGAGACGAAGCATGGACAACGGCAACCGACAGAACTGAGAGGACAACGGCAATTTGTGGAGACTAGGTGATCCAAATATAGAATAGATATGGGAGGAATATTATTTTATATTTATGTTTAATATATTATCTATTTTAATATATATCGCCGTGACAGATCTGCTTTTTTGGGTTGCCTAGTTAAACTCCAAATATAGTCTACCATTCTTAATGGCCTTTCAGGCCAACATGAACTAAGTTTATTTTAAATAGATAAATATTTCATGCCTTGATTTAATATGAATCACAGACACCATGTTTAAGCAATAAATAGAAAATGAATTTTTAAATTATTTTAAATAATATAGTTCATATTTTTTAAATCCTTCTATAAACTAATCTTTCAGGACAACATGAACTTGAAATAAATATTACAGAACAGTACAAAAATATTCACATATTTTTTTTTTTCTTGAAATTTGCATTCATACATTTGCATTCACTAAAATATAGTTTTGTTAACTGAATTGCATTCAAAAAAGCAGAATTTTTTCGAAGAAGCTTGCTTTGGTAAATTAAATCCAAAGGCAAAATAAAGAAAACGAATGCCAGCAAAGCTCTTTTGCTACTCTGACTGCAATTTCAACTACTGAATGGAATTACAAACAAGTTCAACTCTCAACGTAAGAGTTAAGTTAACTGGCAAGTATACAAACAGATATGTGATAGTCCACTAGGTAGACGAACGCTCAAAGTAAGTTGTTTAAATACATGTTCAAATGGAAAGCCAAAACTCTCGTCTAGTATCTTTTACTCGTTAAAAAACAATAAGTAGTACACTTGACTATTATATCTAAAAAAAAAATTACACATGATTAAGATTCATTCACTTTTAATCGATTTTAAACTATTTTTAGACCTTAAAGACACTAATACTCTTTGGTTGCCATTGGGTATCTCTTAATTAATTAATTTAAGTATTTTTAAAAGCTCAGGTAGCATTGCATTCGCTCTCTATTCCGCCAACCATCTATCCAGGTCTAATCGACTCCTATATAACTGTGACTATCTTGTAAGTTTGATATGTAATACATATACTTGTATATAAAAGAACAGTTTGTCTAATAAACAACGACAAACATTAAATTTAACATCTAATCCTTCTATCATAGACGTAAACATGGTTCACTCAGTCTTTTCTACCGTTATTACCACGACCACTGCTCTTTTGAACTCAAAGAATTTATTCTTCTTGCATCCACTCACAACAAACTTGTTGAAGGAAACAGACGTTTCCTCCATGCAGCATACAACCATCCTGTCTGAGCGTCATAAGCTTCAACAAGTTAAGCTCATCTACGTGCATTTCCAAAAAAAAAAGACAGATATTCAATTGAAGCTTTGTATGTGATGTGGAATTTTTGTTCTATTTATTATAACCATTAATGTCAAAAATAGAGATGACCTGAAGGTAACTAATTTAATTGCTCGGTATTTTCATAATTTTTGTATTTAAAATAAATGTATGAATATAAGAAACGGTTTAGTGGTAGTATAAAATATATTTATATATTATCCGTGAGAGACTAGTGCGATAAAAGCTCAAGTTGTAGACCATAGTAGAGCTTTTATCCTCTGAACCGTGCTTTATAGATCGCAGTTGAAGCGCTTGTTTTGTCGATATACAAAGTGCCAAAGTTTAAAGCTTCTACCTTGCAACTACAAAAATAATTTAACGGGAAAAAAACAACATTGAAATTCACTCTAAACATTAATCATATACATTTTTAATGGGTCAATATAATCATGTTTTCTCATCCAACCTTTGTAAATAACAGACTCAAATCTTACTTATTCTACGGTTTACTCTAAAGCTTACGTTATATGTAAGTAAATTAAATATCATCATCATCATGTTTGTTTCCCTAAAAAACATAGGGTCATCACGAGATGCCATATCAGCTGTCTTTCGTAGCTCTGCCGAGTACATTCATATAGTATAGTTCCTGACATTCTTCAAGGATGCAAATTTAACTTTGAATTAGAATAAGATTGTACAACCTATGCTTCAACTTTTAAAAGGCGAATTATACGATCAACATCCCTATTTATATTGTACAAGTTAAATCAGTTAATAAGTTCAAAACATTTAACATTTTTGTTTTAATTGTTGACTTTAATTTTAAGGTAACATATATAAATTAAATTAAAACATGATTATACAAATAATCAGCTGTTTTCTTCATAAAATAATGGCAAACCTAAAATTATACTTTCATGCTAGAATTTTTGCTTTTAGGGTTGATTCGTATGTGACGAATTTATTATTCTCTCTGATATTTTTACCTGCTTCAGGGGTCATATCAGGGTGGATAAGTTGCTGAGGTGATCAAAATATTAGAGAGAATAAAAATATATTCACCACACATGGCACAATTCAAAAGCTACATTTTCGAATCCAACCGTGTTAATCTACAAATTATTAATATTTTCTTGATTTAAAAAGCCTAATACATCCAGGTAAAATAATAATATTATTAAATAAATTTCATGTAATTTTAATTTCACTACTAGAAAATTATCGTGATTTCAAGTAACAAAGTTAGGTATGAATAATGCCTTGTTAAGTATGCAATATAAAAAGCCTTTTAACTATATGTAAAGTACAGTCCAATATTACTTAAAGTCAAGTTTCATGCGAAAAGATTGCAGGCCACTATCAGCGGGGGACTAAAAATTTGCATATTCTCAAACTGTTGCAGCGCAGGGCCGGCGCAGTATTAATTAATTAACATTAACGCCGGCTCTGTGACAAAGTTTCACAACTAGGGTAAGCGTCTGTGTCATTGGATAGTAACAGGTTTTTAAATATTATATTTTTTCCATTCTATTTTTGTAATATAACCTTAATGCATCATTGAGTGTGATTTTTATTTTGTGTTGTAATTGAACGTTCTCTCGCATTTAATTCGTTTATCTGACGCATATATTTGTATAGCTGCAAATCTCAAATACATATCATGGAACTGAAAAAGAGTCCTGATTTATCAAGCTTTGCATTGAGTGACAAACATTATGATGGTTTTGATTTGAAGAGGATAAAAACTGAGACGAAAGTTAATTCATCCTTAAGGGTAAATTCAAATGAGTTAATTCAATAGTTGAAAATCTTAAATTGTTTTTTTATTTCACATCAGAAACATAAATAGAACTAAATACCTTACCAGTACGTTTTACGTGGAACCCAAAAGCATGTTTTTTTCCATAAAATTAAGGTCGCTAAATATCTCATAGAGAATCTAGGATAAAGGGAAGATAATTTAAATAAAAACAATAATTTATCAAATTAAGAGCTTACACTGCACTATTCTGTCACAGATTTATTTGCTTACAGTATTCTTATTCAATGTTTAAAATCGAAACATTTATTTTATGTACAAATTTATGAGAATACTTGAGTACAAAATTATGTTATTATTACCTAATCACCATTCATTATCATCATTCCATATCCACTCTCAAGCTGTAAAAGACATAATCCGAAATCAAGACGAAGAACTCGAAAAGTGGACGCTACTAATTCATAATTTAAGAGACACATTTGCGGGAAAGACGACATTCGTTGTGAATCAAAGTGTTCGAGTGGCGCCCAAGAACTGCTAGACGAAGTGTTGACTGTACGCCTATAAGATATATTGATATATTTCACGTAAGGAAGGCCCAATTCAGACATAAACTCCAAGAGTTTCTTTGGAGGAATAATTTGTTTGCGTGGTATTTTTGATGAGCATTGAGGGCTTCTGTTGGTTGTCATCATTGCTTTGTTCTCAGTACTTAATCATAAGGACCTATATTTGTTTATATTGTATTTTTATTTAAGTTTTAATTCTTATTGTTCTTCAGAAATGAATTGAGTTGTTCAAATTTGCAATGTTTCTGTAGGGGAAAAAAAGAAAAAAAAAACGTTTAAAGTGCTGGAGTATCGAGAGGATTAGCGATTAAGACTTGACGAGCACAACTAACAACATATCGACCATATTTTTTTTCTTATAAAAAATGTCACCACTAGTTGGTTCACCCTACTCCATATTACGAGCGACCACGTCGTTAGCGTTTCTTATTTTTTCGCTTTTCCACTTGGGGTGATTGTAAACTTGCGTGTACAAATTAGCGGGTTCGTGTTGAGCGCCACATAAGTGGCTTTGGTACAATGTTCTCGCTGTGTTTTGCGGTCACAATTTAAGCATGAATTTTGTTCTCTAAAAGAAAAAACATCAAAAGAAGTGATTAATTATGAGGCAACTGAATATAATGAGTAAATCAATAAAGAAAAAAAAACGAAAATTAAATCTTAGTTTCATAACCGAAATTTTTTATGCCATTTAAGCTGTACGAACTTAGTATGAACCACCAACACAAATTTCTGCAATATACTCGTAGTTTAAGACTTTTTAGGTGTCTGAATTTGCATTTTTAATTATGTATTATGCTATATATAGAGGATTTATTCATTAAAAGCGATTATTTTTACCTAATTTCAATTTATATTTATTATTTTTCATGTTTTTTTTTTATTATATATATTTTTATTTATTTATTACAGAACCGTAGTTCCAAGGTACAAATAATAAGAAACATAGAGTATACATAAACATACAATATATACAAAAGAAAATAAATAATAAAAATAAAAAAAATAAGAAGAAGACGACACGTGTTAAAGATCACAGAGATCTAGGAGAACAATACCATCGTCAAATGAGGAAAATGATGTAAGAAAAGGAACGAGGTCTGCTGGTAGGCCATTTAGGAGCGCCATTGCCGTTGTACTAAATTGAGTGCTCAATGCTCCACAATTAACAACTGGGATCAAAAACAATGGATGAAGACGAGTATTTAGTAAAAACATTCACGAATCCCAGGGTTGTAAGTTGCACCGCAAAGAAGAAGGAATGAATGTTTGAGGACAGCAATTTTCCTCAGTTACTCCGACGAATGGAAAAAAAGCATCCCTAGAAGAAAAAGAGTTGGGTAATGTTCGAAATTGATTTAATTAAATGGACTTATATATTTTATAAGTCCAAATATTCTTAACGTCTTAACTACCTGCTCTCATTTCAAAATCATAATGTTTCTACTTATATTTATTTATTTCGATTTTTTCGATCGATATTTCTTGGTGGAATTCTTGGTGGCCATCCGACCTGGCTGAAACATGTAGTCAAAAAAAATATATGTGGAATAAATTCTAAAGAATCTTTTATTTTATATCTGTTATATTTATTTGTATTTTTTATACCTGTTCGATGATTTCATTTAAAGAAAATAAACTTCGACAAATACAAATAAGTAAATACTTGTGTAATAAATTAATAAACAAATAACCATTATATAAATATAACAAGAATTTCATTATAATTTAAAATATATTTTAACTTTGCGAAATAATCATATTTTTACAGCTTTTAGCAAATATTGAGCTTTGAGCAAAATTACGACATCGCATTCGTTACGCAAATTTAATATTCAAAAATGTCGTAAATATGAGACTCTACGCGAAAAGAGGTGATATTTTACCAACATTTTTAAAAGAATTATGTAATTTATTTCAGCTAAGTATAAAGTAGAAATTTCTATGAAATATCGTAAGAGTTATGTCATCATATCTTATGACGAGAACCTGCCGAATGACGGGAATATGGGAAATACGTTCAATGTTACGTAAAATGGTCTAATACTATTTTATTTCTGACGATTATCATAGTCATTGAAATAATTAGTTTTTCATGTAAATGAACCAAGTGAAAGACGAATAAAGGGGTTATCTACCATGTTTCTCATAAAACTTAATTGGTTCAAATATTGTTGATAGTATACATACAAATATGTACTACTATTATCTAATGAATTTATAGAAATACATAGACAATGCCTTGAAAACGCTGGGGTGTATTTTAAGGTGATGAGCAATACCTGGGACTTGCAAGGATCTTTTTCAGGCTTAACGACGTTCTGGACTCTGAAGAAGACTCCTTTAATAACGGTTGAAATATTGGTAGGATAGAATATGCCACACGGCTAAGCCCAAAAGCCACAATACAAAATCTGGCCGTGAAAACCTAAGAAGTTATATAAAAAACAGCTATACTTGAATATTCCAGCTTACATACTTACGTGACAATGCGCAGAGCATATGCGCACAGTTTTATTTATTTATTTATATACAGAATCGAAATTCCAATTTTTTTATAAATATTTAGAAACATAGAGTATACATAAATATACAATAAATAGAGAAAATAATAAAAAATAAAAATAACACAAAAGAATAAGAAGATGACACGTGTCAAAGATCACAGAGATCAAGTAGAACAATACCATCGACAAAAGAGGAAAAGGATGTAAGAAAAGGATCGAGGTGTGCTGGTAGGCCATTTAGGAGCGACATTGCCGTTGTAGCAAATTGAGTACTTGAAGCTCCACAAGCATCGACTGGGGATCAAAAACAATGGATGGCTACGAGCACGGGTGTACCTATCTGTAACATATAAGTTAAAACATTCAAGAATCTCAGGGTTGTGAATTGAACCGCGAAGAAGAAGGAATGAATGTTTGAGTGCAGCAATTTTCCTCCGGGACTCTAGCGAATGGAAATAAAGCATCCCTAGAAGAAAAAGAGTTGGGTAATGTTCGGAATTAAATGAATTGAATGGATAATTACCGTAAATATAAAAATAAAGACGTCGGAGAATTTTTTTATGATTTTTTTCGAGCATGAAAATGTATTTGGATTTATTGGGATTCCAAACTAAACTCCCATATTCCAGAACAGATAGAACGAGTGAAGAATAGAGAGTACGGAAAATTAGAGGGTTATGAAATTGACTAGCCTGGCGGGTGATGAATCCGAGAAGTTTATTGGCGCGTGAAGTTAAAGTTTAAGTTAAGTTTTTGTCAGTTACCACCCTCCTCACGTCAACCTATGTTCAATTTCATATTAAATTTATTTTCTTTTAGAAACATTTCAAATAACAATATTTAATTCATTTCTAAAACAGGATAAAATAACAATTTAAGTTAGCTCTGCCTACCAAAGTACCGCTAAGTACATTATATAAATATAGTTCTCGACGGTTTTTCAGTATTATGTAGAGGGCGCCCTAGACGGGAGTATTTGCAGCAAGTTGTCAAGGACATGAATTGTGGCTCTTATGCTGAGCTGAAGAGGGTTGCGGAGGACCGAGAGGAATGGAGATCGAGATGCAAGATTCTGTTGCTGCAAACCAATCCACCGGATTGATACTACGAAGAAGAGAACCAGCAGGCCTGAAAAAAGGGAAGATTCATTTATGCTCTTCTATGGAACATGCCCCAATTTTAGCTAGGACCATTTTGGTATCTTAACCGATTGTAAAATAGAACAACCTACGAGTAAATTACTACCTTCTTAGCGTTTTTACCTCGTTTTCACAATTTCACAGCATCTTTTTTATTTAAACACATACTAAATAGTATCACCAAACGCTGGTAAAATGCCAGTTTTAAGAACAGCAAAGCGCTGCATGTGAAGTAATGACCCACAAAGTCATTAAACTAGAACCCGGCAATGATTCATCATTCATTTTAAGGGGAACTTACTTTAAATAGGTGGTATTCAAGAAACATATTTCGCTTTCCACCAAATTTGCTTAAAAGAATTTCAATAGAATTTTATTAATTAAGGGTCAATTTCACAATTACCGAGTATATTTATAGGGTTTATAATTGATAAAAATATTTTTTTTTGAAAAATGTAGGGGATGGAATCAACGGTCTTTAGTACAGTAAGCAAATGCTCATCTAAGCCAAACTTGCAGGCAACATCTAAATAAGAAATATAAATATTGTAACATTTACACATACAGATAATAATACTTTAATAAAAATCTGAAAAGGCGTCTCCTATTTCATAAATACATTGGCTGACAAAAAAATCAAACATCAATTAAGCCTTCTAATGGCGTATAATATGACGTGAATCTCTGCGGAAAAAAAGTCAAACGATATAATAATAAAATGACAGTAACCGATGAATTTCAGATATGAATCAGTTTCCACCCCGGCCGCCAGATGGCCTCAGTTTGGGTATTTAATCAAGAGCATCTCGAAGGAGATAAAATATTTCAGCAACCAGACCCGGTCTAGAAATAATTTTTTGAATGAATTATTATATGGATTTTTCCGACAAATATGGCTTAGTGATTTAGCGTTTGCTTAGCATACAAAAGTTCATGGATTCGACCTCCGATAAAAAATTTAATAAAAAATATTTCCAAGCTTAATAAACATCTGATATGAATTTTATTCCTTACCCTTAAAATCATGGCTTTTTAATTAAAATTGTGTAAAAACATGTAAGACAAAATTCGTCACATGGATTCGTGAATGTCGGGTCTTAGTTTATGATGTTGGTGCTACAATACTGCAAATGCAGCGTATAGCGATATGTTAAATGATAAGCGTCATAGAATCCACAGGTATTATTTCGCCACCAACGCTTGTTGGTATTCTTTGGCATGTGGTTGCATAAAGAAATAATAAATGTAATTATTATCTGTGTTGTAAGTAGAATACGTTCAACCAAATTAAAAACTTTTTTTTTAATTAGAAAATTATTTTTCTAACAGACAATTCCAGCGGTATAAAAGAAAAGGCAGTGTAATGAAGCATGTAAATATTGATGCAGAGACAGAGTCTTCTCTTATATCTCTGCCTGCATTTTGTAGGCTACATTTTATATACAACAACTGCATTAAGGTATAATATCGTTCTTTACTTTCTTAATTAATTTATTGTAAGCATTTCGTTTGATCAATTTTTACTTTTTTATGGGATAAAAGAGATATATATGTATATAATCGTGTCGGAAACAACAGGGTCAGATCCTGTCTGCCCAGAAGTGGGCGACGTCGATGGCGTTACTCCCGGCCATCATCAGGTGTGCAACTATTCGGGCATAGCGCACACTCCAGAAGGTGTGACAGGGTCTGCTCCACGTCGCAGTCACATTCAGTTGGTCCACTGTAAAACTGCCAGGCTTTCATTTGTGTCCTCGTCTTGCATACTCCGGTCCGAAGTCTGTTATGGGACCTCCATATATTCCACCCCAGGTCAAGTCCAGGGGCTAGGTCCTCTTTCGAGGCAATCCAAGTATTCCCCTCAATTGCGCTTCTCCGCATGTTCAGCCACAGGGTGACCTCAAGTATCACCAGTTCTGTTGTCGACTGTAGGAAAAATATTCTTGATTCTGGTGAAAAAAGATGTTAAACATGAACAAAGTGAATATTCTTATTACATTTTTGAGATTTCGTCAATATACTAGCGAGTAGTTTTTATTTTCACATTCTGATATTTTTTATTTGTCATTGTCGACGATTTCTTGAGACCCTCAACGGCCAATTGGTTTCAAGAAAGACACAAAAACAGAAAATGATAATAATCATAACGAATCCATTTTAAAAACAATTTCATTATAAGTAATTAAATATACACTTACTTAACATGAAATTCTTATATAAATAGTAATAATATACACACTCTGATTAAATACTAAAAAGACACCTATCGTTATATGATGGTAACAATGGTATAAATATTTACAATTTATTCGGCGCAATGGTTCAGGCAGAAGATGGTCGAGTGGTTTAGGGTAATGCACTTGAGCAATGGATGGTTCCAAGGCTCGCTGATTCGCATCCCGCTTCTGCCAATATTTTTCCTGAACAAACTGATGCGTATAAATAATTTCATGTATAGTATGTGTATATTTAATTACTTATAATATTGTTATATTGTCAATGATCTTTAAAAGTAGATTAGAATATTGCCATAATTTAATAATATTCTAATAAATATTTAAAAATCCATATAATTCGGCGTTTTGTCTTATTTCGCTCATCCCAATATAATCCCAGACTGGGGATGTCAACATCCATCATGCGATGATCCATCATCTCGGAGCGATCCACAGTCAAGATATAAAAATAGATCTCCACAGCTTCTTCACAGTCCAGAATTGACCTAGAAAGCCTCTTTTTTATATTCTTATTGGCAATAAGTCCTCGAGTTTCTTACACGAGTCAACGCGACATTTTTATTTCATAATAATATCGTGACTTATAAAGAATGAAAACTCAAATTGTAGTAAGAATATCAAATATTATTTTGTCGAATGTGATCTTTTTTCAATACAATAAATCCCGAATACACCAATAATATTTCGAATAAATATTCACTAACTGATATACAACATTCATAGAAAACGCCATCTTATATCTCGTTTCTGTCATCGATTAATCGAAGATAAATAAACAATAGATCCATCAATACGTCCAATTCATTTTTCAACGCACTGAACATTCAAAATCTGACCTTTATAGAATCACGGGTTGAGCCACTTTTTAGGACAAAATAGTTATGGCCTCGGGAAAGTTGATCTAATCATTTAATTTACTTTTAAAAATCCGATTAAAAAATCACCCAAAAATGTGCCTCGGATACTAGAGCGATCCTCTCTTCAAGCATTCATATTTCTGTTCTGTCGGAAACAAAAGATGTTGCCTAGTGGACCTTTAGGTGCATATATGTCCTAGAATCAGAAATAGACATTAGCAGCTGACAGAACTAAGTGTCGGCAATTTGTTGTAACTATATGTTCCAGACATGCAACGGATATGGAAATAATAGAATCTAGTAGTTCATCATCATCATCAGCCTCTATACGTCCACTGTTGAACGTAAGCCTCCCGCATGAGTCTCCATCCTCTTCGATCTTCCGTCTTCCGCATCCAATTCACTCCCGATATTCTTCTTATGTCGTCAGTCCATCTTTCAGGGGGTCGGCCAATGCTTTGTTTGCCAGTTTTTAGGCGCCACTCCAATACTTTTTCCCCGTCGACCGTCGTCTCTTCGACAGATATATCCTGCCCATTGCCACTTGAGTGTGCCTATTCTTTGGGTAGCATCCACTACTTGAGTTCTTCTGTGTATATCCTCGTTTCGGATTCTATCTTTTAGCGACACTCCGAGCATGGATCTCTATATAGCACGCTGAGTGACCTTTATTTTATGGGTAAGATTTGCTGTCAGATTCCACGTCTCTGCGCCATAAGTTAATACAGGGAGGATGCATTGGTTAAACGCATTAGTTTTAAGACATTGCGGAATTTTCGCTTTAAAAATGTACTTAAATTTTCCAAATGCTGCCCATCCTAGTTTTATACGCCTGTCGATTTCTTATGAGAAGTTACTTCGTCCTAGTTGTATTACTTGTCCCAGATAGGTATAGTCGTTTACAACCACTATTTGTGTTCCTCCAATAGAAATAGGGTCAAAGGTTTGGTAAATATGACTATTAATCATGGTTTTAGAATTAATTTTAATTAAAAAATTAAAAATATTTAGTTTTGATTCACAATTTATTTTAATGATTACATGTTTCGGCCTTCCTGAAGACCATCTTCAATAGTAAAATTAAAATAAATTGTGAATCAAAACTAAATATTTTTAATTTATTAATTTTTTAATTAAAATTAATTCTTAAATTATAATTATGCAGTTTCACCAAGTATTGTCAGTTGATAACCTTAATGTTATTAATCATGGCTTTTGTTTTATCCATGTTCATTTTCAGACCAATTTTGTTGAACGCTTCATTGAGATCGTAGAACATGTCTTGAAGCTTGTCAGGTGATTCGGCTATTAGCACTATGTCATCTGCAAATCGGAGGGTAGAAATGTACTCTCCGTTAATATTTATTCCACATTTTGTCCAGGATAGCAGTTTAGACGAATAAATAGTATGTATTTATTATATAACATAATATTTGTAATTAATATTAATATTAAAACAACATTTATAATACATATGTCTCGAGTTCTTGGCTTATACAATACGCATGCTTAAATTATAATTAATCGTAGTACTCGCATTGAGCGGAGGCGTGTTATTTTAAAACAAAGAAACATAACGTAGTACGTTAAATTCAGCAGCTTTTACGTCTATGTTTAATGTGGCTTTTCACTAAAATGATAAATTAGATACATACGTTAACCGAATTATAGTCCTCGCACTCTGTTTTGGTGTATTTACAAAGCTGTAAAAACAATTTCATGCCTCTCCTATGTAATAAATTATGGTATGCGGTTCGTACATCATATTGACAAAAATAGGTTTTATTCTATTCACACTTAACATTACTATCAAACACATAATCAGTCGACTTTTTACTATTATATTTATTTTTATTATAACAGTTTGATCTTTATCTTTAACTATTCCATATATTTCTTAAATAAAATTCACTTCGTAACAAAACTTTTGACAATCGTATTTAAAAGTATTCATGAGTTCACACTGATATCAGCTCAATATAGCCCTTTCAAGCAGGTGTCGAAAAGCCTTGATATACGGTCTTTACATATATAAGACACGCATATATAAAAATGTATGTTATGTAAGTAACATGACACATGCGTCGCCTTTTTTTGTTGTTTAGTTCGCTACCTATCACGGGGCCGCTACCTGTTACGCTACTAATGGCGTGACAGGTAGCATCCACTTTGGTTCATTTGCTATTGTTAAAAGTCCTAATAGATCGTGAAACTACAGTCTTCCAGCAAATGAAACAGTGCTTAGTGTGATCCGCGTTAAAACAAGGTATGAAATACTTATGTATTATTAATGAAGGATGGAAGGCTATAAGGTTCGCTACTTAACCCGTATTTTTACCTTTTAGATATGTTTTGAATCAATTAAATAAAAAACTAATAAGCATTCATGATTCAACTAACACACACAATTTTATGTATTGAAATAAAGTTATTCTATTACATATTCGTTTAAGCTTTGAACCTAATTATTTTGACTTCGCGTTTTGCAAGTCGTGTAATTGCAGGAACATAATTTCATCTCCCGGCATTGAGGTAAAGATTACAGGGGGCTTGCTATTTAATTACGGTGGTATTTGCTGAAAACTTTCATGAAAACACGTAAGCTTGGCGCGGCACGCACCGAATACGTCTGAAACTAAACACTCGCGATGTCACGATTCAACACCTCAAAATTATGTACTCAACACATTCAACATTGAAAACGTCGCTGGCATTAAAGCCTCAATCAATTTGATTAATAAAAACCATTATTCTAGATGAACGTACTTTTACTTATTGAGTCTATACGTGTCAATTTTTTTTTTATTTATTTAGCTGGAGCGTATGGTCTTCCATAAAAATAACCATAAACCTGGACACTTCAGTTATTTGTATTTGTTTATTACTTACAGAGTTTTTATTCTTATATTGCTCTATCTACCATTCCTACAAGATTTGTACAAATTTAGAGTAAACACTGCCGATTTATTGGTTAACAAAACTGTTTATAAAAATCAATTTATTTACATTCTTGTTAGTATTCAAGTTTAATGTTCGTTTGATCTAAATGCCCTCTAATACATTTCTTATTTTAAAGAGAACTCAGCACTGTTTATAGTATGCTTAGCTGGCAATGACGTTTGATTATAGTCGGGTATGCGTACTTGTATATACATTTTTAACCTTTTTGTTACGGCTCGGTGGAATACAAATTATTCTGTCAATACGGCATGAATTTATCAAACCATCTTTTTTGCTTAAAACTAGTATTTGAAGCATAAATGTACTTATCTACCCGTTTTCATATATCACATTAGTTCTTGTATCCTTTAGCTATCAGATGATGCATAAAAACAATTATATTTAACAAACGTTCATTATATATATCCATACATGCGTTGGCATTAATACATGTGGTTTACAGAAAAATCGCTCCTGTGACGAAACCTAATGATATTTATTTACATGCTTTACAGATACTTGTAAAGAATACATGTAGGTTTATAAAGGGAATGACTGCACTTCCAATTTCTAAACGTAGATGTCGCAATGAGTACTGAAAGTAGCAAAACGATATATCACGTCAACCGATGTCAACGTTCGGAGGATCTTTGACCACATATGCCGACAACCAATGCGATAGGGTTAACTGCTGCAAAATGAACTAACATACTCGTACAATGACAATAATTTGAATAATTTTTAAGCAAAATATTTATAGCTTTATGAATCATCTTCGTTATAAATAAATGTAATGATGAAATCAAAAGAATAAAATTATCAATCAGTTTAGCTCTCAAAAATTCACTTCATACATGGTGCTGAAAAAAGTTGATTGTGTATGCTATGGATATGGTAAAAATAAATCAAAGCTTAGCGGTCGTAAAAAAGGCTTCCCTTATTTGGTAAGAATCAATTAATTTAATGACTGTTCATTTTAAATTAGTATATACCACTAAATTTCTACAGCACTATAATGGGCTATAAAATTAGCCTTGCGAACAGTTATTTTATTTGTACATACATCACTTGCTTGCCCCTAATGAAAACTTATCGCTGTTAACGGCACTAAGTAAAGTACACCATAAACATAAATTAATTAAACGGTACGTTTTTAAGGGCAGTTTCAATTATCAACGCTTCATGAATCAACATTAAATATTAGTAAATAATAAGTATTTCGGAAAGAAATTAAAATTCTGACAGGATCAGACCCTGTTGTTTCCGACACGATTATATGTATGCGTAATATCTGCGATTCGCAGCTTTACTCGATCAAAACAAAGTCTTGTCTATATAGCGTCTGCATCGTACTTATTCTTATTTACGGCTGTGAATTTTTGCATCTCATCAATAGACAATGCAGCCGTATGCTGCGTTTTGAAAGTAGATGCTTGTGTAAAATACTTGGGGTATGTTGTTTCACTTTGTAAAGAATTACGAGACGAGAAAGCATTCCATACTACAGCAGATCAAGAGGCGAATGTGGACTTGATTGGAATATATACATCAGAGCAATAAACTAAGGCTGCTGAAGAAATTCAAGCCCCGGAGCTTACTTCATCCTGGAAGACCGTTGGGATATAAATTTTAAAAATATACTCGGTGGAGCTACAAAAGGCAGAGCTGACATTGGATAAGACGATCATGGTGGCTGAAAAAATAAAAAACGGTCACTGTTGATTTAGCACGTCGTGGTTAGTATCATTTAAAGCTCTATCAGTACTCTTTCTTTTTTGACGTTTTTTTATGCTTAGAAAAATGCAGAATCCTGAAATTGAAGAAAACATTTGCGCCATATCATGCTGTTTTTGTTTGATAAGGGACTGAAATCCAAAGAAGCCACGCAGACCATTTTCAATATTTCTGGATACATCGTGAAGTTTTTAAAGTGCTCTAGATGGCTTAAAAAATTAATAGGAAAGAGGTGATAGGAAGTTAACGGACGAACCAAAAAGTGGAAGACCCAAAAAAATATAAAATATAATAAATGTATAATCAACTCTTAACGCCCTGACAAACTGATTTTAGAAATACAAAACGTGGGTCTATTTTCTTTTGCTTGAATGATTGTTCTGCTTATTTTATAAGCTGTAAGGCATATAAGAGAAAGTTATATGACTTTCAGGTTTATATAAGTATAATGTTTTTTTTAAAGAAAATCCATTTAAGAGAACCAAGCTGGTTGAGTGCAACGGCTAGATTCTTCATGCGGGATTCACGTGTTGTATCTATGTACGGGCTGGGGATATTACAAATATTATGTAAGCAAATACAGGAGAATATCGGCAGATGGCGATAGTGATGCAGAAATGTCATCTATAGATATTACGATGCTTAACGTACTGTGTGGCTTAGAACTGCATGTGAAGTCTCGATCCGCCAACGTCATAAACTATAACCCGACATTCACGCATCATCCATTTATTACAGAAATTCATGAATGGGCGGTATTCACGGAATGACTTTCGCGTTTCACCATTTTTGATTAATAAACTATAACTGTCATTTTACGGGGAAGGGATTAAATTCACACCAAGCAGGGGTATTTACAGAGCTTAAAAATTACTAAAAAAGATCATTTTTTCCTGGGGATGAAGACCACGACCTTTGGTTTGGAAATCAAATACTTAATGGTTAAGGCCCCGCCCCAGCTTAAGCCATAAGACAAGACCCGCCGGCAAGGAATTTATCGATATGTTTCTTTAATATACTCAGATTGTATGAATTAGGATACATGGCTAATTAAAAAGAACAAAGCTTTTATAAAAAAATTCATAAGAATAGCTTCCGTGGTAATATCAGCAGAAAAAAACTTACAAGCTTAGTGTTTATTACTTAAAATAATACATCTAAACCACCATAATATAAAATATATTGATCTATTAATTCACCTCTAGGAAAGATGTATTCGTCAATACTGGAAAAATAAGAAAACTCGATTAAATATCAATAGTTTTTTAAAGGAGCTCGGATAATAAGCCCTAAGATTCTAACACAGAGCATATTTGGTACTAAAAAGCGGCTTAACCTAACAAATTTAAGTAAATTTTGGTCTTCGTCCAATGTTGGGCAAATACATTAATATTTTAACTGATTCCACGCTTTTATAAACTATCCATATAATATCCAGGTCATTCCCGCTATTCTTATTATTGAGTGACCTGGATGCGGAAGGCGGAGGATCGAAGAGGATGGAGACTCATGCGGGAGGCCTACGTTCAACAGTGGACGGACACAGGCTGATGATGATGATGATGATATAATATTATCTTTTTTTTTATCTTTACCACAAGGATATAAATTAGCATATATTTTAATATCCGTCAATAAAGTTTTATGTACAGTTTCGGGATTATCTTAAATATTAACATTAGGTTTAATTTTTACAACCAAAGTTTCTCAAATTAAGCCAAAACAGCTGATCCCACAGGCTGAAGTTTGCGCGCCGCTGGATCGCGACCACAGTTTCCAAACATGGAATATTCATCCAATAACACTGCGAGAGAATCTCACGATTATCAGCAGCTGAAATAATTAGTAAATTAACTTATATAAAACTATAATATTAGATAATATAATAAACGATAATTTAAACAAGATAAACAAATTCAATTACTACAAGAAAGTTGTTTGAAAGTTATAAAATTTACAGCTTATTTTAGTACATAAATTTACTATGTTGGGTTAAATCTCTCTTTAGGACCCAATACCTTGGAAGCATGTCAATTTTTTTAATATAGGGTCCGCCATCTAACGTTTTTTTTTTAAATAGTGCTTATTTCGTGAATGGTAACATTTAGCTCATGTCTGATTCAACCGATAATTAGTTTTATCCTCCCGCTGAACGAATATGGTTGTATATATGCTTGAACAACGCTGGAAAATATTGCGACATTACTTTGAAAATCAGGCCATTTTTCTTCGAAAATGAGCAAGGAGTGACCGTTACAGTCAAGGACGATCGTTATCAGGCCATTTTTGTTCACAAAAATTGAAGTGGAGGATATTGGCAACATTTGGTTTCAACAGGACGGCGCTACGTGCCACACAGCCGAGGCTACACTGGATGTTTTGCGCCCCATTTTCAAAAAAAAAGTTAATTGGCGGACCCGTTATATACCGACATTTAAAAGAAATATGATTAACAAATCACGTAAAATAAGCTTTAGACACTACAGTTGACGTCGCATCAAGTCCACAGGCAGAGATATCTTGGGAAAAGGCTTTAATAATAGAAGCTGACAAATAAGTTGCTGCAATTCATGGTGATGATATGTTTCAGATATGGAACGAAATATAAAAAATAGTATATTGCAAATTTTCAAAAAACACCATTCTCTAAATGATTTTCATAGCATTCGATTTGGAATATATTTAAAACATTTTACACGAATAGATGCAAGGCCTCGTGAATTTTATTTGCTATTTTACTCAGCAGTTCTTAACCTCTGAGTATTGTCTTCAACAAAGACTGACGTTCGACATCGTCCGACATATATAAAGAATAAGTAACAATACTCACAACGAGAGTACCGACCTGGCGCCCAACGGCGACGGTCGCCTCTCGAGTGAATATACTTTTATTATTGCATTTGTGATGTGCAACCATCAAGACTGGCAGCAATAGATGTGATGACTGAGTAAACATGACGCGGCACCAATGGCCTAGAACTCGCTGCTAGAAAGCATAAGATAACTTAAAGCGGAGTCATCCTTCAGAAGCAGACTCAAGACCCACCTTTCTACTCAGAGAGGCAAAGAAGCGCTTTTAGAATGACCATTCGGTTATTAAAAAGCGCTATACAAATTCTGATATAATAATAATAAAGGCCTGCTTTATACTTCGACGAACGATCGACTATATTACTATCTGAACTAAAGACTTGCACTTTACACGTTTCTCATACTCAATTAAGTCTTCTCGATTGTGCGCTCATTCAGATTATGATCAGTAAGCAACTCATCCAGTGATAGTCCTCTCTGAACAATTGTGGCCACCGCACAGAAGTGCTCTTCTTCTTATTATTAGTGACGACAAATTGTTTCGGCCCAATATTCGGCAACATCGTTTGCCCAGCATAAGATTTTAAGTCGAATCAGTGACCAAATACATAATGAAAAACAGCCTCAAACAAGACCAGATCTAATCATCATAGAAATGCTAAAGAGAAAAATTAGTTAAAGAGATAAGAATCGCATTCCTTGGTTAAAAAGAGATGAAGATGGACTCTTTCGAAACAACGAGCCTATATGGTAAATGCGTAGATTTTTTTTACTGGCCACAAAGTCTGCATGCCCGATAAGACCAAGGCACTTTCCTCGCATTGCATCGGAAAGGACTCGAAGGAAACTTGAACATCACCAAATTGTGTACGTCTAAATATTTTTTATTTAGATTTTGCCTTAACACCTTGACAACCGTTGCGTCCCTCCGGTTGGAATTTCCAAAGACAAAGTTTCGGTTGTAAAGACGCGCGGTAAAACGTTTAGCGCAGTAGTTTACAAGGGAATTTATTGGGACTATCTCCGGCCCGAGTTGCTCTCCTAATTGGAGATACGCCCTCTTTAAACTTGCGACGATTAGCAAGTCCCGGCAGAGAAAAATCCGCTAGAGATAGGAAGATACGAGGGCACGAAGATTTCACCTCCCGCAAGAGCAATTACACTAAAATCTCTCACTTACGTGCTTGCGCTTTTCTTCTGAAGAGAAAGATTCGGAATTTAATGTAGGTCGTTTGCTTGTATCTTAACATTAATTAGTTTCTCTCTTGCTGATGCATTTGTTGATTACAAAAGTCGGATAAGCCAGTAGTTAATACACAAATGTACAACAACTTGATGCACAATCAACGAATGCAATTATAATAAAGTCGCACTTATTTACTTGCGCTTTTTGTATTCAAGATCTATTTTCTTGTATGTTTTGTTTTAAGCAATTAAAAAAAATAGTATAAGAATTTAATGGAAGGTCTTTTCTACAATATAACCTCATTGGAATCAGAATATTGTTTCAGTTGAAAAATCTTCTCTTTTTCTTAGCTGAAAAATGTCTCCTATTCATTACCAAAAAAAAAATAGTTTTACAAAAGAAAAACATTGATTTCTAATATCATTGAAAATATATTTGAAAAAAAATGATTATGTTGACACCAGCATGATATAGCCCTTGCTGACTGGTACCAAAAACCTCACTTTACAATCTTTTGTCATTTATTTATGTTCGCTTGTCGTACATGTATGTGTCGCCATAGTGACATTTTGGACAAGTCTGGTCACGGTTGTAGCGTTAGTTATAAAAATCGCCACTTGTGGCACTCGGCGACAGCCCATCACGAGCGCGCTCAGTCGTACGCCAACCACGAAAAAGGTCGTATTGCGGTCTGGCCTGAAAGCTTTGGTCCGGGGCAGAAGTTTGTAAAGTTATCGATGTATATATGTCAATGTGCTTCAGAAAAAGTCTTTCTTTTTTAATATGCTCCTCATTCTGCCACCACGTGACTGAATAACTACCTTTTAAATTAGAGAGGAGGATGTAAGGGTGCATTACCTATATGATCTGCTTTTCAATAAGTTATCAGTATGATAAATTTTCTCCACTATTTCTACTTCTAAATTGTAACGTTTTCTCAGTACAAGCCACCATCAGGGGTTGCCATGTTTGTTCATCGCTTTGTTCAGATTAAACTTTATATTCAAAACTCTACTTAAGCATCTGTGATCGACAAATTATGAGAGCAAAAGACTTGTTATAAAATGCAGCTTTAGTGTGTTTTCTCCTACAACAAATTAAAAACCAAGCAAAATGTAGTAAGAACATAATCAATACTATTTTAAGATATCAGGTGATAAGCCAGCCAATTCAATGAATAACAATAAAATATACCATGGCTTAGATTTACAAGATTAATTAACTTATAAAACTACGAACATATAGTATATAACATTAAACTATTAATGATAATACGTTAAATATAATAGCACCTAACAACTTTATATGTTTATCTAAATATTACCGTTATCAAAACCTTCAAGGCACTGAAATGGAAATGAATTGGTTAATAGACATGAATAACATATGAATTCTAGTCGATTAGGTAGCATTATAGTGCTCTACACTGAACAGTACACACATAATGAAATATAATATTATATGTTAATTGAGTGAAATTATTTTCTCAAAAATTTAATAACTATTTAAAAATATATATGATAAATGTTGAAGCATATTTTATTATCATAAAATATAAATATGTTCTTGAAGTGAAAATGTCTGAATTCGTGTTGTTTTTAGAAAAGAACGATTTAAAAACCTGCTAACTAATCAATTCTCATACTAACAGTCCCATATCATGGATATATGGTTATTTTAAATATTTGTGAACGATTTTCCACTTTAAAATAAATGAAAATAAAGTGTTTTTATTTTCGATATAAAAAATTATATTTGAATTGTATATTTACGTATTTCATTCAATAACTTATAGTTCTATGTGTAGCTGCATGATTTAAATATATTTTTTTTTTTTTTACTAAAGTTTATATATTTTTGATAAAAATAACGTTATTTATTAAAGACACTAACGATTTATTTTTTCTTTTCAGGTCCGAGCATTCAGCCACTCTAAGAGTCTGCGAAAAAACAAGTAAAATAAAAAATAAAAAACACAAATTTATACCATCATAAATAAAAAACACTGTACAGAGAAACAGCTCCACAGTGGCGACACAAAGTTAATCTCTTATACACATTACTCGTTATCGCATGTTTGGTCAAGTGGAAAATTCTTAGTTTTTTCTTTGTAGCTTTTATAAAAGCTCCCCAGATTAATAATCACATATAGCAAGTTTTCCCGCACATAATACTGTGACAACAAAGTAAGGTGCTGAACTTTCAGCGCCGGGGCAAAAAATAGTTGTTTTCAGTTGAGAACTTTGGAAGCAAAAAACATCGAAGTTTAAAAGTTGCTACGTTGTATTGTAATTATGAAATATGACAGGCACACATTCTGGAAACTTATTGTTTCAGCGACATGTGCGATGAAAACTTTTATAAATATCACTATGTAAAATTGTAAAAAAAAATCATTAAAGCTCTATTTTGTTTGCCCTTAAGCATATAAGTGACTTACTTTAAGTCGGTTAGTCTTAACATTTATTTTTCATCAAGTAATATTTAATTTTTGTAGTAATTTTCTTCCTACTTTTTTACATGTCTAAACTAATAATCTTAAAAGTTCTTAGAGAACAGGAAAAACTAATTAAATTTTAAGAAAAGGCTCGTATTTTTCCGGTCAGAATAAAATATTTTTTGTTTAGAATATTAAAAAAAAATCTTTCGCATAACCTAACATATTCTACATTAACCCAACTCAACTGAACTTATTTTATTTTTCATTTTTTTTTTGACCAAAAGTTGATTCCAATTCTTACCAAAAATTATTTTAAATTGTGATCATTTATTTTGCTGCCTTTAATAATTACTAACAAATATTGTAAGCACTTTTCTCGTTAGTTCACTGAATTTAACTCATCATTGAATATTGGACGTAATGACAACACGCATGGTTCACCACCCGTTGCTTAACACGTGCCATTGATTACATTAAGGTACTCTTTAGGATCAACTCGTCCAGATAACGAAAGCAACAGGTTTTTTGAGCAACCGATAAATTAACATTATATTTAATATATTTATATACTCTTACATTTATCATTTTAAGTAATTACAATTCATTGTTAATTGGTGGCAATTGATTAAACTATATGGTAGCAGAAAAAACATAAAATCACACACAAACTGTCTTGAAAATATAATGTATAAATGTAAGTAGAATATTAACAAATATTCCAGATTAAAATTCCTAGTATTTATTATACAAGAGCTATATTAAACACACAAATTAATGTATTTTTCACATTCCCCAGATAAGAGTTTACCTTTAGATGTTAAAAAGGTTACACGAATTTTTGCATGTATCTAGTGTAAAACATTTTTTATTGATATTTTTTTTATATTTAATTTTTGAGACTTGTAATTTCTGACGCTTAAATTTTCTTTAAAGGAAATTATAGACGAAAAAAAATTAACTCAAATGATTCATTGAACACTATTGAGCTGCAAACAGATAATCTATTTACTTCAATTGATGATAACCAAGACGTATTAATTGTTTTCAACAACGATAAATTGGATGATAATTCTGATGATTTGATTGAAACGTATATGAAATAGATTATATTGACAATGATGTCAATGATTATGATATGGGCAGTGACCAAAAGTCTTTAAATAAATGTTCCCTTTACAAAAAATTAATATAAAAAGTACAAATTCTTCTCGAAGAAGAAAAAGATTGATCATTCCGCAGAAGAAAAATACCTAGACTTTGATGAAAATATTATAATTTATATAAATATGTAAAACAAATTTGACATGTAAAATTTCGATAATTTTCGGTAATTTTGCTTTATCAGTGAACTGATTTTCAGGTTCCCACGCCTTTCAGTGATTTCTGACAACAACCGTCCAAGAACAAGAATATCCATTTAAATGTAAAACACTTGGACTAAAAATTCTAATCTTTCGCAGTGTCTTATAAATATTAAAATCCCTTCAAAATAAATTGTTAATTATATACTTCGCAAAACTATTGTGACGGCATAGAATTACTTGTGATGCAAATGACGAAATTCTTATTACAGAAATAATATTATATTCCATTATTATATATTCAAAATATCAAATCATATTATTTCAAAATTTAAATTATTAAATGAAATAATTTTTTCACAAAGAAAATAAAGCAGCGGCTATTTCATATACTATATAAAAAGTATGTACCTGTTTATTTATCATTGTAATGATTGATTATAACCAATATCTGATTTTGACAGTACTAAGAGTATATTTACAATTATTATTTTTTGAAAAACTGAGCTAACCACTTCCGTCAGTCGTAGGTTTTTTAAAAAATATTTTCAAACAATTTTATTGTATTTATATTAAATATTATTACTTTGACAAAATAAGTATTTATTTGCCAGATTGTAAAGAGGTTGAACACATATACCAAGAGAGCATTACAAAACATGGTGAAACAAGTGTGAAAATTATTCCAAATAGGAATTTTTGGCAATCATCTAGGGAGTTGATAAGCAGAGATAATTTTTCGCGTCATCAATTTTAATAAGCGTTTATGTGAGTGAATGCTACAATTATAAAATACAGCCTTTGTGATTGATTGATGAGTATTATTTAATTCGATCCGAATCCGATGCTTTAAAATATTCGAGGTTATTCAAATTAATGACACTGATGTCGTAATAATTTCGTAGAACAGAGCGAGGAGCGTCGGATAATATCATTATCGGTAGACTAATCAAGTCGAGACAACGACAAAATAACAATAATGACGCCACTTCGTTATGTGAGGGGGCAATTACAGGCGACAGCCCTTTGTGGCTTCAGGCTGAAAGCCGGAGACTGAAGGCTGCTGAAAATAACTCAAATTTGAGGTGACTATACGTTAAGCACTCAAAATTAAAAATTGAATCCATACACAATTAAATCTAGTATTTTTAATGTTTATATTCTTTAAGAAATCTAATTAACAATTCACTTAAAATATGCGTTATTATTCAAGTATTTGGACTTTTGTTCTGGAGGTTGTCGGTAATCCCAAGTACAGTTCTCATGTACACCTTCATGTGGAGACATGTTCCAAAATTAAGAATCAACAGTGATAACTAACATAACTAAGTGGTGGTAATTTGTGCTGGAGTATTCACTATACGAGGTAGTTAGGATACATTTTAAGCTTTTCTATCGGATATTTATTCCAACACTCCAGAGGACTTAAACTATTCGAAAATAATGGGTGGTTCGTCACATGTTATTCACTATTAAAAAGACTTTATTAAAAACTGTCGTACACACTTTTATATTTTTTTGTAAAGAAGCATAAGTTATACATAAATTGACCTTTGTGGAAAGATATTTTTTGTAATGATAATGAAATAGTTCGTCACTGATTTGATTTGTTGATTGGATATTTCTCAAACAGTCGAAAGATTAGCATTTCGCTCTCGAGGCCTAGTTGGTCCTAGGGACCGGTTCAACCCAATCAGTGACACGTGTTAGCAGCAGACGGTGAACCATTCAAGCTAAAATTCGCGTTTAATGTTTCTTAACTTCGATGATCTAACGAGAACCGCACTAACGATGTCGCTGGCCGAAAAATCGCTAACTCGTATTTATATACATTTTCAAGTAGATATATTCTGTTATTTATAATTATAGTAGTCACTTTGAGGTAAATTTTCACATGATAAAGCTGTAATCACGTTAGTTAACGAAATAGATATGGTATAGTACAACATGTTCGTGTTTCGAATCCTGACGTACATATGTTTTTTCTCCGATTCATTGATGAGAGGAATGTCGTATAAGATGCTGTTTGTATCAGTTGTTGATAAATAAATACATTATAATTTAAAATTTAATTCCAGTTTTTCAACTACTGTACAGATGGAAAATATAATTTTATAATATTTATATTACAAAGTGACAAAAACATATTTTCAATATTGAAGTGTTCGCCTGAATATACTGACATTAATAATAGACGCTTAAAGAAAACACATTAGTTGTATAAAGTGAATGAAAATATAAGCAGTGTTTCTTAATCAAGTGTCCTGTTTGGTGCCCCCATTTTAAAGTGACGTCACTGGCTGGCGGGTAATAAACTGTGGCGCGTGTCGGAGAATGGTGACGTAATGAACCACGTGTCGGGGCGACTCTTGTACGCCGCCATCTTGCTGTACTCGAGGGTCCAGGCTTCCAATCCTGGTAAGTAATCAAATAACGATTATAAGTAATTAAATATACACATACTAGAATACAACAAATTCCTTATACGCATCAATTCGTTCAGAAAAAATATCGGCAGAGGCGGTGCATTACCCTAGACCACTCGACCATCATCTGCCCGAACTGTTGCAAGGAATAAGTTGCATTTATACCATTGTTTATCATATAACGATTGATGTCTCTACAGTATATATTCAGTGTGTGTATATTATTATTTTTCATTATTCACTCAGTCCACATTTATTCACATTTTTTTTTTACTTTCCGACAGTCTATTTTGCGTGATGCGTATAAGGAATTTTTTGTATTATAGTATGTGTATATTTAATTACTTATAATATTGTAATAAAGTCAATGATCTTCAAAAGTAGATTAGAATATTGAAACAAAAAATAATATTCAAATAAATATTCAAAAAACGATTAATTGACATTTAAAAAATATTTGCGATCAAACACTCAATTTGAAAGTACACACATAAAATAAATATTAATTAATATTATATATTCCCAGTAATGTTGAAGCATATCACTTAACTAATAATATAGCGTTTGATCTATAGATATTTCAATTATTTTTTACATTACTTAAAACAGATATAATTTATTTGTATTTTGGGGAATATTGTGGAGTCATGACTTACTACATGTATTATTGAGTAGTTATTAGTTTTTGAGAAATCGAAATCTGATGCTTTAAATGAGAATCAGGTTTTTATTGAGATAGAGTCTTAACCCTCGCCTTACTATGTTAAAAACTTCCGCGCGTTCCGATGGTGTGTACTCGTTACACATTCTGATTTAAAGTGAATAAAATGAGTAGAAATTCAAAAAAATGACAATATTCAAAGATATCGCTTAATTTTATAATAGTTTATGTCAATAAGCAGTAATAATTGACACTTAATAGCTAAAAACATGAAAAACATCAGACGAAGACCCCAAACGGCCAGACACACCTTGGCGCGTGAACTTCCGAGAGCTACTAACATTACTTAGCCTGTCGACATATCGATGAGCCGACGCGCATCGATATCATTTCGAACTAGCCGACCAACTGAGGTTTCCCGTCTCGCTCACTCATATTAGTACGTCAGCGAGAGTGAGGAGTATAGATGCCGACGCATCTGGGTATTTTTTAATTTTATTTTTGCACACGCTTCCGACAGGTCGAATGAATTCATGACAGTTGACGCGTCTTGATTGTAGTGGTGAATTTATTCCGGATTTTAGAAAAATATTTCCTGGTCCCGTTGAGTGCCTATTATTATAAATATTTTTAATTTTTTCAACACGTAAATGTATTAAGGAGAAATACCTAAAATCTGAACCCTGTGTGTATTATATTTACAGAGATATATAAGTTATTACAAGCAATGTGTAGTCGATAGACATCACCGGGGAGGAGAGGTTAATCATGCATGCATTTAGTAAAATAAATCATCATCCTCATTCGCCATATTCACTTCCCTAACTGGAGCATATTGCATTCACGAGCTACCCCCATAATGTTTTGTCATCGTGTCTTCGCCTCATCCCATGTCACCTCCGCTATCCGCATCTCCGCCGAGTACATTTTACGTATGGTTCCCGAAGGCCTTCCGGGAGCCCGGAGGCTTGCACAAAAGACAACTGTTGTTGATGTTTTCCTGTGGCATCATTAATATCCCAACCAGGTCCACATCTGCCTCTTGATTAACTGTAGAATGGAAGGCTGCCTTGTCCGTTCTCTCACTTCGTTATTTCTCACAAAGTCGAACCATCTTTTCCCTAGTGTTCTACGCAGGCTTTACCTTGTACCTGCTTTCGAATACAATCCGACATTCACGCAGCATCCAATTATTACAGAAATTCACAATAAATGGACGGTTTTCATAGGGCGACTTACGCCTACCACCAATTTTGATTAATAGGCTCTGACTGACATTTTACAGTTAAGGGGTCAAATTCACACCAAATGGGATTATTTTAGAGCTAATAAATCGATTACAAATCATTTTGTTTTCTTTCTAACCGCCTGGGATCAAACCCACGACTTTCACATTGCCATGCGAACGCTTTAACCGCTGAGCTATACCCGCCGGTAAAATTTAAATGCACAGATAAATTTAAACAATTTGCTTAGACAATTGTTAAAATAAATGTTTACAATAATATAAATAAAATTACTAAAGAGAATACGATAAAATTTTATCGAAATAATAATTAAATAAAACTTTTTGCTTTCTGTTCATAAACTTAATTAATATTTAAATAATATTAAATATTTCTTTTAATTTTTTCGTTAATAAAATGAAGTACAGGTACCTGTACAATGTTAAATTTAATAAATTTTGAAATAAATATTTTTTATGTTTAAATTATTTTTAAATATTTTTTCACATTGAGAATATTATAATCAAATTATTACTTGAAAAACTTTTTACGATCATTATTTAAGTAACTCATTTTAAGCTTTGTACATAACAATGTATTTTATTTATGTTTAATTGTGTGGGGTAGCATAAAAAGCAAGAAACGAAATTGAATTGTAATATGAGATTATCAGAAAAAAAATCACATTAAGATTCAATGATTATGAAATCTAACAGAAATAATGTTTTAAAGAAAATTACCATTTTCCGCTCTCCGTGCAAAATTTTCCACATAAATCCGCTTTGTAAAGAAAATTAATTCACATAATAAACAGAACTCAATTCCAGTACTTTCTTTTCTAAAAATAAATCTAGTTCATTCATTATTCCTGGCATATTCGTCTCTTTTTCCGCTGATTTAACTTTTTAAAGTTTCCTAACGAAATTCAGATTTTCAACACAAATAACTTGTGTCTATAACACCACCAGAATGTTTTATTCACTGTTATAACAAACTAATGTATTATCAAGAATTAAGTTAATATATTACGAATATTTATCAACCATGTGAGTATAATTATCCAATTTTGCGCTTTTATACTTATATAACAGAAAAATACAATTCTCGATAGTAAACTATTTAAAATTTACTACAATTTATATTTCACTTTAATGTTTTACTTGATAAATTAAATATATTTAATTTGGATTATAAACTCTCGTATAATTTTTAGATATTAAATTAATTTAGGTGTTTTTTACAATATTTTTCATTCTTCTAATGTTTTTAGATCATTAAAGTTTCAAACCAATATTCAACGATTGATACATACTCTTACTTTCAAATTCAAAGAATAAATGTAATAGATTGATTCTTAAGAGCAATTAATAAATAATGCATATCAATAATAATCATCATCATCAGCCTGTATCCGTCCACTACTGAACGTAACCCTCCAGCATGAGTCTCTATCCTCTTCGATCCTCTGCCTTCCGCATCCAGGTCACTCCCGCTATTCTTCTTATGTCGTCAGTCCATCTTGAAGGGGGTTGGCCAATGCTTCGTTTGCCAGTTCTTGGGCTCTCCAATACTTTTCTTCCCCATCGACAGATAAATCCAATAACCACTTCAGTATGCCTATTAGTTGGGTAGCCTCCACTACTTGAGTTCTTCTGCAGATATCGTCGTTTCGGATTATATTTTTTAGCAACACTCCTCTCATGAAACTCCCCATAACACGCTGGGTGATCTTTATTTTAAGGGTAAGACCTGCTGTTAGATTCCACGTCTCTTCGCCCTAAGTTAAGACAGGGAGGATGATTTGGTTAAAAAGGAGGACTGAGAGATTTACCAACATAGGCGTTAAACCAATGCTTCAGTTATATATTACGTTTTTATTTATCGCCTTAATGAGCGAAAGAAATGGCTGAGAGCCAGCAATGAGAACAGAATGAACATTGATTGGAAAGATTCGTGATTCGAATCCCAGCATCCGCCGTTTGTTTTATTTTTTGACTTATTTAATCTAGATTTTGACCAAAAATCCTCCTTAATATGAATCTCACCTAACTCGCAAACGACAATTACTTTTATCAATTTAAAAAAAAAAAAATTAAAAATCTGACTTTGAAAATTTATTTAAAAGACCAGATATAAAAGTATGTTATACGCCCGATAGTTTCACATAACCAGTATTTACTTGTAAAGGCACGTTTTTATAGTGTAATGTTTCATGTTGTGTGCAAGATTTCGATGAATCATCTCCGAGTCTTTTCACGTACAAGTGCTTACAAAATAAAATGTGAGGTATAAAGGTATGAAAAAACACAAGGAGACTAAAGAAATAAACCGAGCAATGATTGATTGTCAAAGTAACAATGACGCGGAGTGGAACGCCCGGCAGTAGTGTGGTGTGATAAGGTTGTTCATTACGTGATAGGAATGGCTGACTGAAAGTTATGACACTGAAAACGAGAGAACCGACGCCTTCGGTTTTGTTTTTCAGAGAAAAGGCAAAAACCTTTTTCCTTGGTAAAAAATGTACGCTCGAGTGCTTTTGAAAATATACGTTTATTAAGTATACACTCTCTTTTAAAGCGTCATTCTTTGAAAAATTAATTTTATTCTTAATGCAAAGTATTCATCATTTAAACCTGATATTTTTCGAATCAGTTTATACAAAAAAGAACCATATAGTATGCTTTTATTTGGATCAATAACTCTTAACCAAAACGACAAATCCCATAACTACGCAGAAATAACATGCGATGTATTTGTAAGTGCTTAGAAGAGTACACCTGTACTTGTAATTATTTAGACTTCATCTTTCCATCTAACAATTGACCTGAGTACAAAAATACACCTGGCAGAAATATTTTCGTTATAGCGACGTCGAGAATATAAACAACGGTTTTATTAAAGAATTGTTTTTCTTGTCGTTCTGAAATACTTTCATTATCTATGCATACAATATACGAGTATTTAACGGAGCTTTGAGGATTTGGAAATTAACTTAAAGTAACTGGATGAATTGATACATACATACAAATCTACATCAAATATCATATTTTATGACATTTCTCTCATCAATTTTCAGAGAAAAAGAAACGGCAGACGCCGGGATTTGCACTATAAACTATCCATATTAGTTCTATTCTATTATTATTTAAGAATAAGGTGCATAGTTTGGAGTTCATGATTCAAATCCTAGGATCTGCCGTTTATTTTTCTTCAAAAATTTACAAGAGAAATATCACAAAATATAAAATTTGATGTAGATTTGTATGTTTGTATAAATATACTTAAATTTGGTATAGATCAATTATGTATAAAGGAATAGAGTATTAAAACATAATTGAAATATTTTTATGTGATAATAATATTCTGGAAGATATAAAATTAGGGTAAAAATAAGTCACTTAGTAAATAAAATAAGAAGTTAATAAAGCACACGAACTTCTCGATATGCGAAGTTGATAAAAAGTATCTGAAACATTAAACACAGCGATTTATTCAATAATGAATGTATTGACTACATAGACGACGAGAAGAGAAATAATATTATACGGCTACATTTATTTCCTGAGGTTGGTTTGAAGGTTGTATCGATCTCGAATAAGGCAATATTTCAATGTATCACTTGGGGTCCATTACGTCCGCCGCAAATTAAATCTCAGGAGATCAAAGCCTCAGAAATACGAAGCGGTCAAGTAAATAAATCGAATTTCATAGATGGCGAAATCTAACGGTCCCCAACCTGGAAAATCAATGAAACAAATCATTGATATTTAGGAAATCAGTGTAAGTCTTATACCACGTACTACGTTTAATGCCAGCTTATATCTTACTTCCTCACATACAATACAGGTACATAATTTGTTTTCAAATATTTTTAAGTCTTTCCATTTTTTCGATCAATATCAGCGACAACATTCTTCTGTAAAGCCAGTTTTTGTTACATTTCTGAAGTTAAACATTATTCGATTTAATTATTCATTAATTTATTTAACAGGACCGTAGTTCCAAGGTACATAGGATAATAAAGAGTATACTTATAAAAAAAACAGAGTATACATAAAAATTCATAACAAAAAACATAAAAAAAGATGACACGTGTAAAAGATCACAGAGATCTAAGAAAACAATACTATCGACAAAAGAGGAAAAAGATGTAAGAAAAGGATCGAGGTGTGCTGTTAGGCCATTTAGGATTTCCATTGCCCTTGTACTAAATTGAGTGCTCGAAGCTCTCTACGAATACCAATTGGGATGGAAAACAATGGATGGCTACGAGCACGGGTGTTCCTATCCATAACGTAGAAGTTAAAACATTCAAGAATCCCAGGGTTGTGAATTGCACCGCGAAGAAGAAGGAATGAATGTTTGAGAGCAGCAATTTTCCTCCGCGACTAATGAATGGAAAGAAAGCATCCCTAGAAGAAAAAGAGTTGTATAATGTACGGAATCGATTAAGTTGAATAGATGGTTACCATACATATAAAAATAGAGAAGTCGGAGATTTTTATGAATTTTTCGAGCATGAGAATGTACTTTAATTTATTGGGATTCCAAACTAAGCTCCCATATTCCAGAACACATAGAACAAGTGAAAAATGGCCGGAACAAAAAAGTTTCGTATGAAAAGAAAGTATCACTAAAAAAAAGTTGGATAATATAAGGAATATATTGATATATACTTTACCTCAAGGAAAGTTGAGTCACCCATTTAAGACTTATTTTTTAAGAAGACAGGGTAATTACATTGTTAATATACTAATAAAACATGATTTTTTATTACAATACTTTGTATTAAAAGAGGTACTCGTACTTATTTACCAAAATTTTAAAAAATTAAATAATTTTAACATATTTTTTCATTATGCCTCCCATTTATTTTCAAATACAGTACAAAAACTTCCTCTTTGACCAAAAACACGAGAAAATTTCGTGTTAATGCTAATTGAAAGTAATGCTTTTAAGAATTTTAATTATATGTAAATTATTTTAATTCTAAGCAGTACAACGTCGTAAGTGGCAGCTTAACGTTGGGCTTTTTTCTGTGTATTTTTTGCCTCGAGAAGGTAAATTGCATCGAAGAACCTTTTAAGTCGCTTAATTTACTTAGTTTCTTCTCCTTTCAGCTAAATAAACTTAATCACGTTAATTCAACAGTCTGGTCTCATTATTAGGAGACGCTAGTTAACTTATTTAGTTGGTTTAGACTTAAACTAGATTCGAAACTAAAATACACACGTCGCTTACTTGGTTAGCTTAGTGCGTTGTTATCCTTCAATATTGAACTTCTATTTCAATGTTAAAAAAGAGTAATAATATTAAACACTGTGAATAAATGTTGACTGATTGAATAATAAAAAATAAAAATATACATACTTTGAATATATACTATTCTTCTATCATATGATGATAACAATGATTTAAATACAAGTTCCAACGCGTGTCAGCTCAGGCAAAGAAAAAGCCGAGGTGGCTAAGCGGTATGAATACCTGGGCAAAGGTTGATTCCAAGGTCCGCGGTTCGCATCCCGCTTCTGCCGATATTTTTCTGAATGAATTGACGCATTCAACGAATTTGATGTATAGTATGTGTATAGTTAATTACTTAAAAAGAGTATATATATCACATTAACTTATACACAGATTTTTTATAGAATAGTAATATAAAATTCTTACACCATTGAAAAAGCAATTTCGTGGTATCTTAAATGTTTTTTAACGAAAAAACTGTTAGCCTTATAATTAAATAATCTACTCATGCTAAAACATAAACCTTTTCTATATGGTGGTAATGAATTGTAGCGCTTATGCTGAGCTGAAGAGGGTTGCGGAGGACCGAGAGGAATGGAGATCGAGATGCAAGATTCTGTTGCTGCAAACCAATCCACCGGATTGATACTACGAAGAAGATATGGTGGTCTCTGAGTAGTCCATATTGTTATAACACTAGAAACAACATGAGTAATGTTATTAGTGTACCTTTAATTTTCTGTTAACGGCTCACGTTCTCAAAAATTTATAATGAGATAAAAATAAATTTCAAATCATAGAAATTTGAAAGTAGAAATTTTATTTTATTTGAAATATATACAAAACAAATCCGGTAAAAAAGTAAACTTCCATCATAGGTTGTGTGGTAACGTGTTGATCTGTCAACTTACATTTCATTTGCTTACGTTTTCACACATTTTCTTTTTATAATGATTTTATTTATGTAAACACATACAGGAGAATACTGACAGATTGTAATAGTGATTCTGAAGTCTCATCTGTGGAATTCTATTACGCTTACCATGCTGCATTTGGCTAAACGCGGCATGTGTAGTGTTGATCCGCCAACGTCATAGACTACAGCCCGAGATTCACGCATCATCCTTATTATTACAGGAATTTACTATGAATGGGCGGTCTTCACGGGACGACTTTCGTCTACCACCAATTTTGATTAATAGGCTATGACTGCCATTTTAAGGGGACAGGGATCAAATTCACACCAAACTGGGGGGTATTTTATAGCTCAGAAATTGATGAAAAACCTTTTTTTAAATAAATGAATTAAGCTATAATGCCTGCTTGCAATATAAAGGTACCACATACATTCCATCTTTTAATTTCACATTGCAGGTACTCATCTAAGTGTGTTTAGTAAAAATACTTAATTTTACTTAAAACATTTATATTCATTCATTCATCATTATCCTGTGTCCGTCCACTGTTGAACGTAGGCCTCCCGCATGAGTCTCCATCCTCTTCGGTCCTCCGCCTTCCGCATCCAGGTCACTCCCGCTATTCTTCTTATATCGTCAGTCCATCTTGCAGGGGGTCGGACAATGCTTCGTTTACCAGTTCTTGGGCGCCATTACAATACTTTTCTTCCCCACCGACCGTCGTCTCATCGACAGATATGTCCTGCCCATTGCCACTTGAGTGTACTTATTCGCTGGATTGCCTCCACTAATTTAGTTTTTCTGCGTATATCCTCGTTTCTGTCATTGGATCTTTTAAAAACACTCCTTGCATGGATCTCTCCATAGCACGCTAAGTGACTTTTATTTAATGGGTAAGACTTGCCGAAAGATTTCACGTCAATGCGCCATACATTAATACAAAGAGGATGTATTGTTTAAGCGCCTTACGCCTTTAAGCGCCGTTAGTGGCGATCTAGAAAACTAGTCCTTCTAACGGCCTGTCAAATAATTACAAAATGACAACACATGCGTGTCCGACGAGCGAACAAAAATAGGAGATGAAAGATTGCATATCGAGGATTTTCGGCACCAGCCTGCAAAGGCTATATTATGCTGATGTGAGTGCATATATCTACGTGAGAAGTTCTTTTAGGACTTCAATCTAAAAAGCACTCCAAATTCCAGTACATGGCAAACTTTTATATTGTATCGCAGCATAAATGCAGCTTCATTTCGTTGGGTAGCATCCACTACATTTTGAGAGTTGTTGAAAAAAACCAAATTCGATTTCAAAAAGGTCTAAGCGGTACTCAAACCAACGCACGTGATCGTACGTCTTTGAAAAACGATATCGAGGGTTTTCCGTTTCTTCTTCATCTAACGATCCACCCTTTTAAGGAGGCCGCCCGTGAATGGTGAAGTCACGCGCTTCGAGCATTACTCAGCGCGACATCTGGCGGCGGCCTAATGACCCTGGCGCCTTGATTACTTCCGGCCGCAGATTGGGAAGCTTTGAGAATTTTCTGGAAACTTTGATTTTTTTGGTGCGATTCAAAACGGACGAATTCAACGTGATGAATATGGCCGAGAGCTTAGAACGCTACTGTCATTTGAAAGTTATCGGGCTTGAACTTCCACAAACTTAAGAAAATATCAAATAAAATATTTATTTTTAAAAAAATACCACATTATTTTGCAAACATATCTTTGGGCTTGCAGTAGACTCTAATTATAATTCAGTCACATTGGTAGCTAGACGTTGGGTATGGAAAAGATGTGTACTTATTGTATGCTTCTAGGGACTACTGAAAAATAAGTGTTTTTGACAAAAAATTCATCACGGAATTTCAATATTTCTATATCAAAGCTATATCAACTCTCGGGCATTGCCCCACCAAACATACGGCGAGAAGTTACTACCAAGAAGGAGCTCACCAAAGCAACCCACGACGCACTCCACCTTATGTTTGGGTACCAAAAGATAACCACACGGCTCAAATCAAGAAGAAGTTTCCTACAGTCGACAACGGAACTGGTGATACCTGAGGCCACCCTGCGGCTGAACATGTGGAGAAGCGCAACTGAGGGGAATACTTGGATTGCCCCGAAAGAGGACTTAGCCCCTGGACATGACCAAGGGTGGAATATATGGAGGTCCCTTAACAGACTTCGGACCGGAGTATGCAAGACGAGGACACAAATGAGGGCCTGGCAGTTTTACAGCGGACCGACTGAATGTGACTGCGGCGTGGAGCAGACCCTGTCACACCTTCTGGAGTGTGCGCTGTGCCCGAATAGCTGCACCCAGGAAGACCTGATGATAGCCAGAAGTAACGCCATCGACGTCGCCCACTTCTGGGCAGACAGGATCTGACCCTGTTGTTTCCGACACGATTATATGTATATAATATTTCAAGGAAGTTGATTAATGAAGAATGATTTTGAAAGATGGAGACTCGTGCGAGAGGCCTATGTTCAGAAATGAATGGACACAGGCTGATCATGAAATTAACGAAAAAAGTATATATTTTTGACGAGATAGAATTTAAATTATATATTCTGCAAGTCAAAAAAAACGTTTTCAAAGAGTATTATTTCATTTTCATCACTGATGCATAAATAAAAATATTGATTGCTCTAATATATGTCATCAAATTATAGCGACACAGATCAATTTCACATCAATCGGAGGTATTTAAAGAGCTTAGAAATCGATTAAAAATATATGAATTTTTTAATTTTTATTAGAATATTATTTTATTATTTCAATATTCTAATCTACTTTTATAGATCATTGACTATATTACAATATTATTATTACTTAAATATACATATACTATACATAAAATTCTTTTTTCAACGCGTCAATCCAAGCACAAAAATAACGGCAGAAGCGGGATGCGAACCGCGGACCTTGGAAACCAACTATGCCCAGGTATTCATACCGCTCGGCGAACTAAGCTTGTGAATAAATGAAGACTGATAGAATAATAATAAAAATATACATACTTTGAATATATACTATAGCGACATCTATCGTACGATGATAACAATGATATAAATACTAGTTTCAACGCAAGTCAGTCTAGGCAGGGCAATGGCGTAGTTCGCCGAGCGGTATGAATACCTGGGCATAGTTGGTTTCCAAGGTCCGCGGTTCGCATCCCGCTTCTGCCATTATTTTTGTGCTTGGATTGACGCGTTGAAAAAATAATTTTATGTATAGTATATGTATATTTAAGTAATAATACGATTAAAAATAATTTTAATCTATACAGTGGATCGAATCCATAACCTTCGGTATGATAAACAAACGCTTTACCTCTGAGTTTCTCCTCCAAAGCAAGTAATCTCTCCGGAACTGTGTAAATGTATTCTTTTTCAAATATTTATGTTTTCAAAAAGAAGTTGTTTACCGTCGTTAATATATTCCGTGCGATTCGAATTTTTGTTTATAACCTGACGCTTTTTTGCTATGTTTATTAATTTTCCATCAGCGCCAGGAAATAGAATCGCAATCAGTTTTCTTAAATATCATCTTAATGTTGTAATTTATTAGCATTTTTATTTTTTCTCCTTTATCTACACCCTGCCTGAAGAATATTGTCACAAGAATACATCAGTTTATAATGTCTTGCAGTTGCCTTTACGCCATGTTGCCTCAAAAATGAGTTATTCCAGCCTTTAAATAAGACTTATAAAAACAATCATCTTCATAATTTCTTTCATAAAAAAAACAAACCAAAATGACTTAATCAATATGCTTAAGACGCCATAGAAATGTCTATAATATTTCATTATTAAAATTATTATCAGAGATACATAAGTACAATAAGCATATTCAATGGATTTCAATTGGCTCGTCATTTGATCTAATAATTTAAAAAACTCAGTAATGACATCATCATCTATCTCCGTTCCCCTAAGTGGAGCATATGAAATTTCCACCATAGTCTTCACCTCATTCCATGTAAGCTCGGCCTCTCGCAGCCTCTACCTCAGCTCCAACCCAGTGTACATTACATGCATGGTTCCTGATGGGCTTCCAAGAAGGCGTGAGCCCAAGGGCTTAAGGAATAGGCCGCTGTAGTCAATACTCTTCTACGGCATCTTTAGTACATATCTTAGCCAGGTCCACTTTCTCCTCTTGACTGACTGTAGTATGAAAGGCTGCCTCGTCCGCTTTCTTACCTCGTCATTCTTCAAAAAACCATCGTACAAAGTAGTCTACGCAGGCACCTGCTATCAAAACTCACTATACAGCTCCATTGACTCTTGTGAGATACCTAGATTCACAGCCGTGAATAAAAATGGGGACAATTCAGGCGCTGTATAGACGGCACTTTTTATGAGCAAGTAAAGCTGTACTTACTCGCCAAAATTTACGGATAGTTTATTTACGTTTTTAACCTTTTGGGCTCTTACTTTCGTCAAAATAATATGTGAAATAGGGCCCATTTTATTGTTAATATATAAATTTCAGCGAGGCAGGGATCATGGCAACAAAAAATATATACAGTGACATTTTATGGCGTACATTTTATAAGTATATTGAGTGTTTATTCAATATAGTATAAGTGCTTACTATTTCTGAATCCTGAAATTTATGAAGTTTGTATTTTTCAGGCAGTGGAGCCGGCTATGGTCCGGTTCAGCAAGCTGGTGGTGGACTGCTCTGGCGCGATTTTCCGGCGCTATTCACAGAGGCCTATGGCAGCGAAGAGGGCGATCTTGGTGAGATCGAGGAGCTTCCGGAGGAGGAGCCGCCGCCCCCATCCAGCACCGCGCCCCCGGAGCCCCAACCGGCCTTTCAGGGGGGCGCTGATGCGAACGTCACCGCACAACTGGGTGGGGGCGCGCTTTTACCATGCAGTGTTGATAACTTAGGAGATAAAACGGTAAGTCCACCAAAAAGAAAAAATATAGACAAACATTTTTTCACGCTGATACCAACTCGATATAGTATTTTCAGGCTTTTGCCAAAAAGCCTGGATATGCGAAATGTTCTCGCTTACTTTTATTGATTTGTCTGACACCAAAATATACAAATAAAAGTCTATGTTTTAGATTTAAGTAGTTATAAGACGCGTCGCTTGTATACGCCATTTTGATTATTTGATTCTGAAATTTACACCATGTCATGTGGGATCGGCATAGTTCTCCATATCTTCACTTAGTAGTTTTCGGGCGCAGTGGCTGTCACTACCCCCATCAGGCAGTCTTCACCCATGCACTGTCAAGTAAGCAGCATTTTCTGTGTCCCGGGCAGAGAACTGAATTTGGTTAGTCTTTTTTGTTTAACGTAAGTTATTTCCTTTAGCAACCTTCTCTTCATCCATCCACCAAGCATGTCAATGATAATACCGTGATCTGGAGTCGCTTTAATTAGACGGGGGATGACAACGCGAATACTTATCCTTAACATCATCATTACATCACGAGCTGCCGCCACAAATCTCTCTCTGTCACGATTTTCTTCATTTCATTCCAAGTCAGTTCTGCCTCCCGTAGCTCCACCGTGTATAGATAGTTCTATGTATAGTTCCCAACGACCTTCCAAGATGACTCGAACCTGGAGACTTACCCTTAAATAAAAGGCTGCTATAGTTAAAGTTCTCATGCAGCTACCGTAGTACATAGCCTCGATTTACAATATTTCGTCTCTTATTTTTGTTTGCTTATCAGACTTGTATCTGTCACCTTTTTGGTTGTTTTGACAGATGATAATTCGTCAAAGGGTCGACAGGTGATAAAATGGTCCTGCAGTGTTTTAAAGCGCGCCGTCACTTCAGTTCGGCTCGGCTCGGCTCATGGACGAAGGTAGATTGTTGATTATACATGACCTGAGCAGAATACCAACGATCGACAATCTTTATCTTATAATTAACTATTTATCAATGTGCTTCGGAAAAAGTCTGTGTGTTATTCATCTGCTCCTCATACGTCCACCAAGTGTCCTGATAACAATCCTGGCGACGTGAAGTCGTTTGTTTCTTAAGAGAGGAGGATTTTAGTGCTTATATATATTTAAAAAAACACTGGGCATATGCTTCTTACTTTATATTACGCTTTGAATTCATCGTCACATACGAAATAGGCTAAAAATACCACGTCTGTTCGTTCATATTTATTGCTTCACTTCATAAATACGTAAATAAAACATAAAACGCCATCGAGTGTGTCGAATGTGATCTTCAATCTTCATTCCCTTCATGACGCATGAGAAACGATCTCAAGGGGAAAGTCTCTACCCTGTTGCTAGGCAGAACCAGACAAATCTCTTCAGCAGTCTTGATTTTGTAAATTTCGGCACGTTCCTGAGGCTTTATATCGATTTCAGGATATCCACTTGTGTGTCGGTAATCTAATATTGTACTTTCGGAAACTTTGTTACTAATAAACTAACATGCCTTTGAAAGGTTTGGCAATCAAAAAACCTAAGTTTCATAGTGACTTTATTTAGTACTTGAAATAATTCCAAGCAACTTATACATGTATATTTAACTTTTTGATCGCTGTGAATTTATGCCCAATTCGTTAATCGATTTTTAAGATTTTGAATACTCTTTTATATTGATATATATTTTTAAAAAGATAAATGAGCTCAAACTATAAACGTCATCAATTAGTTAAAAGCAATAAACCAAGAATCAGATAGCCACCATAAACCTCTAGGAAGTTTTGTCAGCTGCCAGATCGATTGCTTTTTTTGATTCGGTTCTGAATTCGAAAACCCCGCGAAATATAGCATGTATTAAAAAGTTTGCTGTATACAAAAGAACTGCTCATTTTCATATATGGGGATAGGCATTGTAAATTATGTTTAATTCCATGAATGCGTACATTTTTAAAAAGTTCAGACTTGTACCTATTTTTCTACATATTCGCCACTGAGGTCAATGCATTTTTGCATGCTGTATACGAGCTTTTCAATGCCCGAGTCAAAAAAATCTGCCGCCAGGCCACGCAGATATTTAAGAACCGCTTCTTCTAGCTCTCGTACTAATTTCACTTATTAATATACATTATTCTCATTTTTCTTCTACTACTACATCTTCATCGTCATCTTCTTTTTTTTCTTATGATTACTTTCTGCTGCTTTAGGGCTGTATTTTATTATAGAACAAACCATCTTATAATAATGAATACTTTTATTTTTTTTAATGCAATTATTCACCTGTTAATATTGCATACAGCAAAATCTGATTATACGCCATCGAAAGGTGTCATTTTTTACATTATGTGTTTCATACCATATTTGACTGCATCGTAAAATATTTTCATACATTGTGTTTGTATAACCTGCACACCTGATCTTTCAAACACTGTTGTACGATGAATCAGCATTCTTTTTTGCGTAATTTCTATACATTTTCAAAAAATAAATATTCTCACTGTTATTTTTAATACAATTCGTTTGAAGAAATAGAAAGAATGCACATTTTTATACAATGATATTAAAATGAATAAATATTACTGTGAGATTTTATAACTATAGACTTCAATATATACATCCCACTTATACACAACATACAAGCGCTTACATAGACGTTATAGTCACCGAAGTTGGGTAACATTGCGATGGGTTATCGCTTCTTGTTTACTATCATTGATTTAATTGAGCCGCCTCATAGGACCAAAATTGTTTAATCGTTTGAAGCGTCGTGATATTTCTGTCAGATTTTAAATTGCATTTAATTAAAATATTAAAGTATAAAAGCTCGTTATTCAAATATATTACATGAACGTAATGATCTCCAAACCTAATTGTCATTTTTGTAATCGATATGCACATTTACAGGTGGAATAATACAGTTTCTATTACCACGCTTAGACCATTCAACTACTCTTACTATCTTAATACCCTCGTTTATATACATATATTTATTTTTTAATTAATTTTAACAAATAACTCTTATTTACTATAAATTTATTGTCAAGTATATATAATCGTGTCGGAAACAACAGGGTCAGATCCTGTCTGCCCAGAAGTGGGCGACGTCGATGGCGTTACTTCTGGCCATCATCAGGTCTTCCTGGGTGCAGCCACTCGGGCACAGCGCACACTCCAGAAGGTGTGACAGGGTCTGCTCTACGCCGCAGTCACATTCAGTTGGTCCGCTGTAAAACTGCCAGGCCCTCATTTGTGTCCTCGTCTTGCATACTCCGGTCCGAAGTCTGTTAAGGGACCTCCATATATTCCACCCTTGGTCATGTCCAGGGGCTAGGTCCTCTTTCGGGGCAATCCAAGTATTCCCCTCAGTTGCGCTTCTCCACATGTTCAGCCGCAGGGTGGCCTCAGGTATCTCCAGTTCCGTTGTCCACTGTAGGAAACTTCTTCTTGATTTGAGCCGTGTAGTTATCTTTTGGTACCCAAACATAGGGTGGAGTGCGTCGTGGGTTGCTTTGGTGAGTTCCTTCTTGGTAGTAACTTCTCGCCGTATGTTTGGTGGGGCAATGCCCGAGAGTTGATATAGCTTTGATATTGGGGTAGGTTTTAGGCACCTCGTAACCACCCGGCACGTTTCATTTTCAAGTGATTTTGCATGTTTCGGACCTAAACCGGTCTATTCTAAGCAAAAATATATTCCTTTATTTATGTATCTAATTTTTTTTTGAACGTGTGTAAGACATTAAACTCCTCTTAATGGCTGAAACCTTCAGGAGTGTGCGGTGTGTCCGAGTAGCTGCACCCAGGAAGACCTGATGATGGCCGAGAGTAACGCCATCGACGTCGCCCACTTCTGGGCAGACAGGATCTGACCCTGTTGTTTCCGAAACGATTATATAACGGCTGAAACCATTTTGATTATTTTGTGTGTATTTGATTGAGTAAGTCCCCAAATCGTTTATATTTCAGATTTACAATTTGTATCAGAAAAAATATTATCGGCTTTATAAAAAATCAACTTATCCCAAAGGTCGAACACGTGATCTTTCGCATTTCAGTGGAATGCTTTGAAGCCTCGGCCACACCCGTATTATCACAGGGCATTTATCCAAGCAAATAAACAAACAGCCGCCATACCCCGGGTAGTTCTCGCACAGACTCAATATGTTGGTTCAATGGGTTCGGGCCGAGGGTAAATCGAGTCGGATTGATGTCCCAGTGCAAACAGAAGGGAAACTAACAGCCCTGGCCCTCAACGACCAGTCCTGGCACTTAATTATTTAGTTGGAACGGCAAACCTTGCCGAACTGGATAACGGGTTAGCTAAATATGGATTGATGCTTCTTTCTTATACTACTGATGATGCTGCCTGATACACTAAATGTATGGCCGACTTCCTGATTCAATTACGTTAGTAAACAGTTTCATTTTTTCTTTTATTCATTATTTTCATTACATTAACGACGGTTATTTTAATTAAACTTGGTTTGCAAGGCTCATTTATAAAGACAACGGATGACGCCAAATATATTATTTCATTATAAATATTTCTGTTTGGAGACTGCAGTTTCAACTAACTCGTAGCCTTTCCCAATGTTATCTCTTAACAAGAGAAGGAGAATAGAGTACTTATCTTATGTTATCCATGTAAAAACAAAGTAAATAAATAAATATTTATAATTATATATGGGATCTCAAAGTTAATGCTGAAAACATTGAAATAATCTATAATGTCATTTTCAAAGCATTACTTTTATCGCTATTAATCGGAATAATCTTGAATATGAAAATGAATTGATTTCCTACAGTGGTTAATATTAAATGTTATAAAACATAATGTAAATAAGTGACACACAAACATGCATACATAGTTACGCCCAAACATTAATTGATATACTTAGATGTATTACACCGAATTGAAATATTATAGACAACAAAGGTATAACAAATGTTATGACAAAAATATCATTAAATATTTAGCTAGTACTGTGTATGCTGAAACAAATGTAAAAAAGATGAAAAAATAATATTGTTAAATGGCGGACCCGGAGTAACGACAACCTACGGGGTGTTTTCTCTTTGTTGATGGTAAACAGTTTGCTGGTCGGTTCAGATTCG